>JAMPIV010010480.1:0-95759 GCA_024509875.1 Oreohelix idahoensis | reverse complement strand
GTGAACAACACTGTCCTTGTCATTATCGTCAATATTATCTATCCGTCTGTAAAATTAAGAACATATTAGTTCACTGCTCAGAATGGGCCATCCGGCCAGCTAATTTTTATATTCCTAACATTAATATTACGAAAAAGTTACTTTTTAATTTTTGTAATATTCCAAACATCCGCGTTCTGCCGCTGAATTCAAATCAAAGGCTTGGTATCGCAAAAGCGACCAATAAATGACTGTGGCGTAACATATCCAAGGTCCCTTCTGTCGAGTTCCTTACTTTATGTTAACTTGGGAAACGTGACTTTTCTCCGTTTCCCCCCCAATTGCGACTCCTTAGCCTTTCTAGTCTCACGCAATCTTTCCAGTCATATTTTTTCCTTTTTATCCGCCGTTCCCCTCCTGTCTAGCAAGTCAATTTTTATGGAGGGTGATGACCCGCGGTCTGGGCGATCATGTTCTATCAGCAGCCTACGCATTATGTTTTTATCCTTACATGTTATCTTTGGAGGTATTTTACCGTTGTATCTCTGTCAATTTCACTACACATCTCCCCACTTGAAAACATGCCTATGGCAAGTTCCAAAACCAGCGATACACATAGGTAAAATTACTCCTCACGTCTGCCACTACTCTAATTTTGATCACAGGGGTGCCGACTGAGGAAATCTGCACCGACATTCAATTTACGGCTTGCATAAGCGACTGGTTTCAGTTCCCCATCAGGTGAAGATGATCTTTGCAACAAAGCCCCTCCTAGTCCTACATTACTTGCATCGGTCCTTAAGACAAAGTCCTGTGTCAAATCAGGCAGTTTGAGAATAGGCTTGCTAGTGAGTTTTTTCCTTTAACTCTTGGAACGCTAGTTCACATTGTGCAGTCCAAATAATTTTATCTGGAAGTCCCTTGCGAGTCAGATCAGTCAGAGGAGCACAAATAGCGTTAAAATTCTTGATGTATTTCTGATAAAATCCGCATAACGACACAAATGATCGCACGTCCTTTTTTGTTTGCGGCCTAGGTGCTCTCTGCAGTTTTTCCAAGTTCTTAGGATCAGGGGTCATATTACCCTGATATACAGTGTGTCCCAAGAATTCCAACTCTTTGCATCCAATACAACATTTTGTTGGCCTAGCAGTTAAGTTCGCCTCCCGAAGTCTATCAAACAACATCTCCAGAGCTTCAATGTGTTCTTCAAATGTCTCTGTGGCGACGAGAATATCATCCATGAAATTCGTGATACATGGGTTATTCAGGGGATCCAACAATTTGCGCATCATCCTTGAAAACACACTCGGAGCATTTTTCAGTCCGAATGGTAGCATATTGAATTCATAATGTCCATCCGAAGTACTAAAAGCCAAATAAGGTCTCACTTCAGGCTTCACTGGGATCTGGTAATAGCCTTTACTAAGATCCACCTTTGAAAAGTATTTTGCCTTGTTCAGTCTGGCAAATAACTGTTTTGTGTCTGGTAATGGATCCACGTGTCCTTCTGTGACAGCATTCAGTTTCCTGTAATCTATGCACAGTCTGTGTTCCCCAGACGGTTTTCTCAACAAAACGACACTAGAACTAAAAGATGATTCACTGTGCGAAATAATCCCCTCCTTCAACAAATACTCTATTTCTTCCTTCAATGCCTTCTCCTTCGCGAACGGAATAGAATAGGCTCTCATACAAACATACAGATTGGGTTTGAGTCTACCAGTTTCATGTCATACTGTAGCAAATTTGTATGGCCTGTTTTATCTGTTAATACATCTGTATGTTCCTCCAGAACCTGTTGAACTCTCTCCCTCTGGTTTTTAGTCAGGTGCTTACTGACTTTTACCTGTGCTGCGGTTTCACAAGGATGTAATGGGTATTCATGTGAGGTGAGTGGTTCTTTTTGCATCTGGGTTGCAATAGCCAAGGTCAATAAGGGGGTGCTTTCCTGGAGTGGTCTGTCCAGATACTTCTTTAACAGGTTTACATGATAAACTTTCTCCTTCCCCTTTTTGTCAATTTTATAGTTTGTTCTAGACACCTTCTCTAGAACCGTATATGGACCTTGCCAACCAATTTGTAATTTATTCTGGCTCCCGGTAGTAGAAGCAGCACCTTCTCTCCGACTGCCAGTTCCCTGTCCTTTGCCTTCCTATTAAAATATGCTGCATGTTTCTTCCTGGCTTGCTTCAAATTATCATTTGCCAGTTTCCATCCAGCTTTCAAACGAGTGGTCAGTTCGTTCACGTATTGATACGATGAGGTAACAGTCTCTTCCGCCTTCTCATCTGTCCAGGTCCTTAATAGAGCTTCTAATGGACCTTTTATTGGCCTCCCAAATAGCAGAGTTGCGGGAGCCATCCCGGTTGAACTATGTGGTACCTCCCGGTACGCAAACAATGCGGCGGGCAGGAATTGATCCCACAGATCCGGTTTTTCGTGTGCCAGCTTTCTCAGGATAGAAATGAGAGTCCCGTTGAACCTCTCTACCTGGCCGTTCCCTTGTGGATGGTACGGACTACAATGAAAGTGTCTGGCTTGAAATAGCTTAAAAACTTCTTCCGTTAGTTTCCCCTTGAACTGAGAACCATTATCCGTCAAGATTTGATGCGGGAATCCTAATCGGGTAAATATTGTAAGTAGTGCCTCTGCTACATGTTTTGAATCAATTGATGGCAGGGCTACCGCCTCTCCCCACATAGAACAAGTGTCCACCAGAGTAAGGATGTAACTGTTCCTCCTCTTGGTCCGAGTGAGAGGTCCTACAATATCCACTGCAACCCTCTCAAAAGGTGTTCCCACTATGGGCATTTCCCCTAGAGTTGCAGGAGCAGTCCAGTGCTTTGGAGCTACCCTTTGACATTCTGGGCAGGATTTGACATATCTTTTTATATCCTCCGTTATCCCTGGCCAGAAGTAATGACAAGCTATACGCTGTCCTGTGGCGCTGATCCCCATGTGACCACTGAAGGGAATCGCATGCCCGAGTTCCATCACTTTATCTCTATATGAAGTGGGAAGAACCAGCTGGTTGTGACCATTTGTTCCAGTTCCGGCCTTCCTGTATAAGAGTTTGTTCTTCATGAAATATTCCCCCTTGCTCGGAGGTGTGTGGCATTTGGGCAATTTTTTAAAACAGGGCTTGAGTGTCCTATCCTCAGCCTGCGCCTTCCTCATCTCCTCTGGATGAGCATTTATAGGTTCACCTTCTTCCTCCTTCTTCTGTGACCTGGTCTGCACTGTCGCCATGATCACAGGTTTCTCGGGATTCCCCAAGAAGACGTATCTACACCCCAATATCAGAGGGTAGATTGGTTCATCTATCACTGCTGCTCTGATTTCTCCCTCCACATAGCGAGTTTTCACCGTTATCCTTGCGATGGGAAGTGTCATGAGTGGTATGTCCTTAGTCGCCCCTTGTATTTCCACTGTTTCTGTGGTATACTGACTTGGGTCCACTAGGCTAGACTTCACAACTGAATCATAATCCAAACCTGTATCATAAAGGCACCTTATGGTGACCCCATTACAAATAACATCCTCACAAACTGGGGGTGATAAGGTTCCTGTTGTCCATTAGGATTAACCTTTAATCTTCGCGTCCCCGACTTCATTGCAGCAATGTTTGAAGGTTTCCTTCTACAAAATTCGGTGTTATGGTTATCCTTCTTGCACCATTTACACCATCTTTTTCCTTGGTTCAACGGTTTTCTTTCATTGAACTTTTGGTCATTGAACTGTGAGTTTCTGTCGCGATAGTCATTTCTTGGCCGCTCAAAGTTTGTCCTACCTTTATTTCCCTGCTCTCTATTATCAAATTTATTAAATTGCTGTGGAGCTTTAAAATTGTCTATGTGCTTCTTTTTAGCACCACTTACCTCTGCCTGAGCTGCCTGATACCTCTCAGCAACATTTAAAAATTTCCCCCAACTTCTCTGCACCTTGTTCCATGAGAAATTTTCTCATGTCTGGAGCCATGGACTCTCTCAATTGCTCAATCATGATCATTTCTTTAAGATCTTGGGTCTTCCCAGAGCCGTCCATTTCTCCAAATAGGTTTCTAGTCTAGCAGAGAATTGGTGGTATGTCTCCCCAGACAACAGTTTGGCATTTCTAAATTTCTTACGATAAAATTCACCATTCTTCTCGTACCTTAATAACAAAGCCTGCTTTAACATGTCATAATTGTCTTGGTCTTCCCTGTTCATTTTGGCAAATACTTCATAAGAAGTACCTCTCAATCCCTGTGATAGCTTTAAACTCCACCTCTCTCTCTCTAACCCATATGTAGTAGCTAATAACTCAAAACGTCCTAGGTACCCCTCTATGTCATCGTCTTTTTCAACAAAATGGTCTAAATGAAACCCCATAGCTGAGTTTGAGGCTCCCAGACTGGGCGTAGCATCTGAGGCAAAAGGGCTGGCACCATTTTCAGGAGCCGGGCCTTGTAATTCCAGCTCCCTTAGTCGTAATTCGTGCTCCCTTTGCAACCTTCTATCTTCTGCCTCCCTTTGCTGTCGTTTTTCTTCTGCCTCCCTTTGCTGTCGTTTTTCTTCTGCCTCAATCTGCAGCCTCTTAATTTCTCTATCAGCCTCAAGTTGTAACCTCATCTCTTCAGCTACCTTTCTATCTTCCCTTTCAATATATTTATCACATTCAGCCGTTACATATTGAATTAAAATTTGACCATCCATTCCCATCTCCTTTGCGGTCAGCACAGCAGCTGATCGGAATTTTGCTAGCTCCGCCATACTTTTCAGACAATATAATAATATACAAGCTAAATCTCTAACCAGTAAATACACTAAGTACTTCTTATGACTATAGTCTAACTAATTCTAACTAACCAGTTAACTAATTAATTATCACTGGCTGTGAAGATTCACCAACTTTTATCTGCAGGGACACTTTTAATTTTAAAGGGAATTTCACAATTTTTTTTTTTTTTTAATTTTATTTCTCCAACCAGGAGATCCTAATATTACTGTTGGGCTAATTATCCCTGGACAAGACACCAATGTATGTAGTGGGTTTGATGGTATTGTATGATGTTGATATTACTAAATGTAATGTATGAGGCCAGCTGTGAAGGCTCCTGAGATAAAATGTAGTTGTGAATTGTCAGAAGGCCTTTCTTGCTACCACTACGACCTCACACTCAATTTTTTTTTCTTAATGAATGTAGCTACGTAAACTGTCTAGGGTAATGATATGTAATGTGGTGTGATAGTTATAGATACACCCACAGATATTTAAGCAGACTAATAATATTAACAAATGTTAAAATACACTGAACTAACTCACGTGTGTAAAATTTTTGATAGAATTATATTACATTTATTTGTTCTGGATCAAGTTTTATGTTGACCAGAACTTTTTTTAAAAAAAAAAGGATTTAAAAATTATGGAAGAAATGCATGGAATGTTACATAATAAATGCAAGAGTGTACATATATAAGTACTAGACTAGTTAGTTTTATTAAAATGTTCTAGTAGTCATCTACTTGGGAGGATAGTTAATGCTTGTGCTGTTGGGGTGGACTCATCACACCTGTCTATATTGACTACACAGTGTCCAGTAAATTGCAGGAATTTTATGGGGTATTAGTAACTAAAAGGCGTTGGTGAACTTCCAGCAGACCAGAGGCTCACTCATCTTGCATATGTAGCTCTGGTGCTGAAATCTGGTGGTCCCACCTCTCCGTGCTGGCGGGCAATAATAGTGGTCTCTGTCACAACGTACTGCACAGATACACTCGAGTAAAATCACCAATTGAATGGACACCGCCTTGTTGACAGCTGAAACTCACAGCTCAGATTATGAATAAAGAACACAGAAATGCTAGCAAAACTCAGCTGAGCTGCTGGCTATAGTATGGCGTCCCTGAACTTATTTCACTTTCTTTCATTTGGAAATCACCACACTTTAAAATACTGTGTCTATCATCGAACAACTATTGAGGAATGGCCCCACTTGCGCGTCTGAGCGCCGATAAAATGATTGTCTGTGGCCAATCACTGCCTAGGTTTATTTCAAATTCAAATTTCCTACCCTAAAGTCATTTCAGTCATGCTTCAGTCAAGTATGGATGTTTATCTGTTAGTCTGTCCGTCTCTACTTGTTTTTTTTCAAAAAACGTACTTGATTTTTGAACCAACCTTTCTCTCCCCTCCAAAATTTTGTCGTTAAAAGTTATATTTAGACACAGCTCCCACCAATGTCCCTTCGCTTCCCTACTAAGTAGATTTGAACACCTGCGTCTCGAGGTCGTGTTTTTTGTGCAAATAGCGACACTTTTTATTCCATACAGTCTGTCTCTGATGTGAACAACACTGTCTTTTGTCATTATCTTCAATATTATCTATCCGTCTGTAAAATTAAGAACATATTAGTTCACTGCTCAGAATGGGCCATCCGGCCAGCTAATTTTTATATTCCTAACATTAATATTACGAAAAAGTTACTTTTTAATTTTTGTAATATTCCAAACATCGGCGTTCTGCCGCTGAATTCAAATCAAAGGCTTGGTATCGCAAAAGCGACCAATAAATGACTGTGGCGTAACATATCCAAGGTCCCTTCTGTCGAGTTCCTTACTTTATGTTAACTTGGGAAACGTGACTTTTCTCCGTTTCCCCCCCCCCCAATTGCGTCTCCTTAGCCTTTCTAGTCTCACGCAATCTTTCCAGTCATATTTTTTTCCTTTTTATCCGCCGTTCCCCTCCTGTCTAACAAGTCAATTTTTATGGAGGGTGATGACCCGCGGTCTGGGCGATCATGTACTATCAGCAGCCTACGCATTATGTTTTTATCCTTACATGTTATCTTTGGAGGTGTTTTACCGTTGTATCTCTGTCAATTTCACTACAGTAGCTAACATACATAATAGTAGAATAAGTCTGTTTGAGGTCATAAGTGGTAGCAGAAAGGCATTCTGTAACTCACATAAACTGTTATCTTCAGGAGCCTTCACAGCTGACCTCATCCAGTACACTAGGTAACATAGCAACCACGCAATAACATCAAAAACCACTACAGGTAGGTGCAAGAGGTCTCGTGGCTGCCTTAGTGTATTATCTACTAAAACTGTTAGGTTTGAAAGGACAGTCAAGAACAAGGGCACTTAAGAGGCTCAGCGAAACTGCGGAAAGGGCATCGTGCTGGCTGTGGAACAACCGCAACGGGCTATGGAACTCGGGACAGTATTTTGTTTTCAACATAGATTTTACTTTCACAGTTGCCTCCAGCTGGCAGAAAACAGGAGTGAAGCTGAAAGTTGCAATAAAGGTGGAGTGAGTTCAATTCTCTGCACAAGACAACAGGAGGCTTCCACTTGGGAGTCATGACCCAAGTGGGCCCGTCCCCCTTAGAGTGTAAAGGAGATGACGGGTCCAAAACGCATGATCGACGCGGGGACTACTTCTGATAATCAGATTGTCTCCTGTTGTATCGCTCTGTATAGAGTCTCCTATCATCAGGATGCAATTTCTCTATCGTCTGTTGTGACATTGCCTAATGTCTGGAGTGTTTATGGTGTATTTCCTTTCGGTTCCTAGGCTAATCTCTCTAAATCCTGTTGCATTTTGAGTGGTCTGTAGGTTTTGTTTTACTGTATCTTCCTATCTTTTTTTATACTGCAATTGACAAGGTTTATACCTTCATTTACCTTGTTACCTCTAAGCCAGGGGTCAACTACCGGTCGACCGCATTCTACCAATAGATCATAAGGAATTATTAGGTAGATATCTATGTGAAAGACGGGATGGGGGTGGGAATTTTTAACATATATAAATTTGGGACTAACCTTCACCCTAACCTTCACCAGCCGGTGTTTTAAAGCGCGGTGTCCACAGAATCGAAGGTAGTTTTTTTTTTCCGCGATCGCAGAGAAAACCCACGAGCTTCTTACTAAAACTGAATTCGTGCACTGCGTTAAGATACGAACGCTATATCTTCATTTTGAAGTGATGTTAACATTCAATTAAATATCAATTACCAATGACTTAGGTTGTATTGGAGGAAGTAGATCGTCAAGCAGAGATAAAAATTGCATTGTTTGAACGGTGAAGTAGTCTGATTATAAGCACACCTCGTTCATACGACATATTAAGTTCCAGGCCACTGTCGTAAAGCAAAATTGACATAAAGCGAGACATGACCTTTTTTCACCACTGAAGCAAGTACATAACTTCTTCTTCTTTGATCCTTAGCCGCCGACCGTCAAAGCAGTCAGTGACCATCGCGCCTGGTGGCGTCTTGAAGGGCAACAACAAATTGATTCCACTTTGCTCGGTCGGTGGCCATCCTTCGTACAGTGCCCCAGCTCTGGTTCATTCTTTGCATCTCAGCCTCCGCAGTCCTCCGCCAAGTTGTTTTTGGTCGGCCTCTCTTTCGTTTTCCTTCAGGGGTTCACAGCAAGGCTGTTCTTGTGATGGCATCGGGGTCTCTTCTGAGGACAAGGCCAACCCAGCTCCAGCGTCTGCCAGCTATGATGGTGTGCATGTCCTCTTGCTTGCTCCGAGTAAGCAGATCTTGGTTGGTGATGGTATTCGGCCAAAAGATTCGGAGAATTTTTCTTAGACATGTTGTGTGAAAAGAGGACAATTTCGACATTTCCTTCTCTGTAACTCTCCAGCATTCCGCACCATGGAGAAGCACAGAAAGCACACAGCTCTGACATAATCTAAATTTTGTGCTTGTGCTGTACTGAGAGGACTTCCAGATGTTGTTTAGACTAAAAAAGGCTGTTCTTGCTTTGTTCATTCTGTTGTTGATGTCTTTGCTTGCTCCGCCGTCTGGTGTTTCTATGCATCCTAGGTATGTGAAGGTGTCTGTCTGTTCCAGTTGCTGATTCCTTACTGATATGGGCTCAGGGTTGCTCACATTGAGCGTCATGACCTCTGTCTTCTTTAGATTGATGTTCAAGCCCACCTGCTGGCTATACTTATTAAGTCTATCCGTTTTTTCCTGGATGTGTTAATGTGAATGTGCTAGTAGTGCAATGTCATCTGCACATTCCAGATCTTCCAATGTAGAAAATATAGTCCATCTTATTCCTCTTGGACTGCCCTCTGTTGTCTGGCGCATCACCCAGTCTATGACTGTTAAAAAATAGTGGTTGATAAGGGGCATCCCTGTCGTACTCCTGTCTTCACCTCAAAGGTTAGGTTGCTCTGCCCAACGCTACACGTAAAGTTGCCATAGAGGCTTTTTATGATTGACACTATGCAGCTTGGAATTGCATAAGCACTCAGTATTTTCCATAAACTGTCAAAAGCCTTTTCAAAATCAACGAAATTAATAAGTACAGAACTGGAATGGTCATATATAAACGAGTATATTACAAACATAACTAATCAACTTAGAATTTAAACTAAGAATGTAAAAATTTCAGAAAATCACAATAATCCAAATTCGCTGGGCACAAAATGTCCCCACGTCTGCGCGTAACATTCATATCAGCTTTTCGGGAAAATACGGAAACAACACGTATTGCACTGAGTTTTTTTAGTAAAAATAATTTTGAACACTCATTAGAATCATGTCACATAGAGGACAATAATCTATTTTATTCGGACTTCATATATCTCTTCGCAAGTAACCCGTCAAAAATGAAGGAGAAGTTTAACAATGTAGTTTCATAACAAAAGAACCACCTAATACTTCTTCATGTTTATTTAAACATTAATGTTATGTTATAACTTTAGGTAGATGACTTCTTCTCCTTCTCCTTTGTCTTCTTCGTTCACTTTCAGGCGTCGACTAGAGAACTTTCAAAGACAGTAGTGGAACAGCTTGAGGCTGTTGATATCTCCGTAGAAGCTTTCCAGAAATGGTACTGGTGATGGCCAAAAGTGTTTTCTCTGTTCCTCGTATGTTGGAGGTAGGAGTAGCTAAGATGTGTGGCGTCCGCCTCGAATTCTAAAGGTACCGGGTTCGATTCCCAGTAGAGGGAATCTTATTTATGGAAATTTTTTTTTCAGAACCAGAGGTCCTAATGATGTCATATTCCTCCTTTAGTCTCCTGGGTGATGAGATCGGATGCCTAGCCTTCTCGGATAAGTGCGAAAAAATAGGTTCCGTGTGCAAGTTGCGCACCATAAAAATCCCACTGCAGTTGGAAATCGTAAAGAGTCATAAGGCAAAATTTAAAAATTAGAAACCTAACCACTACAAACGTATTTGTAAAATGTGTGATTCCTATATACACACACTGGGATTCTCGACGGTGCTATATAGTTCGTGCACTGTGCTGAGATCCTCCTTGTGTGATCTGATGGAGTTGTTCGTGTGCAATGAAGATAGTCCTTAAAACTAAACCAAACCAAATCATATGGTGGGTACCTTTAAAGTAGATGTTCAAGACAGAGGACTGAATTTTTGTTCAAATTCATTACGGGCAGTTATTAAAGCAAGCGAGTTTTCATTCCACGCACCATTTTAGAGCCAAACGATACCAGCCTTCAGACGTCGTCATTTTACTGTAGTTTTAGTTTTTCCCAAGGCCGTCTAAAAAGCGCAGGAAAAACTGTATGGTAATTTAAGTATAGACCTACAAGACACAGCCTTTGCTAATGGTTAATTCATTCTAGCGCCCACGAAAAGAAAAATCCCCTTATATCTTAAAGTATATATTCGGGACAGAGGCTATGAAGGGATAAAAAGTGATTCAGCAAAATATTAATTTAATAGGTCTGTATATCTATATGTATTTTTTTTTAATGCGTCATACGGGTGCAGACATCAAATTCATTCATTCATTCAGTCCATTGATAGACTCCAACTGTGGATTTATATTTACATACATAACAAACGATTTATTAATGAAAAATTTGGTAAACAAAGTTAAAATGAATACAATTGATTTGTCAAGAAAGAGTTAATATATTATGTATCTTCCTCGGAAAAGATTGTTTTGTGGCGGAGTTTTAACAAAAATAGTCCGTAAACTGTGCCAGTACTGGGTACTTGGCTGGTAATGTGGTGACTGTGAGTTTTGGTTCAGTCACTGCTGATTCCTAGTGAAGTTTTTACTGATTCTTTCTCAAGTCAGGAGTCGAGTGGCGTAGTAACCGCCTCAGGTGTAGCCTCTCCGAGTGTCTTCTAGGTCCGTCTGTTATAGATGGTGTCCAGCGTTGAATTCCGATAACCAGTACCAGAACCCAAAAGGGTTAATAATGTATCCAGACTTTGATGCACAGGAAGGCCGATAGAATGTTTTTAAACAAGGGCAAATCTATTGGGGTCGGGATTATAAAAACCTTTATCGAATAATGGTATTGGCAATTTCACACAAGCTAATACTTATTCTGGCCCTAACCACTTCCTATAACATATTCTATCAGTCACCTCTTGGTCTCGCCTCCTTGACGAAGATTGGAAAATGCAGTAGGGAAACTCCAAAGCGTTCTAGGTTTTAAAGTTGAATTTTTTCCCACGGAAAATGTAACCTTGTGAGGTACTCTTAGGTGAAATCCAATCACAATTTAGTTTAAGCTATCTAATTTTAACGCCAATCGTAAAGTAAGGAGTCTTATTTTAGTAAATGCTTCCGCTACCCCTCACCATGAAAATTACTACATGGCCGTATAAGGCACTGCACCAAGTGTTACATTTACGGGAACCATTATGTCATATGCCTTGTCCTAATTCCACAATCTTGTTAAGAGGCTATCCGGAAATCATTACGTGATATGTCTGGTGTCCAGATTGTTACAATCAAAGTAACCTTGGAAGTTGCATTTTTTTACAAGTCATGCCCGCACGTTATCTTTAAATTCCCGTCTACAGCCAGGTTGAACAGAAACACGTATGCAATCCACATGTGGTGTCTTAATACGTCATGGCTGATAAATATACTCCCAGACTATCATCTTGAGTTTATGTAACAAACTTCCCAGCCTTGGCGGAAGCAATACTTGCTTCTACCAATAGCCCGTCTTGTCTAAACAATACAGCTGGAGTCTAACGGCCGACTGAATGTTGACTTTATCTTATTGTTCCATCTGGCTAGTCGTTGTCTGTCCACGATCAAAGGATAAAATGTCATGTGCGTTCAAGCCTAAAATTTATATGTGTATCGAAGTGTGACTTACTGAGGATAAGATAATATCGGTAGATGAAGGCGTAAAATTAAGATAATGATCGGATGAAGTGGAAAAAGGAATGAGCGAATGAAACAGACCGAGAGAGAGGAGTGTAGACAGAAAAATTGGATGAACGAATAGTAAGGTTATCGTCACAGTATGATATTAAATAAAACAAACATGGTTCTCCGTTGAAAAATACATAAATTCAAGTTGGTGGGCACACGTTTTTGTCACACACAAAATGGCACAAACTGAAACGTTTGCGCACACAGGTCATTAAGAATTAGAAAAGACGTTTTCATTCACCATTGCATATTATCGTCATCATCGGGTCCATCTTCACATCGACGGTCGGCTGCAATGGATCTCCAACATCTTCTGTTTCACTCTGATAGACTCTTTCCTGTCCACCTGTTGTTGTTATCTTCCCATTTATAGAGCTGTCTTCCTCTTGCACGTTTGCCTTCAACTCTGCCTTCTTATTCAATAAGTCGTTACGTCTGTTTACATGGCCAAAATATTTTACGAGGATCTCACGTGCCCTTTCTCCTTGTCGTGTGGTGAGTATTGGGGCAACTACGACAGTAGATTTTGCCAGGAATAGCCTATGAGATATTAGGTAGAAGGTCTCTAGAAATTGGCTCGTTAAGAAAGAATAAAGACCTATTCGAGACAGGGACAAGAAAAAGGGAACGCGAATGCTTTCCACTGGACAGTGTTTTCTAGTTAATTATGGAAAGAGTTCGGTTTCCCCACGACCTCAGCTTCTGCCCTTAGATCCGGTAACAGAAAAAGCCCTCGACCTCATCTGAGTGCAGAAATTTTCCTATATGTAAACATTTAACACCGACAGCACGAGTGATACATTAACAAACTAGATAATGATCAAACGATTATTGGTTTTATTACTGAAATATCTACACATATAGGGTTAGTAATGGTTAGAAGGTGATGATGGTAGAAGACGATTCACACAAAACACACAGATGAGATATTAATATTGTAGTTAATTAAGTAATAGTTAATTACGAATGAGCTTTTGTAAAGCAAAAATGATGATGTGATATGATACGAGTTACCAAAATGGTGAGTAATCTACACAGTCCATTTGTCTCTAAATGCTTCTTCCGGATAGGATGATTCACATGTATACATAGAATGTCCCAAGTTGTTATGTGTTATGTCGAGTGGGGTATCTCTAAGTCGAGGACGTTCTGGTGTAAACTGTTGTCGTACTGAGAACGTTGACGATATATATATATATATATATATATATATATATATATATATATATATATATATATATATATATATATATATGTATGTATGTATATATATTGTATATATGTAATATATATATATATGCCATATATATATATATATATATATATATATATATATATATATATATATATATATATATATATATATATATATATATATATATATATATTTCATGAAAAATTGGGTATAAAATGGACAAATGGAAAATTCCTGGGGCACCTGGATTTCGCAGATGATGTAGCATTCTTAAGTTCAACACCAAGACAATCCCAAGAAGCAATAAATAATTTGTGTCATCTCTCGGTTAAAATTGGTCTCCAAATAAATGCCTCTAAAACTAAAGCTATGAACTTTTCTAACGAGACCTTTGATATCATCTTGAACGGGGAAAAACTACAGAAAGTTGAAAGTTTCAATTATTTAGGCAGTAAAATGACTCAGGATGGTGACACAACAAGAGAAATCCATACTAGAATTGCTTTGGCAGCTAGCGCCTTCAATAGATTATCTAACATTTGGAAATTACGATCATTGAATATACATACCAAGCTTCGTCTGTTTAATTCAAATGTTATCTCAGTGTTAACATACGGCTGTGAGAGTTGGAAAATAACAAAATCATTGGAGAACAAGCTGAATGCATTCGAGAACAAATGTCTTAGAAAACTCATGAACATCAGTTGGAAAGAATTCAAGACTAATCGACAAATAAGAGAAGACTCTAGGCAGAAATATGTCTCCGACTATATAAGGAAAAGACGATGGTCATATATCGGTCATGTCCTACGAATGCAAAACAACAGAATACCACTACAGGCGCTCACTTGGGTTCCTGAGGGTAAGCGGAAAAAAGGAAGACCAAAAGAAACACTCAGAAGAACAATAATAAGAGAAGGAAGAACGTTGGGCCTAAATAATGTGCAAGAGCTAAGAGGAGTGGCGTCACAACGAACAACCTGGAGAGCACTGGTTTCTGCCTTATGCGCCGTGTTTGGCGCTTAAAGAATTTATTATTATTATTATTATATATTTATATTTATATATATTTATATTTATTTTTTTTTTTTCCCGTAACCAGCGGCACTTAGGCTTTCAGCCCTTCGGCCCAATGACATGTCATTGCGAGGCTGGGGAACCTGAGGACTTTCCTTCCAACCCGGTCAGGAGCTTCGCTCCTTCCCATCCACAGAGGGTTTATCACAGGAGCCGTTCAGGCTATTCAGTCAAATTTCCGGCAGTAAACATTTCTTCAAACGCCGACGCCCGGGTTTGAACCATGAACACCTGGTCGCCAGTACAACGCCGAAGCCATTACACCAGCGCGGCTCCATATATATATTTATATATTTATATATTTATATATTTTTATTTTTATATATTTTTATATATTTTTTTATATTTTTATATTTATATATATCCCTTCACTGTTTGAGTATATCTCTGTAGCGTTGATCAACAGTTAATAGTTGTCGTATGAAAATGTCTGTTGTCTAATCTCCGGAGGGTACTGGCCAGACTGGATATCTTCACGAAATGTTAGTGATATGTAGACTCATTATCTTGCGTATGTAATCGTGATTCATAAAATATACTTTGGAGTCTGCTTCATAGAATGCGCTTAAGAGTGTGTTGCACTTGGTATAAATATGAGATTCAACTTTTGAGCTCTTTAGCTTGACTTCAGATAGTACGCTTCCGATGGAGCTGAACTTGATATGAGTAATCAACTGTGAGCTTTAGCTTGACTCCTGTAGTAAGCTTTCGAGTGACTGGAACTTGTTATAACAATGTATTGAACTTGTGCGCATGTGATATGTGTTGACGAAAAATGATGCGACCACCTTCTTGGGCGTGGCGAGAAATATTCCTTTTTAAGTGAGGAACGAAGAATATCCTATGGCGAATTCTGCAAACCAAATGTCCGTTTTGATAACTTTTTTCTGGTTAGACGTCAGACACGTAACGTGAATACTCAGACTTCTGATGGACTGAAGATACACAAATGTCTTCGCAAGTTTTCGCATTTATTCTACTTCTCACTATTGATCTCTATGATGTTAAATATATTGTGCATGCGAAAGACTATGATGATAATTTAACAAGCTAGATGAAGGTGAAGTAAAAGGTGAAGTATGAGCTATTAATTACTTCCTATCAGCCTATCATCTTAGAGGAAAATCTTCTAATTTTATTAAGCATTTATGAGAAGAATTAATTGAAAAACTATCTTTCGCACATTTAGCTGTGAGGTTAAGATTAATAAAGAATAATAAAAAAGTATTAATAATCTGTATAAGTGTCGTAGATTTTTGATAGGGGAATTAAGACATAGATTGGTCCCTTCTGAATAGAAATAGAACAGGTGATAGCTCAGTGGGGGATAATAATAGAAGTAGATTTCAAGAGTGAGATGGTGGAAATTAATAGAGTCTGTCCCTGAAACGCGAGAAGCGTCTCTCGGTCAGCCTATCTTTTACAACAGATCTAGATTTGTCCGACAGTCTATTAAGTTATATAGATGGACTATATATCAACCACTCACCGACACACACACATAAGTGACGACAGTTTGACGTACAAACGTGAAAACTATAACAATGGAATATAGATATTTTGGAACGAGCTGACCGACACACTTGAATAAAGTTTATGTAAATTTTATTAACATAAAGAAAAATTGTCCAGAACAAATAAGTTCGCTTATCAAGCACATATAAATACACATAGGTTAATGAATTACTAAAAGAAAAATAGACACATAAGTGTAATCCTTTCCCCTTCTGTTTAGCCCACGATCCTGTTAGAAGAAAAGTTATAGCCCCCAAAGAGTCACAGATTTATACGCTATGGTCTAGTATTTCCCTCTATAGTTTAAGAACAGAGTTGATATATTAATCTATCCTAAGAGGAAAACAGCATTAGCAACACACTTGCATAATGAAATTACAAAGTGGGTGCATAAATCATACCATAAAGGAATCACTCAGTCCTGCTTTCTCTCTGTTCATTCACCCGTGGCCACGGACGTACTTTCTTACTTACAAATTGATGTCTTTCACCTTCAGGCGCAAACTTTAGGACATACACAACCAGTGAATCTGTATTCTTTTGATAAAGCGAATCCCAGCTCTGCAGATACAGGTTTTATCCAATGTTCAGGGGAGCATTCACTTCACAACTATATTTTAAGATTACTGTTAATGTCACTTGAATCAGTTCAGGTAAGAAATTATAAACGGGCTCACAAGGTCAGAATCTCGGGGTTTCCCGTACTTAGGAACAGGCAGGTTGGTAAACTTCTCTCAAATGTAAAATTCTTGGTCACACCACAATTAGTCAAAAAAACGTCGGAAATGTTACTGTTTGTAATTTCTCTCGCCACATGGGCTGAATGTACAATGAGATTGTTGGGAAGAATTATAATCTGGTTCGATAGGCCCAGTTATTTCTTACTTACTTACTTTGTCGTTCCCCTTCTACTGTAAGGTGTAGAGGTTTGGAAGAGAGAGCGACAGACTATCCTATCGGCTGTCTTCCTCCTGGCTTGGTTCCATTCTAGTCCTCGGTCCTTCAAAGATTGTCTAATGTTGTCTTCCCAGCGGACTCTGCGTCGTCCTGTGGGTCTAGATCCCTGGCTCTTTGTTTCCCATGCTTGTCGTGGTAGCCGATCTTCTCCCATTCTGCAGACATGGCCAAACCATCTTAGTTGGGACTGTTCTACTTGGGTCTGCAGGGGGTGGGATTTTAGGCCTTGACGTATCGTCTGGTTGCGTACCACGTCTCTTCTTGTTACTTCAACCACCTTCCTCAGATACCTCATTTCTGAGGTTTGGATCTGGCTTTTGTGGGTTGTAGTCATTGCCCATGACTCGCATCCGTATGTCAAGACTGGGACATAGGTGGGGCGGTATACAGCCACCTTCGTTTGTTTTCTTACCAACCTCTCTTTCTGAGGAATCCTGGATTTATGGCCTGAAAAAGTATCCCAGCTGTAGCTTTTCGAGTGGCCAACTCTTCTTTGATGCCTCCCTTTCGGTCTATAATAGCTCCGAGGTATTTAAAGTGGTCACCCTGCTCCAGGACCTGTTTTCCCAGCTTAATCTGATGTCTTCTTTCTTCTCGTGATATCACCATGGATTTTGTTTTAGAGCTGCTTATGACCATCCCTCTCTTCTCCAGCTCTTCCTTCCAGACTTGCAGGTTGGATTGGAGATGTGCCTCTGATTTAGCAATCAGGGCAACATCATCAGCAAATGCCAGCTCTGAAATACAGACCTGTCTCATTTTCCAGTACCCCACTGAATACTTTCGTGTTCTCTCCTTACATGCCTTGATGACATCGTCCATGAGGAGTATGAAAAGGTAAGGTGACAGGATATCACCTTGTCTTACACCAGTGGTGGTCCTGAACTCTTCTGACTTATGGTTTGCTGTCCTCACATAATTTCTGCAAGACTTGTAGAAGCTCTGTATAGCATGTATCAGAGGTGCTGGAATGTTCTTCCTCGCCAAACAGTCCCAGAGTTTGCTCCAGGGGACCCTGTCAAACGCCTTTTCCAGATCTATGAAACAAAGATGGATCTCTTATACTCAAGGGCCTTTTCACTCAGCTGTCTGAGTGTGAAGATTAGGTCTTGAGTACTTCGGTTCGCTCGGAATCCGCACTGGACCTCATCCAATTGTGGCTCAGCTAGGCGTCGGAGTCTCTGTTCTAGGATTCTAGAGTAGATTTTACCAGGGACACTGAGAAGGGATATGCCTCTATGGTTTCCACACTGTTGATTGTCACCCTTTTTGAAAATTGGTGTTACGATGGCAATCTCCCAATCCTTTGGTATGGTCTTGTTGTACCAAGCTGCCTGTAGAACCCTTAAGAGTAATAGGTCGCCTGATGTTCTCGTGTACTTAACCGTTTCTGGTGTTATACCATCATGCCCTGCTGCTTTGCCCATCTTGATTTTCTCCAGTGCTGTCTTCAGTTCTTCCATCTTTATGTCATCTTCACCATCATTGGTTTTCTCTTCTGTGCTAGTGGTTATCAATTCTGATGCTTCACCATGCTCACGATCCAGGAGTTCTGAGAAATATTCTTTCCATCTTTCCATTACTTCCTTCGGGGCAGTAAGCAATTTGCCTTGCTTGTCCTTTATAAATTTGAGAGGGCATTGTTTTTCCTTCCTCATGTTCTTTAGGGTCTTAAAGAACAATTTCTGGTTTTCTTGTGCATCTTTTTCTAGCTTTTCTCCAAATTTTTCCCAGGACTTCTGTTTTGCTGCTAGCACTTTGTTCTTTGCTTCTGTTCTGAGTGTCACATATTCTCTTTTTTTTCCATTTGTCCTGCTGTGTTTTTAGCTCCTAAGTATTGTTTCCATGCCATTTTCTTCTCTCTTATTTTCTCTTTGACTTCCTCTGTCCACCAAGGTGTCCTCTTTCTCTTGTTCCCAAGTCGGACTTCGCCGCATGCTTCTGCAGCAGCTGTCTTTATGATATCCTTGAATTTAATCCAGAAGGTTTCCAAGTCATCAGGTCGTTCTTCTGTGTTGCTCACCGCTGCAGTAATAAGCCCCTGATATCTGGTCTTAATTTCTGGCTCTCTCAGCTTGTAGGTCCTAATGCTCATTTTTCCCACTCGTTTACTTGGTTTCTTGCGTGATGTTGGGCAGTTCCTAGGCTGAGCAACTCTTTCAGTTGTTCTTTTGATTGTTAGCAGGTAGTGATCACTTCCAATCTCTGGCCCCCTCCAGACTCTAGCATCCCGGACATATTTGAATGAGCTTCTCCTAACAATGGCATAGTCGATCACTGACTTCTCATTCTTTGTTGGTTCACATCTAGTGTATGCATGTATGCGCTTATGGGGGAACTTTGTGTTTGTAATGATCAGATTCTGCTCACTGCAGAATCTAAGGAGTCGCTTTCCATTGTCATTGAGAGTATCTTCTCCATATCTTCCGATAACTCCACCCCATCTAGCACGGTCATTTCCAACTCTGGCATTAAAATCTCCCAGCATGATAACTTCATCTAGGCAGTCATCCACTGTCCTTTGAAGCAGCTCGAAGAATTCCTACTTGACCTCTGCTCTCTCATCCTCATTTGGCCCATACACTATGACCAGGTTGACTATGGTTTCTCCTTCTTTTAGTTTTACAACCATAATGCGCTCCGAGACAAAGTTCCATCCCTTGATACTATCTTTTTGATTTTTGGCCACAATGCAACCCACGCCCCCTTTAGCTCTTTCAGATGTGGGTACACCACTGTAGAGCAGCGTGTTGCCATCGAGATCCATGACTCCTTGTCCTTTTTTCTTTGTTTCCGTTATAGCCAGGATTTCTAGTTTTGCTTTCCTCATCTCTTCCACCAGCTTCTCTTCTTTCCCATTTATACTTCTTGTGTTCCAAGTTCCATAAGTCGTAGTCCGTAGTCCGTTCCAGTTCGTCGCCTTTAGAATCAGTCCGGTTTTCTCTCTTACGTTTCGCATAATCAGGTTTTAAGACAAACAGGTGATTGGCCTGTTGTGCCTTTGCATGGTGGAGGGGCTGCCTCCTTACGGCCTCCATGCAGGCCGCCCTCCTCCTTTTTCAGCCGGGCTTGGGACCGGCCTTGGCGGAGTTATTTCATTTAGTATTAAAGTTCGTGAGATGAGTACTCTGTCTTTTCCAGGATGCAAACACAATGCCAGACAGGTTGTAACTTGGAAACTCACTTATTTAAATTACAAAAATGTTTCTACTAGGTTATTCTCATATACTGAAACCCGCTGGTAGATGTTGGGCTGATCCAGATACTGTATAAGGGAAGAGAAAAAAACATAAATACTCAACCCTAATGTATACACAATCCTACGCGTAAATTAGAATATGTTCACTTCGGTCATTTAACTAAGTTAGAGACTACAAGCTTAGCGCTTGTCTCATCGTTTAAACTCCCGTGAAATAAACTCTAGTCATTTAAAAAAAATCAATCATCATGAATTTGAATTACGTAAGTATCTCGTCAATACTCAATGATGAATCACTGGATTTACTAGTTAGTTAAAATATTCTTGGCCTGGTTACTAGCAATTTAATTAAATTTATGTATAGCTGTATGAGTTTTAGCTAGAAATTTTAATTTATTTTGCTATCCACTGTAACACAGTAAACTTAAAGAATATAACTGACTTATCATTTAATCACTCTGCACAGAAATTAAACTAGTAAAAATGAAATAGGCGATCTACCACTTAAATCACTCAAAACTTCTAGATATATATATATATCTTCCATTAGCGCAGAAGTAAAACGATCTCCAATCGACCAACTAAATGATGCTTCTATTAACAGAGATCTTAGGAATCGAAAGCTAGATGGCAATCGACCAACTAAATGATGCTTCTATTAACAGAGATCTTAGGAATCGAAAGCTAGATGGTTCTAGTCTTTCTGGCTGTACTGGATGAATTAAGTTAGAATTCTGGAGTATATATCTCTCCGAAATCAGGGGAAGGTTACATCTATAACCCGACCCGACTCATTTGCCAGATGTTAGCACCTACGTCCAGATTTACATATTTCCTTGCTCATTCTACGTATGAAACGAATTCTACACACCCTTACCGAAACCAGACTTAACACCTACAGTACAATCTCTCGATCTGATCAGACATCGGCAATAAAACTCACTGTGCGTTTTACACGTTTTGCTTCATATGGCCGTTCCCAGCGATCAATGTCTTTCATCTCAAATCTTTCGCCGAGAATAATTACCTATAGGCGGGCAGATCAGAGAAAAATAATAGACGATAGTCTTACTTCTTATCCCTGTCGAGAACGAATTAACACGATTCGGTCTCATCAAAGAACTTAGCTTAACAGCAATAAAATGTGTTGCTAAATTAGAAAGGAAATGACAAAGGTTAGAATGGGAGTGTATTCGTTAACAATCGAGCGTATGCGAAAAAATAAAAGAGCGAAAGAAAGGTAAAAGACGAGTGTAGAATAAAGAATAGATATCTGAAATATATTAATCATAATATCTCTGCCACAATAAGATCTACTAACCTTCTTTTCCCTTCGCAAAATCCTTTAAGAACACAATACACACAGATGTGAAATATTTATACACACTGAATTAATTGCAGGCTATGCGTTTGGGGATTTCTCTTTACACCACAATGTTGAAAAACTGGACTCATCTCTCAAGCGAGCTGCGCGGTATATTATATCTCTAAAAGTCAAATGTGGGTCGCTTGGACCGGTGACGTACAACTCCGCCCATACAACCAATAGCTAAGAGTCCCTCTAGTCACTCATTCCTAGGATTTCTCTTGTCCCCTGTCAGTCCTAAAGGGGGTGGGGCAATTCCCGACCAACTTTTGTTGCCGGGCATGCCTAACAAACAGGCGTTGAGATAATTGGCTGGCCAATGCAAAAATGTTCCCCGCCTTCCAACTGTCATATCACTCTCTGTTTGTCTATCGCTCCGCGTGTTGGCGGCGGCCTTTGTTACCTCGGTCCATTGCGCCAGCACGCTAACAAGTCCCTTTGTGGCGCCGCCAATTGTATTACATGGCGGTTGGTTTAAACAGATTGAGAAAGACTTCTTCACCTTGCCAAGCTGTGCGTCTCTCCGTGCCATTGTCCCAATGTGATGATCCGTCCTTGTATGGACAGCGGCCGAGCGATAAAGAGACTAAGCTTTTGTGTCAGCCGCGCTCACTTCAAAGTTAACAATAGTCCACAGAAATTGTACCATGCCCAGATGTCTGATTTTGATGAAACCAGATGTGTTTCACCAGATTTATCACGAGTGTTACGGTATATGATATTAATTGACTCCGTTTTATCGTTGAGTTCAGTTTATACTGGTGAAGTGGTAGCTTAAAACGCGAATGGTTAAAATGAACGAATGTCAACAATATTCTTCAAACGAACTTCAACAAGTAGTATTGAACTGGGTGAACTGGGCAAGTACTGGCAGTACAGAAGTCGGTGGTGACTGTACATAGATTTTATTCAACACAGCACATACGGAGTGGACAAGACTAACATCGTCACAGGCGCAGAAATCATACGTCAACATGTTGATAATTACTTTTAAAGTTCCTGAAGATTCTCTACTAATAAAGTCCTCTGACTCAAGTGACTGAGGATCACAAAACTGTTACCATATACTATTCCGCTCATTCAAGTCCATTGACCTTCCTTCAAGGACGTACATCATGGTAACGTATTCATACTCCAGGATAAAATTCTTCCATATCATACTTCATAATCCCAGACTTTCTCCATACATCCCGTTATATATAGTATATAGTTTTCAAACAAAGTCATACATGATAATACGAACAGGTTAGAGATTCCAGTTGACTAACCTCTCCCATTCTATGCCACGCTTCTGGCATTGTAGTAACAGCATATTAAACATGTGAAGCATATAAATTCATTAACTTGATTTCTTGTAGGTATTCTCCCTCTACGAAAAGATTCAAAGGCTATCGACTCCGTGTGTCCAATTCTAGGAATGTCATCTACGATGAATTCCCGCTAGACCATTAATAGGAGCGGCCTGATACTTTAATGTACATAAATAAACATGCCATAAGAAATGGGGCGACACTTACTTTATACTTCCACTATTGACTTCGCCATGAAGATCAATAGATACGAATACAACTGATGGCTACTTCACATTTGCCAAGAATCAAAGGATAACACAGCGGACATAAATATCGTCCGAGCTGCCCCATTCATGACGTCAGAAACTACTCAACTAGGTTACACGTGCGTCCAAAGCAACTCACCCTGCATTGTGCACGTCAGTGCGTGAATCAATCGAACGCCCAAATAATATAACTATATAAAACTGGTGCGTACATTTGGCAGGACCGAAGACTACCCCCGTAGGTAATAAATGTACGTAACAGCTCCCTTATCACCTCCCCTTAAAAAAATTAATTCTATTAATTTTTTTCGAACTAATTACTCGAGAGAGGTGAGTCAAAACTACAACAAGATTTTTGACATGCATAAAATTATATCATATTAAGAAAAGAATATTAAATGAAAACAATATAACTAAATGATAGTATGCATTAAAGCACACATCCACCATCGACCTACTTTGGAACGATGTGGTAATATTCGAAGTAAAAGAAGTTGAAAATGAAAATGAAATAAACCATAAAAAAAAAAAAGATGATAATAAAATTCAACCAAATTTTTTTTTTTTTAAAAGAAATTTGAAACATATGATTTCAAAAATGAAAATGAACAGCAACACTGATGATGATCAATGATAAAAGAATCAATAAAACAGAAAATTTTAAAATACAACATGCAAAATGAAACAAAGCATAATTAAACACTTTAAGAAGCAACGCACTTACTATTTCCTAACACTAGTAAGTTTGACTAGTTATCTAAAAGTGAGATATCATGTAGTGGGATACGTGAATACACGTATTGCGAGACACTAATAAAGTTAGTAGATGTGTGATTTATAATCAATCAAATTGATTAAATTGAATTATAATAATTAGTAGTACTTAATTTATGAACAAATAACTAATTACTAATTTATTCTAAGTGATTTCAATTTCACTCATTGTTAATATTCTTTTAGAACTAGTTAAATCGACAAGAATATGTTCTCAATGTACCATGTCTGAAATACGCTTACGAACACGATATGTAGTGTAATCTGTTCCATAACAATAGTGAATGTCTATTTGTCACTCTTACCAATGTTTCCATACTAAAAAAAAATGTTACTTTAATATCACTGTTCCCGTTCTAACAAAACGTTACTTCACAAGAAATAATGTTATAATCCATACGTAAGTATATTCTGAAAGTTATATATATACGAATACTGCAGAACTACACATAGTCTCCACAGATGTATAATCAGTGACCATGTACAAAGTTATTCATGTTTCTGTGAGGACGTTTCACCATCTGGAAGTGGTTTAATTTCGACATGTTCACTAGGGCATCTTGAAAGACAGTCTGCAAACACATTCTGTACTCCAGGAATAGCTCGTATCTCAAAATGGAACGGTTGAAGCGCAATAGCGTAACGCGCTGACTTTGATGACTTCACGTTCCCTGTGTTCAGTGCTGTAAGAGCTTTCTGGTCGGATTCCACCACAAAGTGTGATCCGAGGAGATAACGATCCAGTTTTGTGATTGACCAGACAAGAGCGAGGAGCTCTTTATCTAGAACGGAATACTTCATCTCGCTCGTCGTAAGCTTTCTGGATACGTACATAACCGGAAATAAGGTGCCTCCGTATTCCTGCATCAAAACTGCCGCGATAGCGTAGGAAGAAGCATCACTGCGAAGAACAAAGGTGAGATCTTTGTTAGGCAACCTTAAAAAAGGCTTATTTGAAAAAAATTGTTTTATATAATCTAAAGCCGTTTGATGATCCTGCGACCACTTTATTACATTAGTTGTACCTTTTTTTAGTAACGAAGAAAGAGGTGCAGTTATAGTAGACAAATGAGGGATGAATTTAGAATAGAACTGTATTAGTCCTAAGAGCGACCTCACTTGTTTTTTTGTCTTAGGTGCTGAGATGTTTAAAATTTTAGAGACGTTACTGTCTTCTGTATACATTAAACCGCGACCTATACGGTGACCAAGAAATGAGATGTCATGAAAACCGACAAAAGCCTTTGAAGGTTTCGCTGTTAAGTTATAATCCCGTAAGGTAGAAAGTAAAGATTTTAAACCCTGAATATGTTCATCCCAAGAGTCACTGAAAAGACAGATGTCATCTATATAAGTAATGACATCGGGACGATGAGACAATATGCGGCGCATCATGCGTACAAAGGTAGCTGGCGCATTCATTAGACCGAATGGCATAAAATTCCATTGAAAAAGACCCCGTGGCGTCGAGAAAGCGGTGAATGGCTTTGCTTTAGGGGTTAATGGCACTTGCCAATAACCCTTTGAAAGGTCAAATTTCGAAAAGAATGTGGCATGAGATAATTTCTCTAATAAGTCGTCTAAAAGAGGTAATGGTTCCGCATCGAATTTTGTAACTTTGTTTAATTTCCTGTAATCTACGCAAAGACGTATATTGTTGTCCTTCTTCCTAATGATTACCATAGAAGAAGAATATGGTGATGAAGATGGTTCAATTATATTTAATTGAAGCATCTCATCCAATTCCTTATCAACCTTATCACGAAAGTGTAAAGGAATAGGATATGGGCGAACTCGAATCGGTGTATCGTCAGTCAGAATAATGTCATGTTGGATGACTGACGTATGACCTGGGATGTCAGTGAGGACATCCTCATACGTGTGTAGAATATTAGAGACTTGCTGGCGTTGATCATCAGTAAGAGTAGATGAGATAGTAACATCATTCCATTTCTCAGTGGAATGGAGTGGTACAACTGGTATTGGTAGTTGTACATCATCGAAAGAAGATTCCTCTTCTTGGATGACTGACAAACTAGAATAGTGTTGAATAGGAGGTGTAGGATCGTCAGTTGCTTGGAACACTGATTGTAGATAATCAGGACGTGAGTAATATTCCTTCAACATATTAATGTGGAAGGTTTTATGTTTACCATTAACATCAACGATGTAGTCGACATCGGATATTCTTGAGATGATCCTGAAAGGACCTCTCCAGGTAATTAAAAGACGATTATTATGCGCAGGGAGTAATACAAAAGCTTCATCACCAGGTATGAGCTGGCGAAGACGTCTATATTTGTTTGCAAATAGACGAGCTTTTTCTTTGGCTTGTTCGGATGATGCAGTAGCTAATCTACAAGCATCTATGATTCTCTTTCTCAGAGAGATCACATACTCATAAGAGGACTGAGTTTCCTCTTCAATATTCTCGTCAACCAATAAGTCGTGGATTAACGACATCGGACCGCGTGGTTGCATGCCGAAAACAAGTTGAAATGGAGAAAACCCCGTTGCTTGATTTTGTACTTCGCGATACGCAAAGAGACAAGCGGGTAGGACCCGATCCCAGTCTTGGGGATGGTCTTGAGTCATCTTACCCAACAACTGCTTGAGTGTCCTATTTAGACGCTCAATTAACCCATTTGACATCGGATGATAAATAGAACTTAGAGATCTGTCTATACCTAATGTCTTCATAACTTGAGACATGGATTCAGAAATGAACTGAACCCCATGATCCGACAAGATTTTCCGTGGAAAACCAATGCGTGAGAAGATTAACATCAATGCCTCTGCTACACTGGCAGATGAAGTGTTCTTGAGAGGGATGGCTTCAGGCCAGCGAGTGCACATATCAATGCACGTAAGAATATGCGTATGCCCTCTAGCAGATGGTAGCATAGGACCAATAATGTCTATAGCCATTTTATCAAATGGTCTAATCGGGATGTCCGCAGCTTGAATAGGAGCCGCATGAAATGGACCCCGTACCTTAACTTCTTGACATATCAAACAGGACCGACAATAGAGAGTGATGTCCTTATGGACGCCTGGCCAGTAGAATGCCGAAAGCACTCTGGATTTGGTACGCGAAAAACCCATATGGCCCGCACATTGCGAGTCATGCGCATGTCGTAATATACGAGATCTCATACAGGATGGGACTATAATCTGAGAACATAAGGATGAATCCTTTTCTCGTATTACTCTAACCAAAATCCCATTCTTAAGTATAAAATCATGTCTAGATTTTGCAAGTTTGTTGCTGGTATTATTTTTGTTCACATACTGAAAAAATTTTTTTTAATGAATCATCATTCTTTTGCAATGTTGCAAACAACTCCCGTGAAATAGGAGCATCATCATCACAAGTGGTATGAACTGTAGGTTCCATAGGTGTATCATGCGACATATTAGTAGCTTGCGCTCTAGTCACTACTGCATTTGCAGTTTGAATATGTCGCTCTTCCCATTCAGCAATTTGCTGTGGTGTACACTCTTTAATACCATGTATGCGACCAAGTATTAAATCACAAATTGGATTCGGAAGGAGACAAGCTTGAATCTTTCCTGAAAAAAATGGTGTATTAAGATCAATAATAGCAGTGGCAAATGTTTCAATTGTGCCACCAAACGTCACACATTTGACAACCCGGCCCGTGGCACAACTTGGGTTGATCAGCGAAGTCCGGACGCCGACTGTGCTGCAACCTGAGTCAAATAGGAGAGAGCATGAAATATTGTTGACAAATCCCTTGTTAAACTTAAGAGAGCCCTGTCCCTGGTGTACTGACGCAGCAGTGGCCGTACAGAATGCAGGTAGACTAGGCAAGGTATGTCCGCAACGCAGCGTCGTGATCGCCCTGGGCTGGAAAAGAGTAGAGCATTCTGAACAATCTTTGACTTGGGTACAATCAAGAGAACAACACATAGCATTATGAGTTTCAGCTCCTTTACCCTGTTCAATGTTAGCCTGTGTATCACTAAAAGCGACATTAGAATGTCTATTCGTATTACTCAACGATCTATCTCGTCGACGCGATCGATTTTGATTTTTGTCATTAAAATTGCCATAATTGTAGTTTCTGCTAGAGTTAAAATTTGGATGAGTCCGATAATTTGTATAATTATCGTTATGATGTTGGTAAAATGGTTTATTTCCAAAAAATTGTTTGTTTTGCGGACCCTGAGATCTTGATCTCCAGTTTTGTTTATTATAATGTCCTTGATTATTTTTAAAATTATTGTTACCAAAATCTCGCGATCTGTGAGCCTGGTTCCAAGAAACATTAAATGGAGCAGATTGTTGAAATTGCTTCCCTTTGTAAAAATTACCATTGTTAAAATTGTCATTATTTCCCTTCTTGACATATCTGTCAGCACTAAAAGAACGATTGCGTGAAAAATTGTTTTGTTGTGCTGCAAAAGCAACAGGCAATTCATTCTTAATCTGTGCATTACTTAGATCCATGTTTGGGTGAGCAGTGCAAAAATTTTTAGTATGCTGTTCTAAGTCTTTCATAGATAAAGGTTTCCGTTCGTGTAAAAATGCGAGAAATGTAGGATTTACAGACGAAAGTACCTTATCGCGCATCAGTAAATCGAAGAGACCTTCATACGACTTTTCAATTTTGGATAATTCGATCCATCTTTCTAATGTTAGTCGTATTTGTGACAGAAAATCACTAAAATTTCTGCTAGATTGAGGTAGTAATGTATGAAATCTTGATCGATATTGGTCTTCTGTCATTTGGAATTTTTGCAGAAGTGCCGCTCTAAGAGCATTATAGTCATTTTTCTCACCAATGCTGGTGGTATGATAAACTGCTAATGCGTCCCCTGTAAGTAATCTGGATAAATATGTACAGTATAGAGCTTTATCCACGTTATAAGACACACAAGTGGCCTCAAACCTATCCAGGAAGAATATCACGTCATCAGACGGGGGATTAAATTTTGGTAATTTAAGGTGAATTTCCTTAAAATTATCATGTCTGGATGAAGTTTGGCTTTCAAATGTTCTCTGAGAATTAGCTTTCTGAGTTAACCTAAGTCTCTCATATTCTGACTCTGCTAATTTCAGTTCATGCTGTCGTTTTCTTTCATTCTCTTCCATCTCAAGCTGAAGTCGTTTTGTGTTTTGTTCAGCTATTAATCTTCTTTCTTGCATTTCTTTTTGTTTAACTTCCATTTCTTTTTCAGCTATTAATCTTCTGTCTTCCATTTCCTTTTTAAGTCTATCTTCAGCCTCCCTTTGCTTCTGTTCTGCCTCTCGCTGAAATCGTTTCTCTTCTAATTCAGCGGCTAATCTCATTTTTTTCTCCTCTTCCTCAGCTATAAATTTCCTCTTCTTTTCATTGTCCTCAGCCTCAATCCTTTTTTGATCTGCCACAAATTTCAAATTTTCCAAACGTAAAGTTTCTAACCTTCTCTGATCAGCTTCTATTTCTTGAGCTTTCTTATATTCTGCAAGTGCAAATGCTTTTGCTTCCTCAGGAGCCATCTGAAGAGCTTTTGCTTGCTTAATGAAATAGTCTAAGGTAGCCATTATTCAATTTTATTATGTTATAATACTACTTAAAATTGTTACTATAACTAGTGGTTTTCGTTCCTGTTCTAGAACGGTAAAATCAATTTATATAATAGGCAATAATATTAATAATTAATAATGTAATTTATAACATGAAATGGTGTGAAAGCAATAACGTGACAGACAATAGCACAATACTGACACGACACGATAATCAAGACAAATGACTACAGTCGTAGAAATCAAATAAAATAAAATGTGGAACTAAAATAGAATGTCGTAAAAAATTACGATGACATCTACGATCCAATAATGCACAAGACAATTGACAACACAGTGTAAAAACATATGCTTTGTAAAAAACTGAACGACAGTCAGGTAAGATGGACAATAATCACATACAAAATACATCATGAAAATAAGGTACAAGTAAAAATAACTACCAAAAACAACAATTAAAACTTGACGAAACAGCTAAAACAGTCAGGTGTCACAGACTACCAGACACAGTGGACCAAAGATCCTTCTATGCTCACGCATAGGAACATTCCACTGCGGGAAGTCTGCAAAATAATGTCCTACAGAACACTTAAGACGGACCTGTGGTGAAACTGATAATTTCCCGTCCTAAGTCGCCATTCCCAACCTCCCACGAAGAATACACAACATATAACACTTAACACGAAAAATATGAATGTGGACATATCACGGAAGGCACAATTAAGCGTAATAAAGTGTACAACGGAAACACGTTATACTCATCTCGCGTGCAGGTAAAAAATCAATGTGCCTCGTCTCCGTGGATGTACGTCTGCAGATAAAATACTTCGCTCTGCGTATTCAGCACCAGCTCGCACGCAATAATGATGAAGAGATGATCTCCAAGTAATCAGTCACTGTGAAACTTGACGTGGAGGTTGATTGAAGACCTTGACCTTGGTAAACGTAAGTTGAATCTGATTTCTCATCCCACTGGGTTCCAAGTTCGAGATGTTGGTGACTTGAAAGTTAAAATCTTCTTTTCAAACGATAATTTGGATGGGTACGTTCCTTTGAAATTACTTCCAGACCACACTGGCATACCAATTATTGTTGACTCCGTTTTATCGTTGAGTTCAGTTTATACTGGTGAAGTGGTAGCTTAAAACGCGAATGGTTAAAATGAACGAATGTCAACAATATTCTTCAAACGAACTTCAACAAGTAGTATTGAACTGGGTGAACTGGGCAAGTACTGGCAGTACAGAAGTCGGTGGTGACTGTACATAGATTTTATTCAACACAGCACATACGGAGTGGACAAGACTAACATCGTCACAGGCGCAGAAATCATACGTCAACATGTTGATAATTACTTTTAAAGTTCCTGAAGATTCTCTACTAATAAAGTCCTCTGACTCAAGTGACTGAGGATCACAAAACTGTTACCATATACTATTCCGCTCATTCAAGTCCATTGACCTTCCTTCAAGGACGTAATCTACGATGAATTCCCGCTAGACCATTATACTTCCACTATTGACTTCGCCATGAAGATCAATAGATACGAATACAACTGATGGCTACTTCACATTTGCCAAGAATCAAAGGATAACACAGCGGACATAAATATCGTCCGAGCTGCCCCATTCATGACGTCAGAAACTACTCAACTAGGTTACACGTGCGTCCAAAGCAACTCACCCTGCATTGTGCACGTCAGTGCGTGAATCAATCGAACGCCCAAATAATATAACTATATAAAACTGGTGCGTACATTTGGCAGGACCGAAGACTACCCCCGTAGGTAATAAATGTACGTAACAGATGTATATAGCATTTAATGATTCTGAGATTGAATTTGTGAGTTAGTTGTTTAGATGTTAGTATGTGTCTCATGTTGTTGAATGCAGCTTTGGTCATTCCTGTTCTCTTCTTGGTAGACGCGATAGCGCAGTGGTTAGTGCACTGGCTTCCTAGCTCGGTGGTCCATGGTTCGATCCCCAGTTGAGGTGGAATTTTTTAGACCGCAAACAGCTCCGGGGTCGACCCAGCCTCATGAATTGGGTACCAGAGCAACTCTGGGAAGGTTAAGGCGGCCGGCGTGGTGCTGACCACATCAACCCTAGTGTGCCGATGGTCAAGAAAATATGGGCCTAACACCATATTCCCAATATGCCTCAATCGGCGTGTATCGGGATCCTTTACCTTTTTTACCTTATTCGCTAATTTCCTTATTCGTACTGTCATTAATTTACAAATTAATTTGTAACGATTTCATATCATCATCAAGGTCAAAATCATTATTTTCTTTTGCGCTCATTACCGAGCACGGAGCATCCACTGCAGCTGGTCTACTTGCAGGAAGCCTGCACCAAGCAGTCACGTGCTCTTGCAGTAGTAATTTCTGTGAAATTTGCTTGACGCCCATTTGCAAAACTTCATATTAGATGCCTTGTAGGCTGTCTGAGGGGGTAGCAGTCATAATCTTTCTTTGTCCATTCAGCGACCCCCCGGGGAATTAAACGGGGGCGACGATTTCATGTTCATTCAATCATTCATTTATTTATCACTTTTCAGCTTCCCAAGGAGCATAGGCCTTCAACAAACGTAAGCAAAGACTTCCTGTCGCGTGCCATCAGCTCAAGGTCTTTCCATGTTTTGTTCATTCCCTTCATTTATGTCTCCAGTTCTCTTCCCCATGTGTTTTTCTTTATGACTATTCCTCTCTTATCCTGCAGATTCCAGATCTTGCGTAGAATAGGAGGATTGAAGAGGTAAGACACTAATATGGAACTGATGACAAAAACCAGACACGTACCTGTGGAACAAGAGATGAGACATGACACACAATGAGGAAATCTGTTGACAGCACTCCCTGGCAGTCCTTGTTCCAGAATCCCCGTGATAAAACAGGTAGAGGAAGATCATGAAGCATATAGAGAAGAGAACTGGTGTGACCGTGGGTGTGGTGGTCCGAGAACTGGTCCAAAGGCACCAATTAGCATATGTGTGTAACCGAGGGTGGACTGGTTACGACACCAATTAGTATCGTATAACAGCGCTACCTTGTCTTAATCTTTACTAGGTGGCAGATGGCAGGTCTAGTTGTGTGACTCACACCAGTCTCCTTGTATATCTTCCAAGTTTTAAGTTAGTAGTGTTTGGTACTGGCCCTCTCCGCCAGAGTTGACAATTCTTGGATGAACTACTTTCCTTCTTACTTTCAACCCTTGGCTCGTTCGTACCCTTCTTTGTTGTTATTCCGTGAATGATCGTACAGTGATTTTATTATAGTGATTGATGATCAGGCATTCAACAACAATTCTTCATGGATCAACTCAAGCATTTGTTTGTTCTCTTACAAAATCCTATTTATTTACATGTAATATTAATATATTTCAAAGATGCAGTTAATTCTTCATATAGAGCACACCTGCAGTCATATCATAGTTACCTCAAGTATACATTCTGTATCTCAAAAATATGTAGGCATTTAATCCCCTTTGTGCTTATCTCATCTCAAAGTACTTATTTAGCTTCCTCAAGCTCTATTTCATTTGCCCAATCTGCCTCAAAACTCCTGGTCAACTTTATGCAAAGTACTTTGTATTTCTATTCCCCTGGTACCTCCTGGGCATTCCATTGCTTCTCTTCTTTAAACTTCTCGCCCAGTACCATTTCATTTACTCATTTTTCTAACATATCGTCTTGTGGTTTCTCTGCTGCGAATCAGGAAAATGTTCATCAAAATGCATAATAATTCATAAAAGGTCAATACTTACAGGTGATTCCCTGAATCTCTCCCGTGAATACACTCACTAGTGACATTATAAAACAAATTCTCTTAAGTAGCATTTTTCTCTGACTATGAAACTTCTTAGTTTACTCATACTGTTCTGACTAATCGTCATCACATCCTCCGAATTTCCTAGGACTAGCATCTCCTAACTTATCTATATACCTTATGAGTTACTTTGTCACTTCTAATCTATCTGTGATAACTTCTACAGATCTTATCAAACTTGTGGCAACCGCACAACATTCTTGTTTCTTTATCTTCAGAAATACACGACCGCACGCTTGCGAGCCGTAAACCGTTCTGCCCTTGACTTCTAGTCAATGCTCAGCTGATCTGTCCCTGTTTATCAGCTAAAGCCATTGGTCGGCCTTATTTCCACTCACTGGAAATAATTGCTCACGCTTTTACAACGTAAGCGAATTCAGTGAACTATCGTCTGTTATTTTTAGACTTCTCTCACTCTATTCCCGTGTGTATTTTTTCTCCCCTCACTAAAACCTACAAGGGACTTAATTCTACGTTATCTCCCTTTGACGTTTTAACTGAACACCATATTCTCTTCTTTAAAGCTTACTACAAAATCGTTACATGCTAATTTTCTCAACCACAATTGAGAACCGACTAAATCTGCTTAACCCTAATTCAAGACCTTTATCCACCAACCGTAATATGCGGAGTTTCCTCCATTTTCTCAAAGCATCCCTTCACTCATTTTATCTCCCTTCAACTAAGACAAATAGTCTGTACCCAAATCCATTCATATTTCCTAAACCATTTTTCTACACTCTTTTACTTGACTAAAACCAAATCAACGTTCATATAAACCTTGCTTGAAGCACAAATAATGCTTTGGGCAAACCCAACGGTGACACTGGAAACAGACGTGAAAGAGCATAACGAAGACACAGAAAGAACTTACTGGTAGCATGGGACAGTATGACCTGGCATAAGTTTGCTGAAGGCTGGTGATATACGAGGAGCTGAAGGGTAATGATGATGATGATGATGATGATTTTGATGATGATTATGATGATGATGATGATTTTGATGATGATTATGGTGATGATGATGATGATGATGATGATGATTTTGATGATGATTATGCTGATGACGATGATGATTTTGATGATGATTATGGTGATGATGACGATGATGATTTTGATGATGATTATGGGGATGATGATGATTTTGATGATGATTATTATGATGATGATGAAGAGTGTATGAACTGAAAATTGCTGAGGATCACTGAAATTGCCACTTTAATATCATCTTGTCTTGTTTAGAGCATAACAGACATCAACACTCAAGTTTCCTAATTCATTTGCGTGTCTTTTACTCAACAGCTTGAACATTCAGAAGAGACCAACTCCAATTCAGACCAGGCGGAAAGCAAAGCCCCACTAGTCACTTTTGCTGAAGCTATAATGGTCAGTCCTGTAAACATCCCCATTGAGTCAACTGTTCCTCAAGACCACAGCTTCCATGTGAATCATTCTCAGCAAGAACATTCCTACCACTTGCTGCCACACCATCGTATTCACAAGGACGGGAAAAGACGAGTTAATCACATTCCGTACCGACGAAACCACGGGCAGCTGAGCTATCATCAACAACAACAAATTCGAAGTCTGCATCGGCAGCTTCACGTGAGTCATGAACACGGTCCACACCACAAACAGGACACCCATAACAACCACCAGCACAAACCACTGGTTAATTCGTTTCACCTCAAAGACGAAGGCAAAAAAACTGATCACGCTCACGAAGCAGCACTCAGCTCAAGTAACCACTTGCAGACTTACAATAATTTTCCTTTCCGAGCTGAACATTCCAATAACCACAGTAATTCATAACGGCTCGATGGTATCTTCACAAAATTCTAGAAAAATAATCCCTCGTAATGAAGTGTTCGAGAGCAACATAGAGGAGCTGGCACGTGTTGTTCCCATCAATATGACGACGACGAACTCATTCTAACAAAAACGTTGACAGGACTTGCGAATTTTCAGTGCTATTTGTATGGTTTTAATTTGTTATGGTTTACCCCGTCCTGTAAAATTCACGATCATATCATTATTCATCATTCCATCTTTACGCTGCTTTAATCAGTATGTGACCACACTGCTGCTGGTTTCTGACAGGAAGTGTGCGCTAAAGCACTTCATACGCCCTGGCTGTAAAGGTTTCTCTAGCACATGATGACGCCATCAGTCCTATGCCATCGTATTACCTGCTTCATACGATAAGATCGAGAGAGCAATGACGTCCACTCATAAAAACACAAAACCACACGAGGTATCCTGTAAAAATGAAGGAACAAAACGAATATCAGACTTAATTCAAGTCAGTCTTGAAGGACGGAACGAGTACATTTTAACAAAGAAAAACCGTTAGAACATAAATGGAAACTATCAAGTAGTGCAACACGGGGCAATCCTTGTTCTTGAACTCCTAGGGTCAGTGACGATGTTAGGGCCAGACGGTCGATAACAAGTTTCACTTAAGAGCAAACACTTTAACACAACAAAGGGAACAATTCAATTTGAGGCGGAGCAAGAGGCTAATACAATGTCGTCTCCTAGGAAACTGCGTGCCAGTGCTCCACTGTTTTATTATCTGGCCAAATGTGCACAAACGAACAGCCCAATGTTTGGCTTGACGTAAACCATATGTAAAGTCTGTGCGTGAACTTCATTTTTTAATTTTGTTGGCAAAAAAAGTTCCATATCGAATAACTGGAGACGTGTTCCACAGTGTTATTTATCCTAATAATTCTCCTATGGGGTATAGTGTATTTATTATTTAACTACAGGTCAATGCGTTTTGTGGAGAATAAAGATTATGATATGTTACTACAGCCAATCAACATAGCAAGACCACTATTCTAGTAAAAGTAGCAACACCATATAATACTAATTTAATTCCGTGTTACCATAATCAATTTCATAATTTCTATCTTCTGGAGCGTCCGACTGGCAAACTGGTTAGAGCGCTGGGCTCTTGCGGCAAAGTTGTGGGGTTCCAAACACGGTGGCATCTCGCTGTAATCGACACGACTTAAATGGAATCCTGACTGTTCTGGAGTTAGGAACGGTGAATTCAGCGAAGGGAACTGGTCACATTACATATCAAAGATGCACATAGTATAGTGACATCTCTAACACTTCACTCCCTCTATGTCAGTATCTGATATGGGACTACCTGTACCTTTTACTTGTTTACATGTCGTCATAGTGATTACTGGTAGGCTGGGACACGTACATGCAAAATGTGTGAGTGTATTAGTGTCTTTAGGGCTAAGGTAATATGAAGCAAAACCGTCATGTAAATATGTAAGTAACATTGCAATTATAAGATCATACAGGATATGGAAGCTTCGATGCTTATATACGTACTAGTGTAAAAGCCCGTCATAAGTCGGGAATTAAATTTAAAAGCACCAATACCTAACACAATTTTACTTATTCAAAAGTATGTTAAAAAAACCCCCACTGTGCGTCACCACAGTACACGAACTACGTAGCAGCAGCGAGGATCCCAATGTGTGTATACGGGATCACAGATTCTATAAATATTTTTGTGCACACCGTCATTTGCGCACTTTTCTTTGGTAAGTGTTACTATTTTCGGGAGAGTACATAAAAGGGAAACAATACAATTCATGTCTAACTTTCAACCAAAGTTGCATCCCTTAGCTTTACGCACTGACATACAAAGGTGGGATTTTACATATAGGTTATGTGTGTATATATATATATATATATATATATATATATATATATATATATATATATATATATATATATATATATATATATATATATATATATATATATATATATATATATATATATATATATATATATATATATATATATACACTGAATAACTGGACACTTTTTCTGCGTAGTTGTTAATTCTAACATTTATCCTTTTTGATAATTTGTCTTAATCGTATCACTACATGTCAATGTAATTTATGGAGAATAAAGATTTTGAAAATGTATGTATGCAGTATATTTAGCGTCTAGCAGTACTTGGTGATAATAAAAACAACAACCAAAAAGCTACAGACTTTCATAAATGGATGCTTTCGTAGAATAGAAGGATTGCAGTCGTATGACAACATTACCAATGTGGAACTAACAAGAAGAACTCGACAAGCACCAGTGGAACGAGAAATGAGAAGGAGACGCTGGAGATAGTGGAAAAACGTGTGCCCACCAACTTGAATTTATGTATTGTTCAATGGAGATCCGTGTTTGTTTTATTGAATATCATACTGTGACGAAAACCGTACTATTCGTTCATCCAATATTTCTTTCTACGTTCCTCTCGCTCGGTCTGTTTCATTCGCTCATTCCTCATTGAGAAAACCTGTTAATAGAATTACCAGACAGTCTCTGTTTTGGAATGCCCAGGGTAAGAGAGAGAGAGGTAGTAGAAGACCAAAGAACACACGCACATGAGAACTGGAAAAGGGGATGAAGAAGATATGGAAAGACATTGAGCAGACGGCAAGGGGCAGTAAGACTTGGTACACATTAGCTGAAGACCTTTTGCAGTTGAAAGAAGAAGTTCTTGATGACGTCGAATGCTCTGGATACTGCCAAGTCGAATCTGATACATCAAACGTCATATCGTGCGGATAATTTAACTATGAAGTCATCGATTACCTCTGGGTTTTTTTTTTCCTTTAGCATTTTACCTTGTTGTGGCGAGGCACATATCTTTCAACCTCGACTTAAGTCCGTCGTTATATTTGAGCGCAGCTGTTGTTCAGACACAGCTGAACTCTTGACACTGAAGAGTTGTATTGATAAAATCTGAGCCCTGAAAAGAACTGACACAAGATCTGCTACAAGGACGAAGCTCTGAAAGGGATTGTTCCTGAAAAGGACCGCTAGCTAGGACAACGCTGCCTTGACCTCCTCAGATGTTAACTGTCTAAAGCATCGCCTCTGAGTGAGAAAATTATCAATCTCTTTTTGGAGTAGATATAGCCCATTGTTGGTGTTGTTGTTATTTAACTACGGCTGCTGAGCTTTTCGCTCTTTTGCAGCCAATACCAGGTTGAAGACTCCTTGGTATTATCTACACTGTAGATCTAGGCTTTCCTGTGGCCTTTCAGCCATTCCGAAACGGGCTGAGCTGAAGTCATGAGCTCCAGTTTATCCAGCTTGGCTTGCATTTAAAAGATCGTCACATCTGGTCCCAAGCTAGGATAAGAAGCGCACGGCATTTTGTGCATTCCACGCCATTCAAGGAGGCTCTCCAACTATGCAGAGCTAAAATGCTGTGCTCTGATTCTGGGCTCTTCCAAGGAATTGTCACGTCCTGCACGGAGCCACTTCTCAGCTCCCCCTGCCTATCACTGGGTCCATAGTGAGGTCTTCCTGCATGTAGTCAACCAGGTCAAAGTCAAAGAATCACATTTGAGGCTCAAGTGACTTCTCCAAGCTTAGTGTGCAATGCTGGGTTCTCAACATGTTTCACCACAGAGGGAATCCCTGGAAGTGTGTGCATGATTTCAAGAATCAATGAAGATATAATTAGCCTCACAGACAAAGGTTCACATCCAAATCTACATACTTTAGCAGTGTGCATAGCTGGTGGTCATATAAGTATGACTCCAGATATGCCTCCATGCATATATAGCCCATTAAAACTGTCTCACTCTTTTGTAGGAGGTATAGCCATTAAAAATGTCTCACTCTTTTGGCAGAAATTCAAAGCATTAAACAATGTCTCACTCTTTTTTTTTTTGAAGGAGATATAGACTTTCAAAGAATGTCTCACTCTTTTTGAAGGAGATATAACCATTAAAACTCTCAATTTTTGGGAGGAGATATGGCAATTATCAGAGTCTCATTTTTAGAGGAGATACAGCCATTTTAAAAGTCTCACTCTTTTTGGCAGAGATATAGAGCATTAAACAACTTCTCACTCTTTTTTAAGGAGAAATAAATCTTTAAAAATGTCTCAACTCATGGAGTTGTCCATATGCAATGTAGATGGTCCTTAAAACCAAACAAAACAAAACAAAACTCCATCAGTGCTTCGATCTCCTCCATTAGATCACACAAGCAGGATCTCAGCACAGTGCACGAACCCCGTAGCACCGAAAAGGATTCCAATGTGTGAATATATACAGTAACCATACATTCTATAAATATTTTTGTGGTGGGTAAGTTTACTATTTTTTTAAATTTTGCCAGGGCAGCGGCCGTATCTTTACATTAATTATTTTCCCTGTACTTGGAGCGAACCCAGCACATTTAGAATTAGAGGCGTACACCATACTTCTTAGCCACTGCGGCTCCCTATTTCTTTACTTGGATAAAATAAAGATTTCGTTTATTCCTTTATCCATATCTGTAGTGGATTTGATGGTATTGTATGATGGTGATATTACTAAGTGTGATGTATGAGATCAGCTGTGAAGGCTCCTGAGATAAAATGTAGCTGTGAATTTTCAGAAGGCCTTTCTTGCTACCACTACGACCTCACACCTATCTTTTTTTCTAATGAATGTGGCTACGTTAAAATCTAGGGTACTGAATGTAATGTGTTGTATTGACATATACAAACACACACACACAGATATTAAATAATATAATATTATCAATAAAATTTAGAACACAATGAACTAAATTCAGCTGGTGAAATTTTAGAAAGTAAATCTTTTTTTAAATTTATTTGTTCTGAACCAAGGTTTTATTTTGGCCAGAACATATGAAAGATTTTGAAATTTATGAGTGAATGGCATGAATAAATGGCATGATAAATAAAAGGTGTGTACGTATACAATTTTCACGATTAGTTAATATTTCTACAGTTCATAATTTTATTTTCCCTGGGAGAACGATGAATAGATGTGCTGTTGGGGTGGCTTCATCCCTCCCTGTCTATGCCTACCAAACATTGTCCATTTATGATGGAAGAAAATGGGATGTTTTAGTAGTAATTCACTTTGGGTGCTATGTCTATGAAGTTGGTGTAAATCCAGCAGACCAGCCTGCTTACGTAACTTTGAAAGAGTAGTTCTGGTGCTGGAATCTGGTGGCCCCACCTCTCCGTGCTTGGGGGCAATATAAGGCTGTTCTGCCGAGATGCGACACTGCACGGGTCCTCACTGTCAATTATTTACCCAGCATTTGACACCACCTTTTGGTGTCAACATAAAAAACTCCCAGCTCAGATTATGAATAAAGAACACAGAAATGCTAGCAAAACCCAGCTGAGCTGCTGGCTATAGTATGGCGTCCCTGAACTTATTTCAATTTACTTCATTGGAAATCACCACACTTAAAATTTACTGTGTCTATCACTGGACAACTATTGAGGAATGGCAAAAAAAAGCGCGTCTGAGCGCTGATAATATGATTGTCTGTGGCCAATCAATGCCTTGTGTTTTTTCAATTCAAATTTCCTACACTAAAGTCATTTCAGTCATACCTCAGTCAAGTATGGATTTTTATCTGTTAGTCCGTCCGTCTCTACTTGCGTTTTCACAAAAAACGTACTTGGTTTTTGAACCAACCTATCCGTCCCCTCTACAAATTTTGTCTTTAAAGTTATTTTTAGCCACAGCTCCCACCAATGTCCCTCTCTTTCATTCTAACTAGATTTGGACACTTGAGTCTCAAGGTCGTGGTTTTTGTGCAAATTAGTGACATGTTTGATTCAATGCAGTCTTTCGCTGAGGTGAACAACACAGTCTTTTGTCAATGTCTTCATTATTATCTATCCGTCTGTATAAATAAAAGCATATTATTTCACTGCTCAAAATGGGCCATCCGGCCAGCTAATTTTTATATTCCTAACATTAGTATTAAGAAAAAGTTACTTTTTTAATTTTGTAATATTTCAAGCATCTGCGTTGTAATGCTTTTGCCGCTGAATTCAAATAAAAGGCTTGGTATCGCATAAGCGTCCCTTTCCGTACCTCGTGTCAATTTGGGGACGTGAATTTTTCCTTCCCCCCCCCCCCCCCCCCCCCCCCCCCCCCCGCCCCCCAAATTGCGTCTCCTAAGCCTTGCTAGTCTCACGCAATTTTTCAGTCATATTTTTTTCCTTTTGATCCGCCGTTCTCATCCCGTTCAAATGGTAACCGTTTTGACTTCCCGTCTAGCAAGTCAATTTTTATGGAGGGTAGTGACCCGCGGCGTGGGCGATCATGCCTTCTAGTAACTTACGCATTCTTTTTATCCCTACATTTTATCCTTTGGAGATATTTTTACGTTGTATCACTGTTAATTTTATGACAATATCCAGTGCCTACACTATGCATGCCCGCGAGGATAGTCTGTCAGCTCTCTCATTATCGTGTACTCCTGTATGACCAGGACAGATAGATCCACACCTTTCCTGTGTAAGGCTCCACACCTTGCTCGTTCCCTCATACTGTTTTACGCTACTGTTATTGAATAAATACACCGGGAATTATCGTCCATTATTTAAAATAAATACTATAAAAAAAATACGTAAAATTTTGTTTGTAAATGCTCAAAAATGACGTATGTATAAATATATACGAGTAATATGAATGTGAAATATATTTATTTGTGAATACATATTAATTTAATGTCATAAAGTTAATTTTCATCACTGGCGTTAAATATCCTTCCATATTATTTGTCAAAATAAACTTGGTAGCATTTTTAGTACAGTATTAGTCGCAGATTACGCTTTTCAGAAGATGACTTTCCTGAAGACACGAAATGAATGAGATAAGAAAGTGATAATGGTGTGTAGGTGCAGCGGAACAACATGTAACACACACAATAATGTCCCGTGAATTTATTTTCCTTTTTTTGCAGTTTCTATCCCCCATGTGTTACTGTTTTGCTAATGTTTTAGTCTTCTCCAGTCACATTCTTCCAACAAAGCCGGTCTGATTACACAACTGTATGAACTAATATAATACCGTAACACTGGACAGAATTCCTTGTCTACTCGGTCTAAAATTGTTATCTTCGGGGGAGAGTAATGGAGTTGGAGATAACAAACTATCCTAGGGTTACCACAACAGAACATTTAAAAACCTACAGTACTTAACTTCTTTGCAAGAAAAATGAACAGCAAAGAAAACCACTTAAAGAATATTTGAAAGCACAAAACTCATCATCAATAGAAACTGTACTAAAAGTTGACCTACCCAGGGAAATACACAACATAATAAAATTGTATATTACCAAAACAAAAATTAACATATAACTACCAGAGAAAAGAGGAATAATTAATAATAATAGTAATAGCCCATTCAGTCATAACTGACTAATGGGAATGCGCCATGAGGAGACCACCCTCAGCTGCTTATTTTCCTGGTGTTCCTTTCGACGTTTTCTCCTTTCTTCTGCTTGTTGAGAGCTTCTTTTCGCCCAGTCTGAAGTGGCGCCGTAGAAATCATCGCCACTTGGTGCGATCGACAGCTTCATCTTCCCAGGTTGCTGGATTTATGTAAAGTGCCGTCATGTCTCTCTTGTACACATCTCTGAATCTCAGCTGCGGTCGCCCAACTGTTCTTTTGCCATCTGCCAGTTGTCCGTAAAAGATACCTTTCGGGATGTAACTATCTTCCATGCGGCGGACATGACCAAGCCAGCGTAATCTGCGGTGTAGAATGATTAAAGATGAACAAAAATACATAAACAAGATATTCACCACAAATTTTCAGTACAAAAGTAAGATAAATTTTTGAACATTACAAAACAGCACATACCCAATAGAAATACGTGAGTTAATCTCAAGGACAGAAATAAAAAGGCAACATCCAATAAATCAAAGTACAAACATCTCAAAAATCTACGGGGTGATGGAAGATACACCAACAACAGATATTAGAAAAACGCCACACCAAACGCCACAGAATTTGCAGTCTGGAAAATCAACAAATATGTTGTACTATATAGAAAAAGGAACACTGCATATCCAAATTATAACCCACATGTGGTTGAACCGGGTATCCCATACTAAAATAAAGTCCCATGTTTTGTAAAGGTCCTAAAATCAAACAAACAACTTACTTCTTTTTTCTTTAACCAGCGGCTTTTGGGCTTTCAGCCCTTCGGCCCAACGACATGTCATTGCGAGGCTGGGGAGCCTGTGGACTTTTCTTCCAACCAGGTCAGGAGCTTCGCTCCTTCCCATCCACAGAGGGTTTATCTCAAGAGCCGTTCAGGTTATTCAGTCAAAATCCCGGTCAATGACAGATCTTCAAATGCCCACGCCCGGGCTTGAACCTTGAAAACCTGATCGCCAGCGCAATGGGGTAACCATTACACCAGCACAGCTCCCACTTACTTCTTTAAATATTTCCATTGATCGAAATATATTTATCTCATTCTCCGGGCGTCTTTCACACGTATAGGAATTACGCAAGCGAAATAACTGAGGAAAACATAACGTGATTTTTATTATCGCATAATGTTTTTATGCTGATAAACGAACTATGCTGAGCGTTCCAACATAAGTCTGCTGAGCGTTGCAACATAAGTCTGCTGAGCGTTGCAACATGAGATAATCTGATAATCAGAAAAAAATCCTCAAGTCGGACAAGTGTTTCGGCCCTTTAAACACTCTAAGAGGTACGGGGCCCTGTTGGGTCATGACTCCAAGTGTCAACCTCCTGCTAATTTTTTGCTACCTGCACTGAGAATTAAACCCACCCTACCTTAGCTGCAACTTTCAAAGTTATTCATGGTTTTATCCATTCTACCACCGTGTGGCAGTTGTGAAAGTAACAATTTTGTTGTATATAAAATATTAACTTGCATTCCATACCACGTTGTGCTCGTCAACAGCCCGCTCGATGCCTTTTCATCAGATATCTAAGCTTTCATGAACTTATTATTCTCCCGCCCCTTTTGTGAGGAAATCTGAACTCGTAATTTTTGAGCCCCCAGCTGAAGGTGATTCAGCTAAATCTTAATCTAATAGCTTTATCTGGTTATGTATTTAGAACAATATGAGTCATACGGGTGCAGACATACACTTCACTCAAAAGTGATTAAACTAACTATAGCTTTACAGTTACAGATAATAGGTTTAATAATCACTGTCACGGATTGCCTCCCCTGCTTTGCAGTAGTGGTCCAACAGTGGCCAAAACTCAATAGTATCTTAAATGGGCTATCAAAGGTGTCTACCTTCGCACAAGATTACTCTTGGCAGAGTTGAAGATAGAAAGGTATTGAAGCTTCTATCCCCAGGGAGTATTCATAAGATATTTCCGAAGTCAAGAACAATGCGGCATTGGCTGAGCAATTGTTAACTTATTATAATAACTGGACAACAGCCAAAATGTATCCGAGACAAAAGTAGCTATTGTTAACTAATTTGGACATGTTGATCACGAATATGAACTTAAAAATCGCGAATTCGTTTTCAAGATGGGGGGAGGGGGGGGTTCAGTAGGTTGGTGGCTTCACCTTTCCGACGCGAATGACTCAGTCCTTCTCTTTTCTATAGCCCTGGCGCGATTCTCCACAAGACGGAGAGCGTTGAGCGCCAATTGGATGACGCAATCTGTAGCAGTCATTGCAACCACATTTCCTCCTTGTCATCATTTGTGTTGTGGATTCTGTGAGTGCAGACGTGTCGTTCAAGATGCCTCGTGAATGTGTGAACAGTGCGAATTATTTTTGCTATATTTGCATACAAATAACTGCTATCACAAAGGCGACCCGTTACACCGATGATAAAGAAAGCTTACAGCCTTTTTTTTTGGTTGTGAGATCGGTGACCAGGACCGGTATTGGGACCAACACACATGTTGTCAATTCTGTGCAACGAATCTGCGCTGCTGGTTGAACCGAAAAGGATGATCGATGCGTTTTGCAGTTCCAATGGTGTGGAGGGAACCGACAAACCATCTTAATGATTGTTACTTTTGCATGACTCCTCCAATTGGACATGGTATTTCTAAGAAAAAAAAGCGGCCAGTGACCTATCCGAATATTCCCTCTGCTATGCGGCCAGTGCCTCACGGGGAAGGACTTCCTGTTCAAAACCCACCAGAATGATCTAGTGAGAGATCTGGAATTGCCAAAAAATAAAGCAGAGCTGTTGGGGTCCAGACTGCAGCAATGGAATCTTCTAGAAGAGAATGTGCATGTGTCTGTGTTTCGTGCTCGGCAAAAAGATCTGCTTCCATATTTCAAAATGACAGATAACCTCATTGCTTGCGTTGATATAGTGGGTCTGATGGCAGCACTACACATCAACTACAAAGACGACGATTGGAGGCTGTTCATTGATTCGTCCAAGTTGAGCTTAAAAGCTGTGCTATCTGTTCCACTCGGGTATGCAGTCCACATGAAAGAAACGTACAACATGAAACAACTGTTACACACCATCAACTATGACAAGTATAAGTGGCAGATTTGTGGTGACTTGAAGGTCATTGCCATCTGGATGGGGCTACAGCAGGGTTACACAAAGTTTTGCTGTTTCCTCTGTGTTAAGTCATATTTTGAGTTAGAGTTAAGTGTTAAAGATTTTTATTTACGGGGCTGTTTTTTTCTAGTAAGCACGTTTAAAGTAATGAGTTGATTTTTGTTTGGGTACTTTTTGTACGCTATGTTTTTCTTGAACATTGCTCAACTGAGTAGGTGTTAGTCTTTTTTTTTAAATAAAGAAAGTGTTCGAATGTTCTTAGTGATAGTTTGGGAGGAGATACGGATGAGCTGAGCTCAGTTCTCAAGCGGTTAGTTCACGCATGAGCAATTTTTACTGAGTTGTACTGAGAGACTGTGATCTCGGGATTAGAATGTACCTGGCAGAGCTTCGAGACGTTTGTTTAGTCTCGTTAGTGTGACCAGGGGATATTTTGAAGAGAATATATTATTGATTTGAAGATAGATAGATTATTGAAGGGAATGTTCTTTCTCCCAGGAGATTTATTATTCTAATGCCATGGATTACGTTGGCTCATTGATGTACCTAGTATTATGATGTATGCAATTCCTTTCCTGATGGATTTGTACTTACACGAGTTATTATTCTAATGCCATGGATTACGTTGGCTCATTGATGTACCTAGTATTATAATGTATGCAATTCCTTTCCTGATAGATTTTTACTTACACGATCTATTATTATAATGCCATGGATTACGTTGGCTCATTGATGTACCTAGTATTATAATGGATTTTGTACCTGTAGTAACCTGTGACAATGTTAATGTTCCTTCGTGTACTTTGCGATGTTACTGTGTCGTAAATAAACTGTGTAAAGTTGAACTAGTTGGTCTATTTCATGACCTTACGTTACTGTGGTGTGGGTGAGAGGAAAGTAGCATACAACACACCTGAAGAACCCATGACATCCACGTCTTGTTAGATTGTACAACTGTCGGCCACCTGTAAGCCCGACCATACTGACTTTGTCCTTGTCAGTGACCCGACATACACACCCACCATCACAAACATTCACACAGTAGCAGAAGTGATGGCCTGTGTGGCCTGCTGATGTTGTTAAAGTAAACAAGTTTTAACACTCTGTCTGTGGGACAGCCGTGCCAGGACTTCCCACTACAAGAAAAAGGATTGGCCCCAACGACAATCACTTGAACCGGGGAAAAAGAATGTACTTAACGAACCACTTGTTGAATCCCACAAGATCTTGCTCCCTCCTCTCCATATCAAACTTGGACTAATGAAGAATTTTGTAAAGGCCATGGATCGAAATGGGGCAGGATTTTTATACCTTCGTGATAAATTTCCAAGACTTTTGGCTTTGATTGAGGCCAAAATCGAACAAGGTGTATTTGTCGGTCCACAGATACGTCAGCTCTTCCGAGATCAGCGTTTTGATGATATCCTCACAGGTAATGAAAATTTAGCTTGGAATGCTTTCCAGCAAGTGGCCACAAACTTTCTAGGAAACTAAAAGTCTGACAGTTACCAGGAGCTTGTAGAAACCCTTTTGCAGCGCTACGAGAGACTAGGGTGCAACATGTCTTTGAAATTACACTTTTTACATTCTCATCTGGATTTCTTCCCTGCTAACTGCAGTGCTGTCAGTGACGAGCATGGGGAACGATTTCATCAGGACATTACTACCCTCGAAAAAAGGTACCAAGGGAAATGGAATGCAGCAATGCTAGCAGACTATTGTTGGACCCTTGTGAGAGATGCTCCAGAAACTCATTACAAGCGACAGGCAAAAAGACGTCGCTGTGAATCATTTCCGCTATGAGCAGTATTATCATATGTATATGCAAATGTGTAAAACTTGTTTTATAGATATTTTAAAAACTAGAGCTAATCTGCTGTTTTAACGGCCATTTTCATATTCAGCAGCCCAAACAACATAAAGGTAACTTGGTTTAATCTCAGATACACACAAAAAGTCAAAATTTGTTGTCCAGTGAATTATCGGTCCACAGCCTTTTATGACGGTTATAGCCCGTACAAGCTCCCAGCGTGTGTAAATCTAGGTAAATTCCCTTTTACAAGAAGTAGCTCTATAAATGTGAATATATATATATATATATATATATATATATATATATATATATATATATATATATATATATATATATATATATATATATATATATATATATATATATATATATATATTAAAAGATCTTGGTCATACGTTTGCTTTCATACTTATAATAACTGAATCAACTATGATTGTTTAGTTTAAAATAACATGCAACACATTTAATAATTGTTAAGTCCTAATTCTAGTCAAGGGGAGTTTATCAGTAAAATACTTGTAAGTACAGGCCGGATTTTTATTATCACCCTTGAGTTGCTACTTATAGGATCGGGATTCCTCTCGAACCGTCTAGATGAGTTGAGTTCACGGCTCAGCGGTGTTTTTGCGCGGGGATGAAATTTTTTACTGAGCGGTTTTTTAGGCGGGGAGATTTTTCGTGACATTCGAAGCTGAGATAGCTTAGAGAAGGGACTGAGGATTATGGTCAGCATGTCCCGATATAGAGAATTGTTTTGATGAAAAGGATTGTGATATTTCCTAAGATTTCATAAAGCCGTGGATATAAAGGCTTAAATATATTCTGCAGGACATACGTTGTTAAAGATTTCTTTCGGGCCATGGATAAGCCGTTATGTGTTGATATCTCCGATGAGGGAGATTTGTGAAGGTCGACATATTATTATTATAGGGAAGTTGTTTTTCTCCCATGAGTTATGTTGAGTCTGACGATACAGATATTACTGTACTGCGATATAGGCAGTTCCCTTTACTGTAGGGATAATTTGGACCAGGAAACTTTATCATTATGAACTGCCGTACTTATACAGCTGTTGTGCCTGGGATTTTTTATGCTATGCACTTAACTACCTATGGATTTGGTGCTTTTGAGATGTGTCCTATTTTGCTGTGTACTGTACCTGTGACAATGTACTTAGTGATGTCCTCGTGACTGTGGCGTATTAAAACAGTGTAGAACGAATTAGGAGTTTCAACCTTTTACCTGACTCCTACATGTACGTTGGTGTGTGTGTGACTATTGTTGACTTTCGTTAGAACTACATGCATTCGCGTTCACTGATGTCTATACACCCATACACCTGGTCGGCCACCTGTAAGCCCGACGAATGCTGATGTGCCTTCATCAGCGCACCTACAATAACAGAACATTTACCATCCTTCCTGAACCACCACAGGTCTAACTATATATTTATCAGTGGTGAGCCAGCATTTTGGGGTGTTATCAACTAATGAAGGAGTCTACTGTACAAGTTATCCAACTCAAGTCTCACAATGTTCGAGCCAACTTATGATGTCAGCACCCGATGTCTGGAGTTTCGTTTGAAGGCCGCTGTTACCTCGGATCACCTTTGGATTTCTTCAGACTGGACTTAATTAGTACATCATTGTTGCTGTTGTGGAGGCCAGGATTTCTCATTGTTGAAGATAAGTGGCTGTTTTTTTTTTTTTGTAAACTGTATGGGCCACTGTATAGTTAGTTAAGATTTCCTCAGTACATAAACTATTGATATTTCTTGTTTTCCATGTTATATGTTTCTATGTTGTATATGTCATATTTCAGCGGGCAGGTTGGGTGGAGACTTTCGTAGGATACATCCCACTTCACCGAGGGCCTACGAAAGCGTTCTATAGGGACTGTGTGTCTAAGTTCGTTCGTAAAAGATCCCATGACATAATTCTGGGCATACTCTGTTTACGCCGAATTTAGTCATCTTTATTTTTGTTTAGGTGTGACGAGATGTCTTAGTGTTGTTTTCGTTATATTTCCTCTGTTCTTTAGTTCTTAATTAATTTGTTTGTGAGTGTCTTCGTCCCCTTTCTATCTTTGAGTTATATTCGTTTATACACTGTTTTGTCACTTGTATTGTATACTATTCGCAGCTGTCGTTGCAAGCTTTGCAATATTTTTTCACTTTATTTCTACTTTTTTTTTTACTTTAGTTGATTCCTGCGAACGTTGTCATTTGTTCTTTATATCCTGTCTTTGTCTCTCTTGTTTGTATTATCTAGTTTGTCATACACTGTCAATATTATAATGCACAATAGATATATAGGTGATTAATTACATTATTTAGAAATAATTTAATTATACAAGTTCTCGAGCAAGGACTTGCCACCCACTGAGTTGGGATAGAGTGAATTTCTACAGGTATATTTATATGTTATATACCTCATAATACAGCATTATGTCTACTTTGGATTATTTCATTGAACAAGGGAGATCCCTTGGGATGACTAATGAGGAAGTAAAAGATTTCGCACTTGAATATGCCAAGGCGCAGAAGGCTGAAGAAAAGAAACAGAAAATGGAAGCTGAAAATATGAAATTGCAAATGCAGGCAGATGAGAGAAAATTTCAAATGGAAATGGAAAAACAGAAATTAGAAGCTGAAGAGAAGAAATTAGAAGCTGAAGAGAGAAAAATGCAACAGCAAATGCAAATGGAGAGTGAAAAACAGAAAATGGAAATAGAAAAACAGAAACTTCAGATGCTAGCTGAGGAAAACCAAAGATTACACGACGAAAGAGTCTTAGCTATGGAACTGGAGAAAATAAAGGTAGTATATACGGGTAATACTCAAAATGAGACAAGCAATCAAACAACTTCTAATAAGGCAAATACTAAACCTCATGATATTAAATTACCTGCTTTCAATCCTGCCAGCGACGATATCTCATTCTATCTAAATAGATTTGAACTTTCATGCGAATCTCATAAGATAGACAAGACGCAATATGTTGCACAACTTATGAAAATACTTAAGGGTGAAGCTTTAAATTCTATAAGTATGATGGAAGGTCCTGACAAGTATAACTATGATGTTGTCAGAGCGACCTTATTTAAAAAATACCAACTGGATGAAGAAGGTTATCGCCTACGCTTTAAGTCTCTATTGCCAGAGACAGGGAAAGATTTTTCAGACTTTATATCAATTATTCGCCTTACGTTGTCACGTTGGGTTGAACTTTCTAAAACTGAACACACATATGAAGCCCTTATGGACTTACTGCTTCGTGACAAAGTTATGTCGTCAGTGAATAAATCTTCTTTCCTTTATACTTGAGTGAAAACCTTCAAATTTGAAAGATATGGAACAATACTGTTGCCAATATGTCACAGCACATCAAAATGTCCTTTACTTACTTACTTAGTCGTTCCCCTTCTACCGTGGGGTGTAGAGGTTTGGAAGAGAGAGCGCCAGACCATTCTATCAGCTGTCTTCTTTCTGGCCTGGTTCCATTCTAGTCCTCGGTCCTTCAAAGATTGTCTAATGTTGTCCTCCCAGCGGACTCTGGGTCGTCCTGGAGGTCTGGATCCCTGGCTCTTTGTTTCCCATGCTTGTCGTGGTAGCCGATCTTCTCCCATTCTGCAGACATTGCCAAACCATCTTAATTGGGACTGTTCTATTTGGGTCTGCAGCGGATTGGATTTTAGGCCTTGACGGATCGTCTGGTTGCGGACCATGTCTCTTTTTGTTACTTCAACCACTTTCCTCAGATACCTCATTTCTGAGGTTTGGATCTGGCTTTTGTGGGTTGTAGTCATTGCCCATGACTCGCATCCATATGTCAAGACTGGGACATAGGTGGAGCGGTATACAGCCATCTTCGTTTTCTTACCAACCTCTTTCTTGCTGAGGAATCCACGATTTATGGCCTGAAAAAGTCTCCCAGCTGCAGCTTTTCGAGTGGCCAACTCTTCTTTGATGCCTCCCTTTCGGTCTATAATAGCTCCGAGATATTTAAAGTGGTCGACCTGCTCCAGGACCTGTTCTCCCAACTTAATCTGATGTTTTCTTTCTTCTCGTGATATCACCATGGATTTTGTTTTAGAGCTGCTTATGACCATCCCTCTCTTCTCCAGCTCTTCCTTCCAGACTTGCAGGTTGGATTGGAGATGTGCCTCTGATTTAGCAATCAGGGCAACATCATCAGCAAATGCTAGCTCCGAAATATAGACCTGTCTCATCTTCCAGTACCCCACTGAATACTTTCTTGTTCTCTCCTTACATGCCTTGATGACATCGTCCATAAGGAGTATGAAGAGGTAAGGTGATAGGATATCACCTTGTCTTACACCAGTAGTGGTCCTGAACTCTTCTGACTTATGGTTTGCTGTCCTCACATAATTTCTGCAAGACTTATAGAAGCTCTGTATAGCATGAATCAGAGGTGCTGGAATATTCTTCTTTGCCAAACAGTCCCAAAGTTTGCTCCAGGGGACCCTGTCAAACGCCTTTTCCAGATCTATGAAACAAAGATGGATCTCACTCTTATACTCAAGGGCCTTTTCACTCAGCTGTCTGAGTGTGAAGATTAGGTCTTGAGTACTTCGGTTTGCTCGGAATCCGCACTGGACCTCATCCAATTGTGGCTCAGCTAGGCGTCGGAGTCTCTGCTCTAGGATTCTAGAGTAGATTTTACCAGGGACACTGAGAAGGGATATGCCTCTATGGTTTCCACATTGTCGATTGTCACCCTTTTTGAAAATTGGTGTTATGATGGCAATCTCCCAATCCTTTGGTATGGTCTTGTTGCACCATGCTGCCTGTAGGACCTTTAAGAGTAATAGGTCGCCTGATGCTCCCATGTACTTAACCATTTCTGGTGTTATACCATCATGCACTGCTGCTTTGCCCATCTTGATTTTCTCTAGTGCTGCCCTCAGTTCTTCCATCTTTATGTCATCTTCACCATCATTGGTTTTCTCTTCTGTGCTAGTGGTTATCATTTCCGATGCTTCACCATGCTCACCATCAAGGAGTTCTGAGAAATATTCTTTCCATCTTTCCATTACTTCCTTCGGGGCAGTAAGCAATTTGCCTTGCTTGTCCTTTATAAATTTGAGAGGGCATTGTTTTTCCTTCCTCATGTTCTTTAGGGTCTTATAGAACAATTTCTGGTTTTCTTGTGCATCTTTTTCTAGCTTTTCTCCAAATTCTTCCCAGGACTTCTGTTTTGCTGCTAGCACTTTGTTCTTTGCTTCTGTTCTGAGTGTCACATATTCTCTATATTTTTCCATTTGTCCTGTTGTGTTTTTAGCTCCTAAGTATTGTTTCCATGCCATTTTCTTCTCTCTTATTTTCTCTTTGACTTCCTCTGTCCACCAAGGTGTCCTCTTTCTCTGGTTCCCAAGTCGGACTTCACCGCATGCTTCTACAGCAGCTGTCTTTATGATATCCTTGAATTTATTCCAGAGGGTTTCCAAGTCATCAGGTCGTTCTTCTGTGTTGCTCGCTGCTGTAGCAATAAGCCCTTGATATCTGGTCTTAATTTCTGGCTCTCTCAGCTTGTAGGTCCTAATGCTCATTTCTCCTGCTCGTTTACTTGGTTTCTTGCATGATGTTGGGCAGTTCCTAGGCTGAGCAACTCTTTCAGTTGTTCGTTTGAGCATCCAAATGTAACGGTTAGCAATTCTAAAGTCGAAGAAGGTTTACCCGTAGCTTCAGCAATGCCACCCTATAATAATTTTTCTCGCAGACAACAAACCCCATTTAATAGATATTCTGATCAAAGGGGAAATAGTAATCGCGACAATGCAAACTGGGGTTCAAATCAGAACAATAGCTTTAATAGAACAAATAACAATGCTTCTAACAGAGGTAATAGTCGCGAGATATCGCAATACGACGGTAGATCTCCAAATGATAGATCGTATCGCCATGCTAACTCTGCTCAACAAGAATCCCAGGGTGTTAATAACACTGACTAACAAAAAAAAAACTTTTTTTTTCTTTCTCTAACATTTCTATGTTTTTCTGGTCAATTTTAATGCGCTGTTTTTAAATCTGCAAACCGTTTTTCTCTATCAGGTCGGGATCTCTAGAAATACGCAATTGAAGTTTTTTAACAACGCATACAGTATTACAACATCATTCGTACAAGAAGTATAACAGTTATGTAGGCTTGAATTTCTTTACAGTCGACTTTCGTCGGTGAATGGCATGTGGTACATCGCGATGAAGCATCCAACAATAATCGGCAAGCATGGTCACACTCCACCGTCCTTGATAACGTGACTCCATTACGGCGATATCTTGATGGAATCATTCTCCATGTTCATCGCTGACTTCGCCAAGGTTGTCAGGGAAAAAGTTAAGATGCGAATCAAGCAAATGGATTTTGAGGGACATGTTACAGCCCATAATTATGTATGCATCTATGCACTGCTTAACAATATGCAACATAGTCGACAGATTTGTGATTTTCCAGAAAGTTATCGACGATCGATTTGAATGCCATCCATGCGCGAAGTTCACTACCATGTAACAAGTTCTCGAATTGTTTGTCTGCAATAACTTTCCTAATCTGAGGTCCTACAAAGATACCTTCCTTTATCTTTGCATCGCTAACTTGCGGAAACTTTTCTCGAAGATAAGTGAAAGCTTTGCTCGTTTTATCTAACGCTTTTACGAAATTCTTCATGAGCCCAAACTTTATATGTAACAGTGGTATAATGAAGGTGTCTTTGTTAACTAATGGCTCGCGTATTACATTTTTATGCCCGAGCTGCATACGATCCCGGATAGGCCACACCTTTCTTGCATAATGTTCCTGTCTGTTGCGGCTGTCCCATTCACATCGGAAGCAACAAAATTTAAGATACCCAGTCTGCATGCCCGTGAGAATTGCAATGACCTTTAGGTCTCCACAAATCCGCCATTGGTAGTCATTGTACTTTATTTTTTCCAAACGTTTAGCCATATTGTCATAAGTTTCTTTCATATGAACAGAGTAGGCGACTGGAATTGATGAAAAAAAATTTATGTTATGCAATAACACGGCTTTTAGACTAATCTTGGAAGAATCGATGAAAAATCGCCATTCGTTGACTATGTGCTCATTACCGTTTACATCTTTGCAATAGCAAATGTATCATCCATCTCAAAGTATTGAACAAGTTCTCTGTGTCTATGACGAAATTTAGATATCGGAGTATTGGGCGCTAAAAGATTCCATTCTTTGAGTCGCGAACCGAGTAATTCCGCTTGTCCTTTGGTAAGAGCGAGATCACGTATTAGATCTGAAAGTTCTGAATGGTTAATTAAGTAAACACCATCATTCACCAGTATGTAATCTGAGTCAGAATTAGTTTCTAAAGCAGGTAAACTATCACTTTCTGATGGTTCATTTACGTCCAACGGATATTGTTCGGGTGGTACTTGGATCGGACACGTGATTGGATCATGAGGCACTGGTTTCGAAACCGATTCAATATTTGGATAAACCACAGACTTTCTAGTTTTAAAAGTGAAACCATGGATATTTGTCAAGCAGAAGTAACAATCAGTAGTGTGATTTGTATGTTCACGCCATATTACTGGCACTCCAAAAGGCATCGACTTATGCTTCGGCGATTTTCGTAACCAACCTGCCAATGTATCGAATAAACTGCATTTGGCTTCCAAGATTTATTTGCATCATCAACTTTTGAATCGAAATAAAGTTCATATGCTTTCTTTAGTAATGGTGTAAAGTTTTTCTGGTCAACACGATCGGTAAAATATCCGCACACGTAACAGAACAGATCAGCCGAATTTCTACAACTTCTAGAAGCCATATTTTGCTCAGAATTATTTCAAAATACAGTAACTATTTGAAAAATAGCGTAACATATGTCATGCATCTTTTAGCAGTATAAAAAGTAGAATTATGTTGCTTTTTATTAATTTTTAATAAGTTATATAGTAAAAATGAAACGGAGCAAATAACGGTTTCCCAAAAATATATTTATTCACAAATATCTTAAGAACCCGACGTGATAGAGATAAATGGATTTCAGATTTGAAATCAGCGCAAGAAACTGACATAAGAACACTTATTCTTATATAAGAAAGAAAAATGTTGTTTGTCAGTGTAATCAAGGTAACAATAATAATAGTGTCTCTAATGCTACTGCTTGCTCAAGCATGTATGCTCCCGAATCCTATTGCGGATCTTATCGTCGGACGAAAATACACGGAATTAAGGAGCGTACCCCGCAACAGATTGCTATCTGGGAAGAGCAAAACATTCATGCTGCTTATGCAGTCACTACTAGAGCACAAGCTCAAAATCTTTTACATACCCCATCTACCGAAATTAATGAAGTACGTAATCAGGATGCTCACTCCGTGATTTCACGAGAGTCTTTTATCAAACTTCAGCAAAATGATACTTCATTAAAACAAATTTCCTCCTAGTTAAAGATGATAATACAAACTATGACACAAATCTTAAATCTTGGTTCTCAATAAAGAATGGAGTACTAGTTCGTATGGTACGAGATTCTGCTTCGTCCATATATTCGCAGGTTCTGGTACCTGCTGATATGAGAGTTCGGATTTTGCAACATGCCCACGACTCTCAGTGTGCAGGACATATGGGATTTTTCCGTACAAAATCGAGGGTTCTTTCTTCCTTCTTTTGGCCAGGCGTAAATAAAGATATACGTATTTATTGTCACTCCTGCAAGATATGCCAGGAGGTTAAGTCACGAGGCCCGTGCCATGCAACACCTATCCAAGCTATGGATATTCCTATTCGCCCTTTTCAAAAGATGGCAATAGATATTATTGGTCTTTTAGAATCAAATCTGCCAGGAGACACCAATTTATCCTTACATGCATTGACATGTGTACACGTTGGCCAGAGGCTATACCTCTCAAGGGCATTTCTACTGCTGATGTTGCAGATGCTCTTTGGCTAATATTCTCACGTCTAGGATTTCCCAAAGAAATCTTATCAGATCATGGCACACAATTAGTATCAGACACTATGTCTCAGGTCATGACCATGCTCTGCATAGAAAGGTCTCTAAGCAGTATCTATCACCCTATGTCAAACGGGTTAGTTGAGCGTCTGAATAGAACGCTCAAGAATTTACTGGGAAAGATAACTGAGGACCACCCTCAGGATTGGGACAGGGTTTTACCCGCTGCTCTTTTCGCGTATAGAGAGGTCCCTAATGAGCATACGGGGTTTTCACCATTCGAGCTCGTCTTTGGTGCGCAACCTCGCGGTCCCATGTCGTTGCTCCACGACCTAATAACTGCTGAGGACATCAGCGATGACACTCAATCTTCCTACGAATATGTCATTGCTCTGAGACAGAAAATTATCGAGGAATGTAAATTAGCTACCTCTGCGTCTGAATTTGCTAAGGAGAAGGCGAGGCACTTCGCAAATAGAAACAGGTGTCTACGACAACTCTGTCCTGGTGACAAGGCGCTTGCATTACTCCCTTGTAAGGACAATAGACTTCTTATTTCATGGAAAGGTCCTTATACTATTATCTCAAGAATTTCTGATGTCGACTATGTCGTCGATGTGGATGGAAAGCATAAAACCTTTCATATTAATATGCTGACAGAATTTCATGATCGACCAGATTACCTACAACCAATTTTTCAGGTGACAGACGACCCGCTGGTCCGTCATAATCATTACACATCTCTATCAGTTATTCAGGAGGAAGAGGCTACCTTCTCCGATGTAAATCTTCCTCTTCCTGTTATCCCACTGCATTCAACGGAATCATGGGAAAATGTAACTATTTCTTCTGAGTTATCTGCTGAAAGACAGCAGCAAGCCTCATCTCTGTTGCAAACTTTTCAGGACATTCTTACGGACATTCCTGGACAAACATCGATCATTACACATGACATAATACTCACCGATTACAACCCCATTAGAGTACGACTTTACCCAATCCCATTGTGACGTACCTCTAGTTCGACAAGTGAATTTTCCATGATTTGATGGATGATTAAAGGGACTTTTAGCTTTTCATAACATTAGAACCCCTGAACATTTGTTGTAACTTTGTTGTTTCGCCAGAGCGAACCGATTCCACCGGGGCTCATTAAGTATGTGGTATGAGATCTAAAGACACTGAGACGATCCCCAGAACAGAGAAGCCAGTTTCTCGCAGGAATTTCTCATCTCCATGCGAACACTGAACCGCTCGCAAGATGGACCAGAGCTTCTTCTTCGATCCTTAGCCGCCGACCGTCAAAGCAGTCAGTGGCCATCACGCCTAGTGGTGTCTTGTAGGGCAACAACAAATTGATTCCACTTTGCTCTGTCGGTGGCCATCCTTTTGGACCAGAGCGGTCAGAAGAAAGCGGAGGCAGCGAACAGAGCAACGTCTCGCAGGAAGATGACACGGCAGTGCGAACCAGAGTAGACGAAGAAAGCTTCTTGCAGACCTCGCACTTCTGTGGCAACCAGCAGACTTGCCCGAAAGACTGAGAAACAGGAGAGACGGAGATCGGAAGGCAGGGGGCAATCGCGGTTAACACGACGGCTAGAAACCTCGACTTTCCTGGGTTCTAAAGAGGTGCTAGAATCTAACAGGTCCCACTCATCTTGAATTCCATTTAGATATATACAGACCCTGAAGAATGCAACTTTATCACTCGTTTCGCCAGACCTTGACAGAAGCACTAGCATAGTGAAATCCTGTTTGATTCACGCTGGATACTCAACTTATTAGCAGTGAACTCTATTCTGTGCTAAACGGTATAATATATTTGTTTTAAAGTGATCAGTGGTCTAGTTCATTCATTCATTTTATTTCACTGGATTTTGTGATTAACTTAAAGCTATTAAATTAAACTTATCTCAAATAGTTCCAGTGGAATAGGTAATGAAATATCTATTATATTATTTCCCAAAATGATAGATACTTAAATGCTTAAAGTAACATTTAAAGACGCGAGGGAATTTATAACTAAATTTAATTGAGTTTAGTTCTAGTTTTTACGTATGTTTTAACTATTAAATTCGCGTGGAGTTCTTCCTGAATTTTATAAAAAAATTATAGACGCGAGTGTATAAATAGTTAACTGTAAATTTATCGCGCTTTGGAAATGATACTTGATTTTCGGTATGAATTACATGTTTTCTATCTTTTATCTAGAGTGATCGTTACCTTAGCGATCCCAGCAAGAAGAAGTACAACCTGGTAAAGAGTCCCCAGACTCAGTTCTTAAACCCCCTTCCAGAATCTGATGAGACTGTGTATTAAATTTTAAATCTTTGAGGCGATCCTATGTTTGGGATCCAGCTATCTAAATTAATAGAAAGAAAGCACCCCCATTGACAAATTTAAACACCTCACTAAGTATATTCAGTTGTAACTGGAAGAAGAACAATCGCCAGAGTTTTTTTTAATTAAAATTACTGCTACAGAGAGAGAGAGAGAGAGAGAGAGAGAGAGAGAGAGAGAGAGAGAGAGAGTACATATTTACCTGAACTGTGACGGTACTAGTTTTTCCTCACGGGATTTAAAAACCTACCTCACTGGACAGTTGTAGTCACCTCGGTTTTTTTAAAGAAGAAGGTTCACCACCAGCGGTGAAATCTAAGAAGCCACACCCCATTCTCACCAGTATCTAACTGCGACGGTGCCATCCCATAGACTCTTTTTATATCAGAAAAATAAACCACAAGAACATTTAGTCTTCACGACCGGCGATAAGCGGGAATATTTGCTACCAGCCAAACCTCGCTAAATCTGGGGCCGGACATTGAAGTAACAGACACTCTCAATGTGTCAAGTGTTAATTGATGAGTTTTTTTTGTATAATTCTATGGATTGCCTGCTTCCAAGATCGGTAAGTCTGTGTGTGAGTTTGTGTGTTGGCCAGCACGTGCGTGCATGACTAAAAGGAGATTTATGTGCAACTATTTTAATTGCTGTACCTGGTAGACACTTTGTTATTTTATTTCTTACATGGTTCACTTTATAAGTGGGATTTCTTAACCTCTGTTATTTCCCCTTCCTAGTCTGCTTAGTAGAAGGGAAAACAGTTAAAGATAATAGGACTAGTTTCCTAATCCCTCTTTTCAGGATAGATTAATTGACTGTTGGGTTAACTTATCTACTTCTGTTAACTACCTGTCATTTGGACCGGGTTCCTTTTTCCATTTTTCTGTACAAGAAGGAAGGGCATATTGAATACTACTCTTCAACAACCTCCCCACCCTCCTTTTTTTTTTTTTGTATTTTGAAACTTCGATTTCTACATGTAAATTGATAATTGTTTGTGGCTTGATTTTTTTAAATGCTAAATAAAAGTAATAAAACTTTTAGCATTTGTGTTGGCAGGCCCAAACCCAAACTTTCCCGTATTCGTTATCGTAGTTTGTATTCACGTGCGTCTGTGTGTCTGAAGCACCAAATCGGTGTGAGCGCAGTTGTGAGTCTGGAAACTGGCAAATAATTGTTTGTCCAGAAGAGTTTTTTTGGAGTAGAATTGAGAGGCAAATTGTCGTAAAACAGTCTGTCCTTACTCTTCCCAGCACTCTGTGAATCAACTATTTACTTCTAAAACCCTTACTATCACATAGCCTTTTCCATCATTCTCCACTCTAAACAGGACCACTATTTCCAAGACTCTTCCTCTCAAATCAATTTACGACAATATTGGCTGGCTCGCCGGGATAAAGATATTTTTGAGTCTGATCTTTTAGTCTGGGTCTAACTAGATAGAGTGTGAGTGAGTTGTCTTTTGTGAAGTAGGGTATAATAAAAATAATTACACCCCCTAGACAACGCCTTTTTCAGTATTTGGGTCGACCACACAAAAATATTTACAGGATTTGTTCTTTTCACAGCAGTAGGAAGTTGCAGTTAACAAAATATTTGGTACTTATAATTTTTCTCTGGCAGAAATATTGGAAAAAAAAATTTTCGATAAAAATTGCTGCGATTGCGTGATTGCTAAACAATCACAAAGGTTTTTGAAGCGTTTGAGTTGAGCTAAGCTAAAGACGGATTGTTCTGAATTTTTAATTACGTTAACAACGTCTCATCTCATAATTGACTTCAGGGGCGGAGTTTTGTTGACGGAGAATTAAAAACATTTTTGGAAAAAAAAATTTTCCTTTAAATTGTTTTAATATAAATTTTTCTCTACTGTTAAGTAAAAGTAGATTGTTTCCTAGTGTAACTTACCATTTTTAGTGGCAGAGTCGCTTGCGTTAAGAGTCTTAAGTGACAATAATAGCAGCGATAAGTTTGCACAGTACATGGTAGGAGGTAACACAAGTAAAGTTATACTTTGTGTTTTTTTTTCTCGTAGCGGCTTTGAGGTTTTTTCCCCCTCCTTGGTTCTTCTTACTATTCTCTAGTCTTAGAAGCATCCAGTTCTTTATCATGGCAGAGAGAATTAGGATAAGATCCATTCTGAGACAGGAGGCGAAGGACTCAGGGTTAGAAGGAGAAGCCGCGAACCTGTTTGTCAACAGGGAACTTGAAAGGTATGACGCGGAGCAACAGAGAGAGGAAAAAGAGAAGAAAGAAGCGGAAGAGAGGACAGAAGCTAGGAAGAAAGAAGCGGACGATCGTCAATTGGAGCAGAAGAAAATTGAGGCAGAGATGGAAGTTCGCAGAGAAAGAGAGAAGGAGAGACAACGCGAAGAGAGAGACAAGGAAAGACAGCACGAACTGGCGCTTAAGGCCTTAGAGAGTCGGGGCGCTTCTACTTCGAATAACGGAGAGCCGTCTTCGTCCCAGTCTCAGTCAATGGATCTCTCCAGCACTCAATCTGCCCAATTAGCTGCGATGTCTTTTGCTTTACAGTCTTTTCCTAGCCCCAATGAAAAAATAGACACCTTCCTAGAGAAATTCGAGAGGCTCGCAAATCTGTATGGGTTAGAGAGTTCCCGTTGGAGTCTTAAACTCTCAACTGCGTTGAAAGGTAATGCTTATGACGTGTACACAAAGCTGGGAACCAACCAACATGATTACGACATGCTGAAGAAGGCCTTGCTAGAACGGTTTGAGATGACCGCCCGAAAATTTCTGCAAATGTTCAGAAACAGCCGGAAAGAGAGCACGGAAACATTTTCGCAGTTCTCTTCACGTCTCACGGGCTTTTTGACAAAGTGCATTGAATTATCTGACCTACCTCTTACATATGAGGGACTACTTGAACTTGTTCTTGTGGAACAGAGAAAGTCAACTCTGTCAAACGAAACCCGTAGATTTTTGGCTGAACAGGGCGCAGTCAGGCTTGAGGACATCCTCAATAAGGCAGAACGCTATACCAATGCAATGGCCGAATTTCCCAGCACTAAACGTAAACCCACAGATGAGCCATCTCGAAAACAAAATCTAGAGCAGTCATCCTATTCTTCTAATCCTTCTCAACATTATAACCAACGAGATAATAATACCCAGAGACCTCCCCAGGAAAAATCGAAATTCTACAAAACCCGATTTCCCCTAAATAATCTTCTGATCAACCCACCAAGCCTACGTGGCAGCGCGGCCACCAAGGTCAAGGAAAAGGAAAGACACCTACACCAGGAACGTCTGATCAGGGTAAACAAACCTGTCCAAACCGCATCGGATGTTTGCATACAGCCTCGAAAGGTACAGTCAATGTCAGTGATTCTCAACCTGAGGGGGACCGACCCTCAACTCGAGGAACTGTAATTTTGAATGGTACCTCTACTACTTGTCTCTTTGACACTGGATTAAGTTTTGATTGTATTGTCGCCAGACACCTTGTCAAACCCGGTCAGGAGACAGAGAAAAACGTCAAACTATGTGGAGTTTTCAAGAGTGATATACCCAGGACGCTTCCTTTCGCACTGGTAGAGATACACTCTGATTTTGTCAGAGGTGTTATCAAAGCGGCCATAATGGATGATCCGATCTACCCAGTTATCCTGGGATGTAGATATGTGTTTATTGGGAGACCAAAGGAGCCGACTGTGGCAGCGGTAACCACAAGAGGGCAAGCCAAGAAGGAGAGGGAACCTGCGCCAAATTTGTTGCCGAATGAACTGAAGGAGGCGCAACAAAAGGACCCTACTCTGGAGCCCTGCTTTAGAAAACTGCCCATGGCTAAAGACCCCAGACACAACGGAGACATCTTTTCTAAGGATGGCGTATTGTATCGTAGAACGGGCAACCCGGACACGGGGAATAACCAGCTCCTGGTACCGACGCAGTACAGAAGCCAGATCTTAGAAATGGGGCACTCTCTTCCCTTTAGCGGACATATGGGACAAAACGCCACTATTCAGCTAATAAAAACCCACTATTGGTGGCCAGGAATGAACTCTGACATTATCAGGTACGTGAAATCCTGCGCCCAGTGCCAACGGGTAGCACCCAAGCACTTGACACCCCCAGTACCCATGGGGCAAATGCCAATAGTAGGGACTCCATTTGAACGGGTTGCTGTCGACATCATTGGACCCCTGGAAAGGACCAAAAGAAGGAACAGGTTCATCCTGACCTTAGTCGACACTTGCACAATGGGTGGTGAAGCTGTACCGCTAACATGCATAGATTCCAAGCATGTCGCAGAAGCCCTCGTGCAAATTTGTACACGGTTGGGATTCCCTCAACAAGTTTTGACGGACAATGGATCCCAATTCCGTAGCCTGTTGATGGAGGAGATCTTTAAGATCTTGAGGGCCAAACATATCCACACGAGTCCCTACCATCCGGCCGGAAATGGGCTCGTGGAAAGTTTTAATGGCAGCCTCACCATGATGTTACGTAAGCTGGGTCAGGAGAAACCGGAAGACTGGGACCTATATATATATATCTGCTGACTTATTCGCCTACAGAGAGGTACCCCAAGCGTCTACGGGATTCCCGCCTGCTACACTTTTATTTGGCGACCTATTAAGGGGCCACTAGAAGCCTTACTTCGGTCCCTGACAGACCAAAAGGCTGACGAGACAGTCGTCTCTGCAAGCAAGTATGTATCTGAGCTCAAGGAAAGGTTAAAGCTAGGATGGGATCTAGCTACGACCAACCTTAAGAAAGCCCGCGCTAAACATACTAAAAGATACAACAAAGCTGCAAAAGAGAGAGAACTACAACCAGGGGAGAAAGTTTTGCTGCTACTTCCAACCGGAAGCAATAAACTTTGCATCGGATGGCAAGGGCCGTCTACCGTCCTTAAAAAGATCTCACGTACTAATTACAAGATCTCCATTAAAGGAAAGGAGAAGGTCTTCCACATAAATCTGCTTACGAAATATCTGGAAAGACCAGTGCCATCCTCCGAGCATCTCCTGGCTGTCGCCATAGCAACGGAAGACGAGGATGGTGATGATGGTTGCATGGAGTATCCACTGCAACCCACAGAATCCTTTAAAGATGTCAAGTTCGGCAACAATCTCTCAGTAGAACAACAAACAGAAACCAGGGCGCTACTGAAGCAGTACAGTGCAGTCTTAACGGATGCACCTCGTCGAACAAATCTCATCGAATTTGACATGAAATTAACAAACGAGACCCCTGTTCGTACCAGAGTTTACCCCATCCCGTATGCTAAAGCTGATGCACTTCGCGGAGAGATAGACAAGCTGCGGCAAGCAGGAATTATCACCGAGTCGACATCTTCTTATAGTTCGAGTGTAGTGCTGTTACAGAAGCCCAATAAGGAAGTTCGGCTGTGTATAGATTACCGGCTGCTAAACGCGGTAACGGAATTTCAGCCCGAACCTCTCCAAACCGTTTCTGAGTTTTCTCCAAAATTGACCTGAGTAAAGGTTATTATCAAATACCAGTCAAGGAGGAAGTTAAACCTTTGTTAGCTTTCAGCACTAGTGAAGGACATTACACACTTAATGTGATGCCGTTCGGATTGCATAACGCACCAGGAGTGTTTACCAGGATGATGAGAAAGCTTTTAGAACCTTTGCAAAGTCCCCACATCCATAATTTCATGGATGACATCTTAATTGCATCGGAAACCTACGAAGAACATATTGCTACGGTTGCTATGCTCCTCAGGAGACTAATGGAAACTGGTCTCACAGCCAGACCTAGCAAATGCCTCATCGGGTTTGAAAAGCTGGACTTCCTGGGGCATACTATTTCTCACGACTGTAGTTGGCCTATTAAGAAGAACGTGGAGAAATAGCGGCAGCAAAAAGACCCCGAACAAAGAAAGACGTGCGTTCCTTCTTATCACTATGTGCATATTACCAGAAATACATCCAGAACTTCAACGGACTCACAGCACCTCTGACTGACCTCACAAAGAAAGGGCGTCCTGATAAGGTCATTTGGGATCAACAATGCGAACACGTTTACAACACGTTGAAAGGACAGTTGTCGGCATACCCCATTCTGAGGTCACCTGACCTCAAGAAACCTTTCGTACTGAGAGTCGACGCGTCAGGTCAGGGCATCGGGTCAACATTGCTTCAAGCCGAAGACAGTGACCCGAATATGCTATTCCCAGTAGCTTACGGCAGTCGGAAACTGAACAAGGCTGAACGCAACTACAGTGTCGTTGAAAGAGAATTTCTCGCTCTGATTCATGGCATCAGACGCCATCATGAGTTTCTGTATGGTACTTCTTTCACGGTGCAAACAGACCATGCTCCATTAGCTTTCCTGGGTGCCAATAAGGAATTCAACTCAAGGATAATGCGTTGGGCCTTGTTATTGAGTGTTTATTCCTTTAAAGTAGAATATATTCCGGGAAAACAGAATGTTGGGGCTGATTTCCTGAGTAGAATCTGGTCTACAGAGGAAGAAAAGCAAACTGAAGATACCATTCATCCTAAAGTCACCAATCAGGTCACCTCCATTGTCAAAAAATGAAACATGAAAAATGGTTTCATGTCTAACAGTGGGGACGTTGTGACGTACGTCTAGTTCGACAAGTGAATTTTCCCTGATTTGATGGATGATTAAAGGGACTTAATTAGCTTTTCATAACATTAGAACCCCTGAACATTTGTTGTAACTTTGTTGTTTCGCCAGAGCGAACCGATTCCACCGGGGCTCATTAAGTATGCGGCATGAGATCTAAAGACACTGAGACGATCCCCAGAACAGAGAAGCTAGTTTCTCGCAGGAATTTCTCATCTCCGTGCGAACACTGAACCGCTCGCAAGATGGACCAGAGCGGGCAGAAGAAAGCGGAGGCAGCGAACAGAGCAACGTCTCGCAGGAAGATGACACGGCAGTGCGAACCAGAGTAGACGAAGAAAGCTTCTTGTTGACCTCGCACTTCTGTGGCAACCGGCAGACTTGCCCGAAAGACTGAGAAACAGGAGAGACGGAGATCAGAAGGCAGGGGGCAATCGCGGTTAACACGACGGCTAGAAACCTCGACTTTTCCTGGGTTCTAAAGAGGCGCTAGAATCTAACAGGTCCCACTCATCTTGAATTCCATTTAGATATATACAGACCCTGAAGAATGCAACTTTATCACTCGTTTCGCCAGACCTTGACACACTAGCATAGTGAAATCCTGTTTGATTCACGCTGGATACTCAACTTATTTGCAGTGAACTCTATTCTGTGCTAAACGGTATAATATATTTGTTTTAAAGTGATCAGTGGTCTAGTTCATTCATTCATTTTATTTCACTGGATTTTGTGATTAACTTAAAGCTATTAAATTAAACTTATCTCAAATAGTTCCAGTGGAATAGGTAATGAAATATCTATTATATTATTTCCCAAAATGATAGATACTTAAATGCTTAAAGTAACATTTAAAGACGCGAGGGAATTTATAACTAAATTTAATTGAGTTTAGTTCTAGTTTTTACGTATGTTTTAACTACTAAATTCGCGTGGAGTTCTTCCTGAATTTTATAAAAAATTATAGACGCGAGTGTATAAATAGTTAACTGTAAATTTATCGCGCTTTGGAAATGATACTTGATTTTCGGTATGAATTACATGTTTTCTATCTTTTATCTAGAGTGATTGTTACCTTAGCGATCCCAGCAAGAAGAAGTACAACCTGGTAAAGAGTCCCCAGACTCAGTTCTTAAACCCCCTTCCAGAATCTGATGAGACTGTGTATTAAATTTTAAATCTTTGAGGCGATCCTATGTTTGGGATCCAGCTATCTAAATTAATAGAAAGAAAGCACCCCCATTGACAAATTTAAACACCTCACTAAGTATATTCAGTTGTAACTGGAAGAAGAACAATCGCCAGAGTTTTTTTTAATTAAAATTACTGCTAGAGAGAGAGAGAGAGAGAGAGAGAGAGAGAGAGAGAGAGAGAGAGAGTACATATTTACCTGAACTGTGACGGTACCTAGTTTTTCCTCACGGGATTTAAAAACCTACCTCACTGGACAGTTGTAGTCACCTCGGTTTTTTTAAAGAAGAAGGTTCACCACCAGCGGTGAAATCTAAGAAGCCACACCCCATTCTCACCAGTATCTAACTGCGACGGTGCCATCCCATAGACTCTTTTTATATCAGAAAAATAAACCACAAGAACATTTAGTCTTCACGACCGGCGATAAGCGGGAATATTTGCTACCAGCCAAACCTCGCTAAATCTGGGGCCGGACATTGAAGTAACAGACGCTCTCAATATGTCAAGTGTTAATTGATGATTTTTTTTTGTATAATTCTATGGATTGCCTGCTTCCAAGATCGGTAAGTCTGTGTGTGAGTTTGTGTGTTGGCCAGCCCTTACTATCACATAGCCTTTTCCATCATTCTCCACTCTAAACAGGACCACTATTTCCAAGACTCTTCCTCTCAAATCAATTTACGACACCCATTACATTTTCAAACACAGGTCGAAAAAGAATTGGATCAAATGATACAATTAAATATAATTGAACATTCTACCTCGGCATACTCCTCTTCTATGGTTATTGTCCGGAAGAAAGACAATAACATACGTCTTTGTGTCGACTATCGTAAATTAAACCAAGTGACTAAATTCGATGCATGCTGAATCAATGCCCTTGTTAGAAGATCTACTCATTAAACTTTCTCATTCACGGTTCTTTACTAAACTCGACTTGTCCAAGGGATATTGGCAAGTTCCTCTTACTGAATGCGCCAAACCTCTTACTGCTTTTTCAACACCTCGGGGTTTGTTCCAATGGAACTTCATGCGTTTCGGCCTCGTTAATGCCCCAGCTACTTTTGTACGCATGATGCGTCGTATCCTTTCACATCGTCCAGATGTTATTGCGTACTTGGACGATATCTGCCTTTTTAGTGATTCTTGGGAAGATCACTTTCAAGGTCTTTCAGAACTTTTGTCTACTCTACGCTCTCATAATTTGACGGCCAAACCGTCTAAAGCCTATGTTGGGTTTAGCGACATTTCTTTTCTGGGTCACCGGGTTGGTCATGGTCTCTTGCGGACAGAGGACCACAACACTTCTAAAATTCTTAACATCACTACTCCTAAGACGAAGAAGCAAGTCCGTAGTCTCTTAGGTTTAATCCAATTCTATGGAAGATTTATTCCAAACCTATTGTCTATCACTGCACCTCTCTCAACCCTATTGAAGAAGGGGTCACCTAATATGGTACGCTGGTCCCCAGAATGCCAATCCTCATTAGACAAGATTAAGACACTATTTTCTTCTCATCCTATCTTAAGACTACCCACTGCAAATAAGACTTTTATTCTTCTCAGTGACGCCTCATCCACAGGGATCGGGGCCGCATTTATGCAAGAGTATTCTGAAACTTTGCATCCAGTGATGTATGTCTCAAGGAAGCTGACTGCAGCAGAACGGAATTACTCTGTACTAGACCGAGAATTATTAGCTATGGTCTGGGAGATTCTTAAACTTCAGAGATTCCTTTTTCGCGCGCATTTCATAGTAGAAACCGACCAAAAAGCCCTCACAGCTATACAGAGTAAGGACTTGAAGAGCTCAAGATCCACTCGTTACGCTATTGCTCTACAGCCTTTTCACTTTTCAGTACGAGCTATTCGAGGTTCGGATAATGTGATGGCAGACATTCTGTCTCGATGCCCACATGATTCTACTTGACTCTCATTTTCTAGATCTTCTTATAGATTTCGGGGTTATGTATATACCCACGACGCTGTTATACATTAACACTCTGTTAGTACATTTTTTATGACCCTGTTTAATTCATGATTCTAAATTAGTTTGTACTACTTTCTCTGTTACCTTTGCTAGTGTAACGGAGGGAGGTTTGATTATCACCATACAGGGGCCGGAAGTTTACACAGCCACAGTTGATAGATTTATTATAGAATTAGCTGTTGTATATCATAAAGTCTTACCTTTACCAAACAGAGTTTTCCATTTGTGTTTTTCCACAGCGTATGCTTTACCATGAGAGTCTCAGCTACTTTATTATATGTTTGAGATGTTTACCGTTGGAATTTTCACAAGAATTGCCATTCCTGTGGAACCATTTTGTCGCCTCTCTAGATGTTTTTGGGCTTCCGACTGACAGGATGCTCCTGGATCATTAGAATTTGTCATCTTATATATATGTAACTTGTTGGAGATAGTTGATGATATGTATATTAGTATAGTATAGCGAATTAGATAGTATTATATAGTAGGATATGATGTAGCTTTTTTATGATAATATGTTGGTTCATCGTTAAGCACCATTGCATTACTATATTGTTCGTATACTTCTGAGTTTTGAAATGATGAACGTATTACTATGGTAATGATTATACTATTTTGACTTGATTAATCATTCTGATTCATTTCAATATTGTACTTTTTGAGAAATATGAAGACATGAGAGAATGTATTTTTTCTGGCATTGTAATATTTTTCTTTGCCCGGCGCATGATTGTGCACTAGGGGGTAACTGTATACGATATTGGTACTTTGAGAAGATATTTTTTCTGAGGTTGTGGTGTATTTTTTTCTCACCTGACGCTTGATTGTGCGTCACATATAGCTATGTATAATGGTGTTGTTTATTTTGATGTCCATTATGTGCTCATTATTTGTTACTCCATGAGCGTATTAACTTGGTTGTCATGCACATCAAGCTATTTTTTTTTACATAATAGCTAATTACTTATTCTTTGATTTAGATTATCATTGTTTTTTGTCATGGATCTATTGTACTGTAATGGTGTTCATTTATATAATGCATTGTTTTATAATTATTTTTCCGTGATATATCATTGTTTTCTTTATTCTGATTGCATGGCTTTCTTTCTTTACTGCTCATTCCTCTTGTATTTCATCTGTTCTTTTCACTTTTTACTTTTGATGTCATGGCTAGTCTACACGTCATACTGCATATCTCTTTGAAGTTGTTGTACTTCGTATGTTTATCTCTTTACGTTTCTATACTTCACTTCGTTTGTACTTTACACGTACTTTTATCCTTCTTTGGTTCATGTTGTAAACATGACTTTACATAGTGTGATTCTTATGTGTAGAGATTAGTAATTTATCGACCTCTATATTTTTCTTTGATGCATTTTGTCCAAAAAAATGATTTTATCATATTTATCCCCCCGGGGGGCGGTGTAGACTGTTAAGTCCTAATTCTAGTCGAGGGGAGTTTATCAGTAAAATACTTGTAAGTACAGGCCGGATTTTTATTATCACCCTTGAGTTGCTACTTATAGGATCGGGATTCCTCTCGAACCGTCTAGATGAGTTGAGTTCACGGCTCAGCGGTGTTTTTGCGCGGGGATGAAATTTTTTACTGAGCGGTTTTTTAGGCGGGGAGATTTTTCGTGACATTCGAATGCTGAGATAGCTTAGAGAAGGGACTGAGGATTATGGTCAGCGTGTCCCGATATAGAGAATTGTTTTGGTGTAAAGGATTGTGATATTTCCTAAGATTTCATAAAGCCGTGGATATAAAGGCTTAAATATATTCTGCAGAACATACGTTGTTAAAGATTTCTTTCGGGCCATGGATAAGCCGTTATGTGTTGATATCTCCGATGACTGAGATTTGTGAAGGTCGACAGATTATTATTATAGGGAAGGTGTTTTTCTCCCATGAGTTATGTTGAGTCTGACGATACAGATATTACCGTACTGCGATATAGGCAGTTCCCTTTACTGTAGGGATAATTTGGACCAGGAAACTTTATCATTATGAACTGCCGTACTTATACAGCTGTTGGGCCTGTGATTTTTTATGCTATGCACTTAACTACCTATGGATTTGGTGCTTTTGAGATGTGTCCTATTTTGCTGTGTACTGTACCTGTGACAATGTACTTAGTGATGTCCTCGTGACTGTGGAGTATTAAAACAGTGTAGAACGAATTAGGAGTTTCAACCTTTTTACCTGACTCCTACATGTACGTTGGTGTGTGTGTGACTATTGTTGACTTTCGTTAGAACTACATGCATTCGCGTTCACTGATGTCTATACACCCATACACCTGGTCGGCCACCTGTAAGCCCGACGAATGCTGATGTGCCTTCATCAGCGCACCTACAATAACAGAACATTTACCATCCTTCCTGAACCACCACAGGTCTATATATATTTATCAGTGGACATCCTAGGAAACGTGCACTGTGATTTCCTAGACAATTTGCTCATTTTCTGTTTATATTTCTTGTACTATAATCTTTATCATCTTCTACTAATTTGCAGTGATCATGGGTGTGGCCCCCTGCACAATATCGACATTTAGGCTTACTTCTACATGTTCTTTTGATGTGGCCAAATTTCTGGCAGTTTGAGCATTGAATGACTGGTGGTATGTAAGCTTCTGTTTTGATTTTACAAATCTTAATCCGAGTCAACGTTTTACCATCCCTGAATATAAATTCTTTCGAAATGATAGGACAGAAACTCAAAAAGGAGGATGTGTGGCATTTCTAGTTAATAAAACATATTAAATAACTGACTGGGAATCATTTAGAACAGAAAATGTTGAAGGAATAACTATAACAGTGTCTACTGAGTTAGAAGAAATAACAATAGTTAACCTTTACTGTTCAAGTGGAAACATAAACGAAAGAGATATCTCAGACGTGAATAAAAGAATAAACAACAGAACTATCATTGTGGAAGATTTCTGTGCTCATCATACAGCTTGGGGAGGCAATACAATAGACAAATCAGGGAAACTACTGTTGGACTTCATTGAAAACAATGAACTAATAATACTGAATGATGGATCAGTAACCAGAATTAACCCTTGTGCAAATCAGCAAGACACAGCCATTGATATGAGCATTGTAACACCAAATCTTGCTAATGCAAAATGGGAAGTTATTGGGGATACAAATTCGGATCATTTACCCATTGAGAAGGACTACTGTTCCCCATGCATATCATAAGTCATGGCTAATTTATTGTTGTGGATTGTGGGCGAAGGATACCTCAGAATCGAGCTGTTTCTGGTGCACTGTACCTTAACTAACTACTCCAATACTGTTTTCTTTTTGAACTTAAAAATCGATTACGCTAGTACGGGGGGAAATGTTATGCGAGTGTGTGTATAAGGGGGCCGGGGTAAGAACTCTTTCATCTTGAGAAACTAAAATTTACTCATTGTTTCCGTTTCAATTTGCAGTCGTGGCTTTCGGTGTCGTTTAAAACAATGTTGCTAAGGACTATTGTAAACTATACACAAAACTTTTGTTTTTGTAAATAAGTGTTAGTGGTGTTGAACTATCGTAGTTGCAGATTTTATACATTTAATATATGTAACTAACTGTTTACTAATTGAGCCTGTTATTTCATATTTAATGTCTGGATCGCCACTTGACTAGCCAGCTATTGAAAATAGTAAGTAGGCCTAGGCCCTAATATACTAATTTAGAAAGGAACAAGATCCATAAGCGGATAAAATTTTAAAAATCTATCGTGCCAAACACTTAGCCTACGTTTTACGTCTGCCCAACAGACTGCGTAGTTTGTTTTATTATTGTATTACGCTTGCAGACCCAAGGAAAACAGTGCCAACTTCGAGGGTTTGGCCATGTATGCAGAATGGAAGAAGATTGGCTAAAACGACAAATATGGGAAACCAAGAACCAGGGATCCAGACCTCCAGGACGACCCAGAGTTCACTGGAAGGACAACATTAGACAATCCTTGAAGGACCGTGGACTAGATTGGAACAAATCCAGGAGGAAGACCGCCGATAGGACAGCATGACGTTCTCTCTGGCAGATCTCTAGCCTACACCCCAGGGTAGAAGATGAACGACTAAGTAAGTAACTAAGTATTAGGGGCCTATAGTATTATTATATTATTTTTGTTATTAATTATATGGTAATATTGGAATGAAGTTTGCCGAATATTCCGCAGTGAATATGTGTATAACGTGTATTTTCGTAAAACTGAAAGTGAAACTAAGAAGGGCTGCACCAACTGTAACTACACAGAAAAGGTTTGACGTCAGCAAATTGAAGGACTCCCTTTACCAGAAAAGCTTTTGTGGCCCACATAAAGAAACGATATCAATTTGCCAAAAGTCAGGAAAAGACATTGACTGATGATATAGACCAGAATTTCAACACCATTTCAACAATATACAAAGAAAGCAGCAAATCATGCTTGGGATTCCAGGAAAGGAAGAAGTAAGACTGGATAACACCAGAAACATTAAACACCATAACGGTGAGAAAGGAAATGAAAAGAAAGAAAACAAGCGAAGTCCCCCAGGTTGCAACTATATAGCGAACAGTACAGTCAGCTGGACAAGGAAGTTAAATGCCAGACCCGAGCCAACAAAAGGAATTTCCTAGATGATCTTGCAAGACAGGCAGAGGAGGCAGCACTGAGAAATGAACAAAGCACAGTATACAAAATAACTAAATTCATCAGCGGAAAACGAGGTGCAAACAATATTACATTAGTAAGAGATAAGCAAGGTAATCTCATCACGACAGCAGAGGGACAGGAAACAAGATGGGCAGAGCACTTCAGAGAAACTCTGAACAAGGAACCACCAGAGACACAATTGAATGTTCTTGAAGCTGAAAACGATCTAGATGTGAATACAGACATTCCACGCAAAGAAGAAATCATCACAGCAATCAAAGGGTTAAAGAACGGCAAAGCTCCGGGCCATGATAACTTAAATGCAGAGCTATTTAAGACAGACCCTGAGCTAGCAGCAGAACTATTAGAACCACTATTTGCACAAGTCTGGAAAACGGGGACAACACCATCAGAGTGGAACAAAGGAATAATTGTCAAATTGCCCAAGAAGGGAGATCTTGCAGACTGCAATGGCCGACCAAAAACAACCTGGCGGAGGACTGTGGAGGCTGAGATGCAAAGAATGAACCAGAGTTGGGGCACTGTACGAAGGATGGCCACCGACCGAGCAAAGTGGAATCAATTTGTTGTTGCCCTGCAAGACGCCACTAGGCGTGATGGCCACTGACTGCTTTGACGGTCGGCGGCTAAGGATCAAAGAAAGAAAAGAAGTGTATTTTTGTACCATACAGGGTTAACCCTAACTCTAGTGGTACGAAAATGCACATATTATACACATATTCACTGCGGAGCAATCGGCGAACTTCATTCCGATATTACCAATTATTTTATTGATATTAATTAGCATGTCAACTTCATATTCAGCATTATAGTAATCATAGTAATTAAATTATCATGGGGCCTCTGAGAGAAGAGAAAATATGACTACTGCTCACTCAGGTAAAAGACACCTAATGTGAGATTATGCATAGGCCTGGCAATCTATTTATTTAGAACAAATTGCTTCAAAAAAACCACAGCTGCAGAAGCATGTAATTTGATGCAAGCTTCAATTGAAATGAAGATAGTGGGCCGTCTGTTTGTCAGGGCCTTATAAAAGAATTCAGAGACACTGTAAAAAGGCTATGGTTAGGTCCAGAAATCCTAAACCCTGACCTTAATCCTAACCTTAATGACATTGGAGACATATTTGTATGACATCAAAGAACACAAGTCAGTTCTGTATTTCAACCCAAGCTTCTTCTGCGGAGAAAAATTGGGGGTGGGGGGAGCAGGCAGCAGCACTAATGGTTCCATGCTCCATAAAGACCAAAAATGTTGAAGGGTACAACTGGTACACTTGTTGGTTTTCTCTTTTTCTACTGCCAGGTGGTTAATGGTGGAATGCTCATAAAACTGGCTATGAAACACCATAGAAGATAGAGACTGTATGAGCACAGGATTTTTGTGTGATTATTTTCAGATTATTTGATTTGTATTCAGCAATGACTATCTGATTGCAGTCTGTGTGAGAAAATGTAGATAGTCAAACATGTTCATGTGGAGGCTGTACCAAGAGGGAAGAATGTGATGCAAAGAACTATTATATTTCCATTTGGTAGTTTGTAGCTTTGCCCATATAAGGTCATGGAGGTCTCTGAGAAGACAATCAAAGAATAGAACATCTAATGCCTCAGGCATGTCATATTAAGAGATGACTAACTGATTGTGCAGAAGGCTGGCAACCTCATAATGAAAAGCAAATAGCTACAGAAACCACGACTGCAGGAAGCCATAAATGCTTTGGTGCATGCTTCCTGCAAAGGGGTTAGCTGTAGTAGTAGCTCCATCCTCCTTAGAGTTTGAAAATGAAAAAGATAAATAGATTTTGAATGGGTTGATGGCTTCTCACGGCTGTTTGTGCCCTATACCAGAGCGCTCTTTTAGTTTCGGTGACCGGAATTCTGACACCGGGTATAAAATTTTGTGTGCACCGTAAAAGACTATTTAAGTTTTTGGCGGGGAAAATCAGCTGATGTGTGAGTAAAATCAGTAAAATATAAATCATTACACACTCGTTCTGGATAAACACAGCGCTAAAATTATTTTGTGTACTATAACTTTGTTCTGTGTTCTATTTTTGATTGCATTTTTATTTGTTTGAAATTAGTTTTGACGGAGTTACAGACTTTTGAAAACAGCGTCATCATTTAAGGAAATTCATAAAATAAGTAATCTTTTTATTAATTTAATATCTAAAAATCGGCCCATTCATTTGAGTTTATAATTATAAAGACTTCTCGAAGGGAAGCTAAAGATTATTTCCACATACTTTTTTTTTTGGTTTCATATCTTGAGAATGTGTGGTAGTCAGTTTTGTGAGTTTGGCATTACAAGAACAAGCACATTGTCACCAGATTTTATAGCATTTAAATTACTGTAAATGCATTCCTGATACTCACAAATCTTAAATAAGGTTGTAACAAAATAACTTTGTAAAGCACCATCTGCTTTTGCATTTTCATTCATTTATAATAATATTTAGCTACGTATATAAGCGTCAGAAAACATGTAAATCTATAGATAGATTACTTCTACATACTTTGTTCTATCTTTCAAGTCTTGTTAATCTTGTATTTATAATATGAATTTTTTTTTTTTAATTGTGTGTGAGATAAGGACTGTTCCATTAGTGTTCTTTGGTAGACAATCCTGTGCACACGACGGCTGCCAAAGAATTCTAAGTAACTGTTTGTATATCTTCTTTCATTCACAGATAAAACATTCTACATCCTGGTGTTAGACTTGATAGTCCCAAATATTCCTCTATCTTTATACATACACAAGTAAACTATACTACATAACAACGAAATGGAACATACTGTTTTGCATCATATGAATTGTGCCAGTGCACTGTGCAGAGCCTGTGGCAAGAGAGCATTAACTTCCAAAACAACACGTTCAATTCAGAAAGCGCTGAACTGTTCTAAATTACGTTAATGATCTGTTCTTTGTGTTTGGAATTAACGTATCAGATGATAAACCCACACAGCATTCGACTATATTTTGTAAGAAGTGTTACTTACGAATACAAAATTCAAAAAGGAGGCATAATGAGAAGTGTCTTGAAACAGCCAAGTTACTATCGGAAAACAGTCAGCACATCTGGAAAGACTAAAACCATAATTTAACTATAAGTGAATGTCAACTGTGCAATTGTGTTGCAAAGACATCTTTTGGTGTTTTAAAAACAAAAAGCTGCTCTATCCCCTGTAATGTTCTTTCTGACCCCTCCATGTCTAGTCAGTCATTTAGCTGTAGTCAGGATAGCTCTGTACAGTAGGAGGTTGATGTGCCTGCCCACATTAGTGATGATATTGTTCAACTGGAGGTTGATGTGCCAGCTCACATTAAAGGCGATACCATTATTCATTTGGAGGTGGATATCACTACTCACCCTAGCATGCCAGTTTTTGTTGCCACATCTACACCTACCAAGTCAGTTATACATACGACAAGTACATCCACCTCGCCTGTCTTCAAAAGCGACATCACAGTACAACAGTTACTTGCTAAGCCACCTTCACAACCACTAACACAAAAGGAAGAACCCCTATTCACATCCATTGTTAGAAAAAAAACTAGAAACAGCAAAAAGTAATATCATAAAATGCAAAACCAGAGGACAGCCTATTGTACTACAAAAACTAATTAAACATAGAAGAGAAACATCAGTCACCAGAACGCCAACAAACGTAAGCGATCTCAATTGCTTCACACTGTTAGAAAACATATTGCTGGAACATCAACTGATTCATTAGACCTGCAGCAGGCACATGAACTAGTTGGATGATCTGGATTTTGCTGATGACTTGGCTCTTCTGTCCCATAGCCATAATCAGATGCAGGACAAATTGAAAACACTCGATGAGAGGTCACGGCAATTGGGTCTGAAAATACACAGGGAAAAAACAAAAATAATGCGAATAAATGCAGGTAATGATAACAGGGTTGAACTTGAAGAAACACCAATACAAGATGTAGAATCATACACATATCTTGGCAGTAATATAGACAAAGTTGGAGGGACAGACAGCGATATCAAAATAAGAATACAAAAGGCAAGAGGAGCTTTCATTGCATTGGGAAATATATGGAGGTCAAGAGAAATAGGATCCAACACGAAAATAAGAATCTTCAACTCAAATGTGAAGTCAGTCCTATTGTATGGCTCGGAGACATGGAGAACAACAAAGACAACAACCAAAAAGCTACAGACTTTCATAAATGGGTGCTTGCGTAGAATAGAGGGATTAAAATGGTATGACAAGGTTACCAACGTGGAACTGATGACAAGAACTAGACAAGTGCCAGTGGAACAAGAAATGAGGAAACCTGTTGATAGCATTACAAGGCAGTCCTTGTTCTGGAACCCCCAGGGCAAGAGAGGCAGAGGAAGACCAAGAAGTACATGGAGAAGAGAGTTGGAAACAGAGGTGAAAATGATGAGGAGAACATGGAAAGAACTTGAGATGATGGCACGGGACAGGAGGACTTGGCATGTGTTTGTTGAAGGCCTATGCTCCTTTGGGAGTGGAGGGTTATGAATGAATGAAGGCACATGAACTACAACGCTGTTCAGAAACGTCACTCAGGAAATTTGCAGGAAAGCAGGCATTGAAAGTAGAGTTAGAATATCCAAAGAATTAGCAATAGCCATGAAGGAAACAGTAGGTCTTACGTGGGCACAGCAGAGAAGATTGAAAATTGAAAGACGCGCCAGAGGTATTAAAAATATAACTTCACAATTAAAATTTATAATGGAAACTCATTTGTTACAAATTTCTCCATCTGTGAATGTACAGATTCATCCTATAAAAAAAAAAGGAAGTGTGAATGATAATTGAGCGAAATTTTGGGGCTAGAGCAAATTATGGCAGTTGTTGCTTGAGATTGACAGAATTAACAGAGTGTGGAAATCATTTAATAGATGTATTTTTTAAATACACCTATTTATCTATTAAATTGAACATTTCGTTTTACTCATGACCATACTTATTTTTACATGACCATCGTGATGTATGATTGAGATAATTGTTAGCTCTCATGTTTTTGGGGACAATTGGGTGTGTTATTTTAAGGTAATAAATGTGGACTTGCAATTTAATGTTTCAATAATTAATGTTTGACGCATGAAACCAAAACAAAACTTTGATATCCATTTTCTGCAGGTTTCCTACTTTTGATTTCTGTAATTTGTTATGCATGTTGATTGTGACCCAATTATTGAAAATTGCATTATAAACAAACCATAACAAAATATAAAAAAAACGTAAATTTTACACTATTTCAGACTATTATATCTTCTGTTCTAATTGTGATAAAATGTTTGTTCTTGTTCTAAAATTTACTCTAACATTTCTAGTCTAGCGTTACGCAAAATTAAAGCCGGTATTTATAATAATAAAGTAGCCTAAAAACATTAATTAAGCCCTATCAAAAGTAAAATCCGCCACCTTTTTTTCCAGTTAGGAAGTTACCATGTGACCTCTGACACGATAGCTATAAATAGCGCGGTCGGGGGAACAAGGGGAAATAACTAAAAGATCGCTGGCAAACAGCCGTGTTCTGTATGTGATTATGTTATTAAATAGCAGGACACTTGAGTTGTTTAACTCACAGAGACACTCTCTTTTTTAAAAAAAAAAGGTTTTTTTAAGTTTTGCTCAAAAATGTGTTTCCCAATTTTTCACTGGGGGATGGAGTGGCTCAGAGATATGGCGTCCACCTCGTATTCAAGAGGTACCAGATTCGTTTCCCAATTGAGGGATTATAATTTATTGAAATATTTTTTTCAGAACCAGTGGTCCTAATTACATCATACTTCCCCCTGGTCTCATGGGTAGTGAGATCGGATGCCTAGCCTTCTTGCTTAAGGGCAAAAAAATAGGAGGTCCCATGCGCACGTTAAAAATCCAACGGCAGTTGGAAATCGTAAAAAGTAGGCTTATCATGCCGCTGCCCTGGCAAAATTTAAAAATTAGGAAACCTGCCCACCACATAAATATTTATAGAATGTGTGATTCCTATAAACACACATTGGGATTCTCACCGGTGCTATGGAGTTCATGCACTGCGCTGAGATCCTCCTTGTGTGATCTAAGGGAGGAAATCGGAGCACTGATGGCATTGTTTGTGTGCAATGAAGATGGTCCTTAAAAACCAAACCACTGCCAAAAGTGATTGAACAAGTGCTAGCAGTCCTTTTTAGGACTAGTCCATTTCAGGACTTACTTCACCATGCTCGCTGATGTAGTTCTCTTTTATCAATACTTCACTTGAGTTGACAGAGTTCTCTTGTTTTTGACTGGCAACTGTACTGTGATGTAACCAGTGGACTTTGATGTAGGTTGAAAGGAATGTTCCACACTACAAGAAGGCAAACACTTCAATGAAAAAAAAATACAGAGCAAGTGACCTACGATGCTGCCCTTGCTAAAGTGAAAAAATCTTTCCATAATTTGTTTCTAAAAAAAGGGATCCACTTTCCCAACCTAGGACCAGATCGAGACTGAATGTGGCCTGGATGCCTTCTCCCAACTTATGCCACTAATCAGAGGATTATTATATTTATTGTCACATTTTCATTTCAGTTTTAAAAAAACATGGGCAATGTAGAGGGCCATAACTTTGCTCCTGTCAGAACAGATGAAAGGAAGGTCCTCAACCTCAGTCACAGAGTTAATCTGAAGCAATATTTGAAAGTATGTGATTAGTTACACTTTGTCTTATTTAAAAAGAGCTTGTTTGCAGGTTTTTCTGCTTAATTAAAACAATAGAATTTGAAGTAAAAACGTAGGAATTTTGACACAGTACTTGTAAACTGGGCTTATAACTAACTACAGGGATATTTTTATAAAAAATAATAAATTTATTCTGAAACACTGCATAGAAATTTTATAGACAATCATTTTGGTGTCACCCCCTCTGATGGTGTCACACGGTGCGGTCCGCACCCTCTAGTGACGCCACTGTGTCCTGTGCCATCTGTTCATAGTCATTGTGTATCTTCTTTATCCCTGTAGTATCTGTCACCAGTTCCTGTCTCCATGTGTTTTTTGGTCTTCCTCTACCTTTTTTTACCCTGGGATTCTAGTACAAGGGCTGCCTTGTAATGCTGTAAACAGGTTTCCTCAGTGTGCATTCTGTCCAGTTCAGCATCTTCTACTCACCTCTGTATCACAATGATTTGCTCCAGAGGAGGTATCTACGCTCTGGTATGACTCATCATTATTTTAGCAGCAGTATTTCATAAAAGACAAGAATGGAAAACTGCTCAGCAATATACAAGAGCAAATGAAGAGGTGGACAGAATATTTTGAGGACCTTCTCAATAGACCAGCTCCACAAAACCCCCCAGACATCCAGCCAGCAGAAGAAGAGCTACAAATTAACGGTGAAAGACCAACGAAGGAAGAAATAAAGAAAGCCATAAAGCTTCTAAGAGATGGAAAAGCGCCTGGACCTGACGGCATTCTAGCAGAGGCCATCAAAGCAGATATCAACACGGCTACAGAGATGTTATATAAATTACTTGGTAAAGTCTAGGAAAAGGAAGAGATACCAGCAGAATGGAAGGAAGGATATCTAGCTAAGAAGGGAAATTTACAAGAGTGCACAAATTATAGAGGAATAATGTTATTATCAGTGCCAGGAAAAGTATTAAACAGGATTATCCTTGAGAGATTAAAAGAGTCCATAGACAAGAAACTGAGAGATGAACAAGCAGGTTTTCGACAAAACAGATCCTGTACAGACCAGATAGCCACTTTGAGAATAATAGTTGAACAAAGTCTGGAATGAAATTCACCACTATAAATCGGATTTGTGGACTACGAAAAGGCATTTGACAGTGTAGACAGAGAATCACTTTGGAAATTGATACAGCATTATGGAGTTCCCCTGAAGATCATTAATTTAATAAAGAAAACATATGAAGACATGACATGCAGAGTTCTTCATGAAGGACAGCTTACAGAACCGTTTGGGATAAGAACAGGAGTGCGACATAGATGCCTCTTGTCTCCATTTCATTTCTTACTAGCAATAGACTGGGTAATGAGATCATCGACAACACACAAAAGAAATGGAATCCAGTGGACTCTGACTAAGCAGTTGGATGATCTGGATTTTGCTGATGACTTGGCTCTTCTGTCCCATAACCGTAATCAGATGCAGGACAAATTGAAAACACTTGATGAGAGGTCACAGCAATTGGGTCTAAAAATACACAGGGAAAAGACAAAAATAATGAGAATAAATGCAGGTAATGATAACAGGGTTGAACTTGAAGAAACACCAATACAAGATGTAGAATTGTACACATATCTTGGCAGCAATATAGACAAAGTTGGAGGGACAGACAGTGATATCAGACTAAGAATACAAAAAGCAAGAGGAGCTTTCATTGCATTGGGAAATATATAGAGATCAAAAGAAATTGGATCCAACACGAAAATAAGAATCTTCAACTCAAATGTGAAGTCAGTCCTATTGTATGGCTCTGAGACATGGAGAACAACAAAGACAACAACCAAAAAGCTACAGACTTTCATAAATGGGTGCTTGCGTAGAATAGAGGGATTAAAATGGTATGACAAGGTTACCAACGTGGAACTGATGACAAGAACTAGACAAGTGCCAGTGGAACAAGAGATGAGAAGAAGGCGATGGATAGGACACACACTGAGGAAACCTGTTGATAGCATTACAAGGCAGTCCTTGTTCTGGAACCCCCAGGGTAAGAAAGGCAGAGGTAGACCAAGAAGCACATGGAGAAGAGAGCTGGAAACAGAGGTGAAATGATGAAGAGAACGTGGAAAGAACTTGAGATGATGGCACATGACAGGAGGACTTGGCATGTGTTTGTTGAAGGCCTATGCTCCTTTGGGAGTGGAGGGTTATGAATGAATGAATGAATTTCACAAAGTGGTTATAGATTTTATTTAGTAATTTCTTCATCCTCTTTGATCTTTGTACATCAAATTTTGCATGGTATGACACTTTCATAGGTGCATAAATTCTTCACTATAAAGACTGCTCATATTTCAAATGTGGTGACCTACTTTTTGACCTTTGGAATAAAAACTCTCGCCCCCTTCGTATTTGCTTTAGCTCTGCAGATGTTATGTCCTGGAATGCTTTACCCAGATCTCTCAAAAGCAACAGCTACACCACCTTTAAAAGAAGCCTGCATTCACATGTCAAGAAGCCTACGCCAATGCACAAACTCTTGCCATGGGTGCTTCTATAGAAATTCATTTTATCATGATGTTGCCTGCCCCTCGCACAGCCTCATATTAGTCATCTTTTTCAAGGTGCCCACGGTAGTAGTAGCCATATTCTTTGTATCTACAGGAACTAAATGGGGCATGTCAACTAATGCTATCTTCTTCTTCTTCGATCCTTAACCACCGACCGTCAAAGCAGTCAGTGGCCATCACGCCTAGTGGCGTCTTGTAGGGCAACAACAAATTGATTCCACTTTGCACGGTCGGTGGCCATCCTTCGTACAGTGCCCCAACTCTGGTTCATTCTTTGCATCTCAGCCTCCACAGTCCTCCGCCAAGTTGTTTTTGGTCGGCCTCTCTTTCGCTTTCCTTCAGGGGTCCAAAGCATAGCTGTTCTTGTGATGGCATCGGGGTCTCTTCTGAGGACATGACCAACCCAGCTCCAGCGTCTGCCAGCTATGATGGTGTGCATGTCCTCTTGCTTGCTACGAGTAAGCAGATCTTGGTTGGTGATGGTATTCGGCCAAAAAATGCGGTGAATTTTTCTTAGGCATGTTGTGTGAAAAGAGGACAATTTTGACATTTCCTTCTCTGTGACTCTCCAGCATTCCGCACCATAGAGAAGCACAGAAAGCACGCAGCTCTGGTATAATCTTAATTTTGTGCTTGTGCTGTATTGGGAGGACTTCCAGATGTTATTTAGGCTAAAGAAGGCTGTTCTTGCCTTATTCATTCTGATGTTGATGTCTTTGCCTGCCCCACCGTCTGGTGTTACTATGCTTCCTAGGTATGTGAAGGTATCTGTCTGTACCAATTGCTGATTCCTTACTGATATGGGCTCAGCGTTGCTCACATTGAGCGTCATGACCTCAGACTTCTTTAAATTGATGTTCAAGCCCACCTGCTGGCTAAATTTATTAAGTCTATCCGTTTTTTCCTGGATGTGTTGATGTGAATGTGCCAGCAGTGCAATGTCATCTGCATATTCCAGATCTTCCAATGTAGAAAATGTAGTCCATCTTATTCCTCTTGGACTGCCCTCTGTTGTCTGGCGCATCACCCAGTCTATGACTGTTAAAAAAAGAGTGGTTGATAAGGGGCATCTCAAAATCTAAATCTGATGTAGAAGGAGTTTTCACTGGTCAATTTTAATGCGCTGTTTTTAAATCTGCAAACCGTTTTTCTCTATCAGGTCGGGATCTCTAGAAATACGCAATTGAAGTTTTTTAACAACGCATACAGTATTACAACATCATTCGTACAAGAAGTATAACAGTTATGTAGGCTTGAATTTCTTTGCAGTCGACTTTCGTCGGTGAATGGCATGTGGTACATCGCGATGAAGCATCCAACAATAATCGGCAAGCATGGTCACACTCCACCGTCCTTGATAACGTGACTCCATTACGGCGACATCTTGATGGAATCGTTCTCCATGTTCATCGCTGACTTCGCCAAGGTTGTCAGGGAAAAAGTCAAGATGCGAATCGAGCAAATGGATTTTGAGGGACATGTTACAGCCCATAATTCTGTATGCATCTGATGCGTGATGCCATATGATGATGGATGGCATCCGCATGTCTGGTTTTGTGTAGTGTGTAGATGTGTTCAGTCAAAACAATGTTCATGCAACAATAACAGGGCAATCCACATAGGACGTCAGTAAATTCACGACGTATAAAGTCAATGAGTCTTGAAACAGCCGTTGACGTTTTTCTTCATTATTTATTGTGGACGCCACAGTGACAAAATGGTTACGCAAATGTGTAGGCACATCAAACAGTCATTATCACAGCAACATTCAATACAGCAATAAACGGTAGACAGCATTACAATGATGAGTCAGATGCATGTTATATTTCATAGTGCTGTAAATGTAGTCAGGTGGAAAACTCCATCCTTTTCTATAACAGCCAGGAGTAACCAGATGTATGAGATCAGTTCACTCTCCTTAGTTTGACTTCAGCAAGACAGACACGTCTGCCGAAGTATAAATAATGTCCTCAAAAATATCCTCTAGATAATAAAGGTTTTCCAAACCTAGTTCATTTAACAGAGTAGCAAGTAATGGTCCTTGGTACCTGCATCAACCGATGCAGTACAATGCAGCGACATGTGAGCTAGGAAAACATCTCGTGACGACGACTTTCGCAGACAGGCTATGAATCGAAATCGCTCACGACCCAAAATCAATAGAGTTAATGAAAGAGTCAATTTACCTTGCTTTCATGAAATACACAGAAATATCACGCCTCCCGACATGTGGGAAAACACTAGAGGTATTATCTCGAATAAACGAAATATCCATTAAGAGGACTACACATCCCTGACAGAACAAAAATAGCGGAGATCCCCTCTTCAACGAGGCATCTCTTTCGCCATTCCAAATCGCTCACTCCCCACTAGTGGTGGGCGGAAACCGATCGACAAAGAAGCAAGACAAGTCATGCGCAGTCCAGCGCAAAACGACCACAGCTCAAACTTAACTGCATTCGATACCAACGCGAGAAGACAAATGCTTACCGAGAAAAGTGACTATAAATTCCAAGCAGTTGTTGCCCTTGCGTTATAAAACAGATATTGAAATAAAACGATGTTGCGAGAATTTATCACGCAACATATCACCACCTCCTCCCGATAAAAAAAAAAATGTGGAACATATTTTTTTTTTTCAATATCAAAGAGCAAGCGATAAGCGGCTCAAAACGCACGAATTATGCGCTGATAATTAACTAAATTGCCAAACAATAGGCTAATTATAGAGTGTCTGGTGAGGATATACCTCAACAGAAAAATAAATATGTCTCAAAAAATATTCACATCGGGGAGGTGTCACCAACACACATCACGTTAGCATGTAAACACAATATACGTATGCAAGTTACTATAATCATCATTAAACAGCATACTCTAATATTGTCTTTAAAAATGGATGTACAAATCTGATAGGAAAATTTAGATAGTACATTCTTTGACATGTAATGACATAAGTACATAGTAAAGTTAAACTACATGACGATCCAGGACATATGCTCTGGTATTCCGAGGGTAAGTACACAATCTAGAACTCGTAAGGTAAGTCCTCAGCTCAACAATGACATTCTGAGAAAGTACAAGCAATATAATGCTAATTAATAACTAATATGCTTCATAAGGTACAATACATTATTAATAATTGTGGCTGTTTAGTAAACTAACGGCCCTTATATTAACTACTCAGTCCTCCTCTATCATTTTAAAAAACGAACAGAAGAAGATGACAACAAAGCACGATAGTGTGTACATATAAAGTAAGTACAGATGTGCTAATCTATTGTAGAAATATAGGTGTGTTATGACTCTGTAATATATGGAAATATAGGACAGAAGTATTAGTTGGAGTCATGTGGGCATCTAGACAAAATGTCAGCCATCACATTATCCGCACCACGGATAGCTCGTACCGTGAAGTGAAAAGGTTGAAGAGCTATAGCATATCGAGTGGATCTCGAACTCTTCAAATTCTTAGTCTGAATAGCTGTAAGAGCTTTCTGATCAGTCTCTAGAATGAAATGTGCGCCCAGGAGGAATCTTTGTAGCTTTAGAATTGACCAAACCATCGCTAACAACTCACGGTCTAAAACCGAGTAGTTCCTCTCTGCCGCATTTAGTTTTCTAGAAATGTACATAACAGGATGCAGAGTATTTGCATATTCTTGCATCAGTGCTGCTCCAATCCCAGTGGATGAAGCATCACTCCGAAGAACAAAAGTCCTATCAAGAGTAGGTAATCTTAAGATGGGAGGAGAAGAAAATATATTCTTGATTTGGTCTAGTGAAGATTGGCATTCTTCAGACCAACGGACCAGATTAGGCGAACCTTTCTTCAACAATGTTGATAGAGGTGCCATGATCGAAGATAAATTTGGAATAAATCTCCCATAAAATTGAATTAAACCTAAGAGACTCCTAACTTGTTTCTTCGTTTTTAGGAACAGAGATGTTCAGTATTTTGGAAGTATTGTGGTCTTCTGTCTTCAAGAGACCATGACCAACACGATGACCCAGGAAAGAGATTTCACCAAAACCAGCAAAAGCTTTAGAAGGTTTTGCTGTCAAATTATTCTCACGTAGAGTGGACAGTAAGTCATATAACCCTAAATAGTGATCTTCCCAGGTATCACTGAAGAGACAGATGTCATCTAAGTATGCGATGACATCCGAACGATGTGACAGAATTCGACGCATCATGCGAACGAAAGTGGCAGGGGCGTTCATGAGACCAAAAGGCATAACATTCCATTGAAATAGACCCCTAGGTGTAGAAAAAGCAGTAAGAGGTTTGGCATGCTCTGCTAAAGGCACTTGCCAATAACCTTTAGACAAGTCAAGTTTAGTGAAGAATCTAGAATTAGAAAGTCTAATCAGTAGATCTTCTAACAAAGGCATCGGTTCAGCGTCGAACTTTGTGACCTGATTCAATTTGCGATAATCAACGCAAATTCGTATGTTCTTATCCTTCTTCCGGACAATAACCATGGAAGAAGAATATGGTGAAGTCGATGGTTCAATTATATTTAATTGAATCATTTCATCCAATTCCTTTTCCACTTGCGACTGAAAGTGTATAGGAATAGGATACGGCCTAACCCTAATTGGATTATTGTCGGTAAGAATTATGTCATGTTCTATGACATCTGTGTGTCCAGGAATGTCAGTGAGAACATCCTGAAATGTTTGTAACATCGACGAGACTTGTCGATGTTCGTCACCAGAAAGATTAGGAGAAACAGAAACGTTTTTCCAAGATTCCGTGGAATGTAATGGAACCACTGGAAGGGGAAGGTTGACATCAGAGAAGGTAGCTTCCTCATCCTGAATGACAGACAGGGATGAATAATGACCGTGAGGTGCAGGAGCATCATCCGTTGCCTGGAAAATAGGCAGCAAATAGTCCGGACGTTCGTGAAATTCCGAAAGCATGTTTATGTGGAAAGTTTTATGCTTTCCATCAATATCGACCACATAGTCAACATCGGAAATCCGAGAGACTATTGCATACGGACCTTTCCATGCAATAAGAAGTCTATTTTCCCTACTGGGGAGTAGGACGAATGCTTTGTCACCTGGACAAAGTTGTCGTAGACATCTATTCTTGTTAGCAAACTGCCTTGCCTTCTCTTTAGCAATTTCTGATGAAGCAGTTGCTAGCTTACATGCCTCAATGATCTTTTGTCTAAGAGCAATGACATACTCATATGAGGATTGAGTTTCATCGCTAATATCATCGGCAGTGATGAGATCGTGTAATAAAGACATAGGGCCGCGTGGACGCGCGCCAAAGACAAGTTCGAAGGGAGAAAATCCTGTGTGTTCATTAGGGACTTCTCTATAGGCAAAGAGAGCCGCGGGTAAAACCCTGTCCCAATCTTGAGGATGATCTTCAGTTATCTTACCAAGCAAAGTCTTGAGCGTTCTATTCAGACGCTCAACTAACCCATTAGACATAGGATGGTAGATACTACTGAGAGATCGTTCAATATGTAAGGTAGACATTACCTGTGACATAGTGTCAGATATGAGTTGAGTGCCATGGTCTGACAATATTTCTCTGGGGAACCCCAAGCGAGAAAATATCAACCAAAGAGCATCTGCGATATCTGTAGTAGATATGCTCTTAAGAGGAATAGCCTCTGGCCAACGTGTGCACATATCGACACATGTAAGGATAAACTGATGTCCTCTGGCCGACTTGACCTTAAAAGGGCCAATAATATCTATGGCCATTTTCTGAAACGGCCGAATAGGAATGTCAGCAGCCTGGATAGGCGCAGCATGTCGTGGTCCTCTAGATTTGACCTCCTGACATACCTTGCATGATCGGCAGTAAATACGAATGTCCTTATTGACAAAAGGCCAAAAGAAAGCCGCAAGGACTCTCGACTTCGTACGGGCAAAACCCATATGTCCAGCACATTGCGAGTCATGAGCATGTTGCAATATTTGGACTCTCATGCTCTTGGGAACAAGAATTTGCGAATGTGCCGACGTAGCCGAATCTTGTACCATACGTACAAGTACGCCGTTTCTCATTGCAATCCAAGATTTTCTATTTGTATCCTGATTCGGATCACCTTTCTTCGCAAGAACGAAGAATTTTTTTTTAAAGAAGAATCTTCTTCTTGCAATTTTATGAAAGAGTCACGAGTGATCACTAAGTGACTATCTTGGCTATCAACTTCATTATCACTATTCAGTGAAGTTTCGGGTGTTTGTAGAGCTTGTGCTCTTGTAACTACTGCATTTGTAGCTTGCATGTTATTATCTTCCCAAGCAGCAATCTGCTGTGGGGTACACTCCCTAACTCCGTGAATACGACCAATAATAAGGTCCGCAATAGGATTAGGTAAGAGACAAGCATGCACATCTCCAGTAAAGAAAGGAGTGGCAATGCGAATTACAGCAGTAGGATATTTTTCTAGAGTGCCGCCAAATGTGACACATTTAATAACCCTTCCTGTAGCACAAGATGGATCTACAAGCGATTGTCTAACACCAATAGTGGTGCATCCGGAATCGAAAAGTAGTGAGACCGGAGTATCATTAACAAGACCCTTATGTAGAATTAAAGAACCCCTCCCGTCATGCGCAACAGCAGCAGGAAGAGCGGGAAGTGGGTGACCACAACTCAAAGTAGTTATGGTACCCGGTTCGAATAAAGTACTGCATTGGGGACATTTGTTTGCTCTCTCAAAGTCAAAAGCAGAACTAGTGACAGCGTCAAAGTTTTTACTATCAACAACATGATTACAGGCTGCCTCAGTTTCCTGTTGTACAGCATTAGCCTGCTGATATCTCTTTTTTTTGTGTTGAGATCTACCCCGACTATTATTACCTCTGAAGTTATCAGAGTTATTATTATCTCTGCAGTTATTATTGTCTCTATTGTAATTGTTATACTGGTTCGAATTCCAGTTTCCACGATTACTATCATGTTCACATTGATGCGAACATCTATTTGTTTGGTTTTGAGGTCTTCGGCAGGAATAACCTCTATTACCATATCCTCTTTTGAAATGCTTATAATTATTAGGGTGATAGTAACGAGTACTATCAGGTTGTCTCCAATTCTTCGAAGAAGAATCACCATGAAATTGATTTCCATGATTTTGACAGAAATTACCGCTACTCTTTCTATCAAAATTTTGTTGGGATCTACGAGCAAAGTTTTGACCATACGGAGCTGCCGAAGCAACTGGTAAACCTTCTTTCACCTTAGAGTTACCCATGGTTATGTGTGGGTGCGCAGTTACGTATTGGCAACAGAAATCTTCCATTTCTTTTATTGTTTTAGGTTTACGTTCATGAAGGAAAGCAAGGAAAGACTCATTGACAGACGACATGACTTTGTCTCTAAGTATTAAGTCCATAAGTCCTTCATAAGTTTTTTCCGTCTTAGATAGTTCAACCCATCGTGAGAAAGTAATGCGTATTCTTGCAATAAACTCGGAGAATTCAACTCCATTTTCAGGTAACATGTTTTTAAATTGTAGACGATAGCCGTCTTCGTTAAGCTGATATTTCTTTAACAAAGCGGCCCTGACAACCTCATAATTGTTCTTGTCAGGTTCATCCACCATATTTAATATACTTAGAGCTTTACCTGTCAGTATCCCTGATAACTGATAAACATATTTTGCTTTGTCTATGTTATGAGCTGTACATGCTTGTTCAAATCTGTCCAGATAGAACATTATGTCATCGCTGGAAGGACTAAATGTTGGTAACTTAATCTTAAAAGTATCATTATTAGCCTTACCAGAAGATGAACCCTTGTTTGAATCATTACCATTACTCATGCTTGTCAATTTCAATTTTTCCAACTCTAAAGCTAAGACCTTTTCTTCATGTTCCATTTTTGCTTTCTCTTTCCTCTCATCAGACTCTCTCTGTAATCTTCTTTCCTCAGCCTGAGCCTCTTTTTGAAGTCTTTCATTTTCAGCTTCTTTTTCAAGTCTTTTATTTTCAGCCTCTTTTTCAAGTCTTTTATTCTCAGCCTCTTTTTCAAGTCTTTTATTCTCAGCCTCTTTTTCAAGTCTTTTATTCTCAGCCTCTTTTTCAAGTCTTTTATTCTCAGCCTCTTTTTGAAGTCTTTCAGCTTCTAGCTGTAGCTGGAGTTTTCTCTCCTCAGCTTCTGATTCCCTTTTTTGTTTTTTCCATTTCCATTTGGAATCTTTTTTCATCCACCTGCATCTGCAGTTTCTTTTGTTCAGCTTCCATTGCTTTATCATATCGAGCAGTTGCAAATTCTTCTAACTTATCACCAGTCTTCCCAAGCAATTTACCCTGCTCAATAAAGTGCTCAAATGTAGACATGTTGTCTAACATATGAGTCCAAAACCTGAAATAATTAACTAATTTATTTCAAACCTAAGTGTAACAAGTCTTAATTAAGCACTTGTATATTCACATCACCTTATATTATCCCAGTCTCTGTGGGAAACAAGTCTCCAATCAAAGAACTTGTATATGAAATATCAGCACTCAATTCTTGATCATAAGTGCACTTCTCATTCAATAGTGCACGACACTATTCATCATTCATTTATCATCAGTATAGTAGTAACAGTGCATTAGCATAGCCCATTAACTAATTACTATAACTGTAAACAATGACTATGTAAACACATGCAGAATGTAAACATTGAAAATGTAAACAATACAAACAATGTAAACAATAACAATGTAAACAATAACAAAGATCAGCAACAATACAAAAACTTTCGCAGAAATCAACTAAAAATAAAGCAGAAATTAATGAAATATCACAAAAAATGTGACGATATCTGCGATAGAATTAAACAAAATACATGACACCACAGTGTATAAACAAAAATGTTGTATGAAACTAAATTATAGACAAGAGTAGGCTAACAAATACAAACAAATCAAAACAAAACTAAAGAATGCGAAATAATAACGAAAACAATATTAAAACATGTCATCACAGCTAACATAAATAGCAACAGAAGTCGCTTAGCAAATTCCAGTATCGGAAATTTGCAAACCTTACAGAAAACGCTCACAATAGACGACCTCTATGACGTGGCATAATCTAACGGAGACACCACCCAACCGAGAACCCGCTGAAATATAAACATATAAATAGACAAATAACATATAAACATATAACATATAGAATGAGATGATACACAGAAGACTCAGCAGAAGTATAAGGGCACAGTTTACATACAAACAGGCCACTTAACTTATAGGCTTCCAATCGTAGAACAGCAGAAAAAACGGATGTCAATCAACGTCCTAAAGAGCGAAGCTCCAACGATGATGGCACATCTGAACTGCTTCCACTGCTAACACGATGGTACAAGAGCTTCTGACATACTGTGTGTTGAGTTGTTTCGGCACTTGACCTTCTAATCCAAAAGTAAGTTGATGGAAATCGGTACTTGGCCTTCTTCAGAAAACAACCCGTTTCAACCGGCACTTGACCTTCTCAAAAAAACGACAGCACTGGAACCTTGACAGCAGCAACTTGCTTGACTTGCGTAAAAGATAACAGCAGTCCGAGTTATCCGGCAACATGTAACAACGCCGGGTACTGTCAAATTCTTGTTTCCGTCAAAAAAATTGAAATTTGACTTTTACCGGGCAACGCCGAGTACTTTGAAAATTTTGAAGATGTTGACTGTATTGAAGAATGTTAATTTCTTGAAGGATGCTGATGAATTCTTGTTGAAAATGAAGTGGGTAAGGGACCCCGTGTTTGCTGGTACCAGAATCAAACCAGCTTATGGCCACCAAATGATGCGTGATGCCATATGATGATGGATGGCATCCGCATGTCTGGTTTTGTGTAGTGTGTAGATGTGTTCAGTCAAAACAATGTTCATGCAACAATAACAGGGCAATCCACATAGGACGTCAGTAAACTCACGACGTATAAAGTCAATGAGTCTTGAAACAGCCGTTGACGTTTTTCTTCATTATTTATTGTGGACGCCACAGTGACAAAATGGTTACGCAAATGTGTAGGCACATCAAACAGTCATTATCACAGCAACATTCAATACAGCAATAAACGGTAGACAGCATTACAATGATGAGTCAGATGCATGTTATATTTCATAGTGCTGTAAATGTAGTCAGGTGGAAAACTCCATCCTTTTCTATAACAGCCAGGAGTTAACCAGATGTATGAGATCAGTTCACTCTCCTTAGTTTGACTTCAGCAAGACAGACACGTCTGCCGAAGTATAAATAATGTCCTCAAAAATATCCTCTAGATAATAAAGGTTTTCCAAACCTAGTTCATTTAACAGAGTAGCAAGTAATGGTCCTTGGTACCTGCATCAACCGATGCAGTACAATGCAGCGACATGTGAGCTAGGAAAACATCTCGTGACGACGACTTTCGCAGACAGGCTATGAATCGAAATCGCTCACGACCCAAAATCAATAGAGTTAATGAAAGAGTCAATTTACCTTGCTTTCATGAAATACACAGAAATATCACGCCTCCCGACATGTGGGAAACACTAGAGGTATTATCTCGAATAAACGAAATATCCATTAAGAGGACTACACATCCCTGACAGAACAAAAATAGCGGAGATCCCCTCTTCAACGAGGCATCTCTTTCGCCATTCCAAATCGCTCACCCCCACTAGTGGTGGGCGGAAACCGATCGACAAAGAAGCAAGACAAGTCATGCGCAGTCCAGCGCAAAACGACCACAGCTCAAACTTAACTGCATTCGATACCAACGCGAGAAGACAAATGCTTACCGAGAAAAGTGACTATAAATTCCAAGCAGTTGTTGCCCTTGCGTTATAAAACAGATATTGAAATAAAACGATGTTGCGAGAATTTATCACGCAACAGCATCTATGCACTGCTTAACAATATGCAACATAGTCAACAGATTTGTGATTTCCCAGAAAGTTATCGACGATCGATTTGAATGCCATCCAAGCGCGAAGTTCACTATCATGTAACAAGTTCTCGAATTGTTTGTCTGCAATAACTTTCCTAATCTGAGGTCCTACAAAGATACCTTCCTTTATCTTTGCATCGCTAACTTGCGGAAACTTTTCTCGAAGATAAGTGAAAGCTTTGCTCGTTTTATCTAACGCTTTTACAAAATTCTTCATGAGCCCCAACTTTATATGTAACAGTGGTAAAATGAAGCTGTCTTTGTTAACTAATGGCTCGTGTATTACATTTTTATGCCCGAGCTGCATACGATCCCGGATAGGCCACACCTTTCTTGCATAATGTTCCTGTCTGTTGCGGCTGTCCCATTCACATCGGAAGCAACACAATTTAGTAATACCCAGTCTGCATGCCCGTGAGAATTGCAATGACCTTAGGTCTCCACAAATCCGCCATTGGTAGTCATTGTACTTTATTTTTTCCAAACGTATAGCCATATTGTCATAAGTTTCTTTCATATGAACAGAGTAGGTGACTGGAATTGATGAAAATAAATTTCTGTTAGGCAATAACACGGCTTTTAGACTAGTCGTGGAAGAATCGATGAAAAATCGCCATTCGTTGACTATGTGCTCATGACCGTTTACATCTTTGCAATAGCAAATGTCATCATCCTTCTCACCGGATTGAACAAGTTCTCTGTTTCTATGCCGAAATTTAGATATCGGAGTATTGGGCACTCCAAAAGGCATCGACTTATGCTTCGGCTGAATTTTCAAAGTAAAACCAAAACTGCAACTGTATCGAAAGAAACTGGCATTTGGTTCAAGAGTTATCTTGCATATCATTCTTTCGAATCGAAATGCCGTTTCATATGCTTTGCTTTAGTAATGAGTGTAAAGTTTACTGCTGCCCTACAAACAACCTTGATCGGTTTCCCAAACAAATAATCTAATAGTAAAGAACAGATCTAGGACGAATTTCTACAGACTTTCTAGAAATAGCCTACCTTTTGCTCAGAATTATTTCAAAAAATCAGTACAGTAACATTTTGCCCCAATATCTCGATCATTAATCCATCTTCTTTCAATTCTTCTAGCTTCGGTAACTTTCTCGACAATTGTGTTCTATCACTATTTCCCCTACTTGTTACACTAATGTAAATGCGTTTAAAACATTCCCCTAGAACAAATTAATTCAGTTTACTGTCTTACCTATCTTTATTCACGCTCTAACTTCGAGTACCATTTTGACAGTGCATAGTTAGATATCAAACGGATTTTAGATTCCCGGTACATCACTTAAATTCCACAGACAAGCGCATAACTTTTCGGTTTGTAATGGCTAAGATTTAAGAAATATTTGGACAGTTCTTTATGGATAGATCTACAAACCTTCCTCTAGGTTATTTTAGACTCTGCATGTTGGGAACTGGTGGGACCTCATGATCCCTAGTTTCCACATTGGTCGTTGTAACGTTTTCACATCCTCTGAAAAATAGTTCCCCCAGACTTCTAATTAGTGAACTGTCGAAGCTCATAGCACTTAACCCATGGTTACACGGACTATCACATTGTAAGTTTATATACTAGTGTTCGGATCTACCTTGCATGCGGACCCCCTGAACCCTTCTAAACATTAGTAGTGGAATTCGGTAACATTTTCTTCTTCATTCGATTACCAGAACGAGGCTATTGCGGAAAGTACTATGCCTATACAATCTTATACCTCCCACATGTTACCAAAACAAAAACTTATCATAAACCATTTACTAGACCCAAAGATCCATAACTTTAATACATGGCCAACAATTTGAGAAAACCCCCATTTACTTCCTCTATGACCTATAATTCTATTTCATCCTCACCCACACCCTTCTAACAAACCCAGCCAAATAATCACACTTATTAATCCTCAATTGCCATCCAATAGCAATTCTGAAAGTTATAACCCCTTAAATCCTCTAGTTTACTAATAATGAAAACCGTCATATCATCTTGAAATGGCATAAATTAAGTATCTTCATGTGACCATATGAGGGCCTGAATGTTAAATGAATTCTATAACCCCCCCCACCCATACACACTTATACTGAACTCTAAATTAGGCTGTAATCAAAATAAACACCAAAACCCCAAAAAAAAAAAAAAAAACAATATAAAAAAAAAATAAAAAAAATAAAAAAAAAAAATATATAAAAAAAAAAAATAATTACCAAGATATAAAAATTAAAAAATAAAAAAAAAATTTTTTCCAAAAAAAGTCAAAAAAAAAAAAAAAAAAAAAAAAATAAAAAAAAAAAAAAAAAAAAAAAAAAAAAAATAAAAAAAAATGAAAAATAAAAAAAAAAAAAAGAAAAAAAAAAAAAAAAAAAAAAAAAAAAAAAAAAAAAAAAAAAAAAAAAAACAACAATAAATAAAAACAAAAAAAATAAAAAAAAAAAATAAAAAAAAAAACACCCCAACCTAAAATCCCATAATAACCCCACCCCCCCACTAACCCCACATAATATACATTACAAATTAAACACCAAATATCACCCAAACTAATCCCAAAACCCAAAACCCTACACACCCCACAT
>JAMPIV010010479.1:45000-62778 GCA_024509875.1 Oreohelix idahoensis | reverse complement strand
TGCTGTGAGTCTGGTACTCTCCGATAACTGTCCGCCGCTATTACGTATTTTAAAGCGGATCGGTAAAACTGGAGGGATACACTAAATCGCAGAGGTTGAGACAAGAATGAGGGCAGATAACGCCACGTACTCTAAATCCATCTGAAGTGTGAAGCGGTATGCGCCCAGAAAAATGCAGTATAAGTGTACTGGAGTCTGATGGGTTCCATGAAATAACTCAAACCAGGACTGACCAGTATCAGGGCAAGCCGGTGCAAGACTCAATCCGGAGGACCCATCCCACAAAACGTGCAGGACCCCAAAGAGTGAACTTCAATTTGGACAATTGGCATCCCTTTATGTTGGGCCTACCAAGTCTGATATCAGCAAAGGACAGTTTCAGCCTGTATCAAGTTGGAAACGATAAGTGTCCTGTTTGACAATGACACACCTATACATTCGTGAAACAGCCAATAGTTCGAAAACAATAAGTAAACCATACAGAAAACTCAGTCAACTGATGACAGTTATCCTTAAATTCAAAGGAATAATAACAGTGATTTCAGTAACTTTATTGAATTTAAGATCTTGAAGTATAAAAACAGAACCATAATAGTAATTGTGTGAATATCACTTTTATATAATATATGTATATGCTCTTTTCCAACTAGTAGAAATAGAAGTATTACGTGTAATTATTAAACTATTTTAACTGTTCTGAGGATTTATTCACTTCTTCCATTTGTGGTTTCAGTGAATGTTCATTTTACTTATCCCCTAGAATAAAGTAATCATAAGATAGTCATAGGGAGGAGACACCTTAAATCCTGGTACTACTTCTTACCAACTGGGCCAGGGTTTTCACAGTCTGACTATTTTTATGATAACAATACACCAGTGCTTATTTCTAAGACTGGGGTATTACTTGTAAGACCAGAACTCTTTACTGGCATACTCTTACATAATAAATAAATTTAAATAACCTCCCGCTACAGTGGGGGCTCGTCTCCGGGATATATCTTTGATATTCCTGAGCCAACTTTCTATTTCTGCTGTGTAGAAGATTTTGTTTTGAAAAATTTTTTTTTGGAAAGAGTAAACATAATAGGAAATAATTATATTTTTTGTAGGAGTACCATTGAGTACAGATAAGACAGCTGTTTCATATATGGTGAAGTCAGTTTAATTAACTTTAATTTTAAATAAGTTAATTATATGGTAGTAAATTAGTTGGAGTAAGATCGCTTGCCCTACTAGACTACAGGTACATCATGGCTGACTTGGTCAAATTTAGGTCTGCTACACTGCAGGTGGGAAAAGAGCTTGGCATGGATGGTGACGCTCTGATCCGGTATGTCACGACGGAATGTGAAAAGTACACCGAGAGAGAAGCAAAGCAATTAGAAGCAGAGAGAGAAGCCAAGAAATTAGAAGCAGAAAGAGAAGCCAAGAAATTAGAATTAGAAGCAGAGAGAGAAGCCAAGAAATTAGAAGCGGAGAGAGAAGCCAAGAAATTAGAAGCAGAGAGAGAAGAAAGGAGGTTACAAGCAGAGAGAGACCATGAGCTGAAAATGAGACAGCTTGATCTTGAACTTCAGGCTGGGACTATCACCCATGGTAATAGCTCACCTCATTCTGCGAATAGCTCTTTTCAGAACACAGCAAATGGAGCCATGAACTTCCACCTAGATCCATTTGTTGAAAAGGAGGACGCAATTGAGTCATACCTGGATAGGTATGAAAGGCTAGCCTCTACATATGGACTGGAAAAGGAGAAATGGAGTCTAAAGTTATCCCAGGGATTGGGAGGTATTGCATATGATGTGTTTCTGAAACTCCCCAAAGAAGATCAGGAAAATTATGAGATACTAAAGCAAGCCTTACTGATCCGCTATGAAAAGAACTCTGAGGCATATAGGAAGAAATTTAGAACTTCTAAACCTCTACCTGGAGAAACATATAACCAGTTCTCAGCTAGGCTAGAAACGTATTTGTTGAAATGGAGTAGTTTAGGTAAGTATCAGAAAACCTACGAGGATCTGAAAGAAATGGTTATGTTAGAGCAAGTGAAAGATTCCATGTCTCAAGAAATGAGGAAATTCCTTATGGAACAAGGAGCAGAGAGGCTGGAAGACATTTTGAAATGTGCAGAGAGATACCAAGCAGCTCAAGCTGAATTGGTAGGAACAAAAAGGAAGCAGGTAGAAGGATATAAGCCACCACCGCAGAATACCCAGTTTGACCAGAAGGATCATCCATACAGAAATAAACCAAGATTTGATAATAAGGACAAGAACCCTCAGACTCAGGAAAAGAAACCCTACAAACAGGGAGATAAGTGGTGCAAAATTTGTAAGATGAGCAACCACAACACTGTAGATTGTAGAAGGAAAACCCCTCATCACGCTGCATGTTTAGCAACAGGGAATAGGACAGATATGATGGAACTGACAGGGAGTCAGAATAGCCTCCGTCATCCCCCTGTGAGTGAGCTCGTAACCGTGAACGGAAATCGAGTCATGTGCTTATATGATACCGGCCTGGATTTCGACTCAGTTGTGAGTTCAACCCTAGTGCACTCTGATCAAATTACCACAGAAACCGTGGAAATACAAGGGGCAACTAAGGGAACAGCAACCATGACACTTCCTATAGCTAGGATCAATGTGAAATCTCGCTACGTGGAAGGAGTGATAACAGCCGCAGTGATAGATGACCCTATATACCCGCTGATATTGGGTGTAGGTATGTATTTTTGGGTGACCCGGTAAAACCTGTTGTCCTGGCAGCAGTCCAGACCAGGTCGAGCACCAAAAACGAGGAGGAAAATCCTAACAATACTCAGCCAGAGCAGATGAAACAGGCTCAATCAGAAGATGACACATTGAAGCCTTGTTTTTGGCAAATTGCCAAAGGCCCATAACCCCTCCAAGAAAAAGGATACTTGTATATGAAAAATGGACTACCGTATAGAACAGCTGCTACAGGACCTCAAGGACACGGACAGCTGGTAGTACCAAAATGCATACAGGGAGAAAGTTATGGAGCTCGCACTTGCTATTCCATTTAGTGGACACATGGGAATTGGTGCCACCAGTCAACGGATAGCTTGTCACTATTACTGGCCAGGGATCACGGAAGATATCAAACGATATGTGAAATCTTGTCCAGAGTGTCAACGTGTAGCCCCCAAGCATGGGACTGCACCAGCAACTCTAGGAGAAATGCCAATCATGGGTACTCCATTCGAGAGAGTTGCAGTGGATATTGTTGGACCCCTCACTAGGACTAAGAGAAGGAATAGTTATATCTTAACTCTAGTTGATACATGCTCTATGTGGGGAGAGGCCGTAGCCATGACATCTATAGATTCTAAGCATGTGGCAGAGGCATTGTTGACAATATTCACCCGGTTAGGCTTTCCACATCAAATATTGACGGACAATGGTTCCCAGTTCAAGGGAAAGCTAACCCAAGAAGTGTTCAGGATTTTTCAAGCCAGACATTATCATTGCTCTCCTTATCACCCACAAGGAAATGGTCAAGTCGAGCGGTTCAACGGTACGCTCATTTCTATTCTCAGGAAGCTGGCAAGTGAAAAACCTGAAACATGGGATGTATACTTACCCGCTGCATTATTCGCATACCGGGAAGTCCCACACAATTCCACAGGAATGGCACCGGCCACATTGTTGTTTGGTCGGCCTATAAAGGTCCACTGGAAGCATTGCTGCGGACTTGGACAGATGAGAAGGCAGAGGAAAGTGTCACCTCATCAATTCAGTATGTAAATGAGTTGACCACTCGACTGAAAATGGGCTGGAAATTGGCTAATGACAATCTTCGCAGAGCCAGAAAGAAACATACTGAATACTATAACAAGAAAGCAAAGGATAGGGAACTTGCTGTTGGAGAAAAAGTGCTTCTTCTATTGCCCAGCAGTAACAACAAACTGCAGACATATGAACAAGTCAAAATTAGTACTCAGTTAACTCAGGAACAGAGGGAGCAAGTTAAAGAAGTTTTAAAAACACATGCAGATGTGTTAACTGATAAACCAGGATGCACCAACTTATTGACATATGATATGAAGGTCATCGATCCAACACCTATCTGCATGAAGACCTACCCTATACCATATGCCAAGGCACAGGCATTGAAGGAGGAAATTGATTATCTGTTGCAAGAACAAATCATTTCCAAGTCAGAATCACCTTACAGTTCAAGTGTTGTACTGTTGAGAAAACCAAGTGGAGAACACCGACTCTGTATCGATTACCGGAAATTAAATGCGATCACAGAAACCCAAGCTGATCCATTACCGGATACCAATCAGCTGTTCTCGACGCTAAGTACTGCGAAATATTTCTCTAAGGTCGATTTAAGTAAGGGATATTACCAGATTCCTGTCAAACCCGAGATCCGACACATGCTGGCTTTTAGCACTTCGGATGGTCACTACGAATTTAATGTACTACCATTCGGGTTGAAAAACGCACCAAGCGTATTTTCAAGGATGATGAGGAAATTGCTGGAACCCTTGAACAACTCTAACATCACCAACTTTATGGATGACATTCTCATAGCCACGGAAACATTTGAGGATCATCTACATTCTCTATCAATGTTACTGGGTAGACTCAGAGAGGCAGGTTTGACTGCTCGTCCAACAAAGTGTGTAATCGGATGTCAGGAATTAGAATTTTTGGGACATACAATTTGTCATGGAAACATGTCTCCTGATCCCAAAAATATAGAAAAGTTAAGGAATGCACCTAGACCACAGACAAAAAAAGGATGTGAGGTCGTTCGTATCCTTAGGAGGATTCTATCAAAAGTACATCAAAGACTTCAATACCTTATGTGCACCTTTGACGGATCTGACAAAGAAAGGGAAGCCGGACACAATAAAGTGGACTGCAGAGTGTGAGCATGCATATTCAGAATTGAAACATAAACTCACTAGTAGGCCTATTCTGAAGTTACCAGATCTGACGCAAGAGTTTATAGTACGGACTGATGCAAGCAATGTAGGAATTGGGGCCGCGCTTTTACAAAAATCTCAGAATGAGGAACTGTTTCCTGTTGCTTATGCCAGCCGCAAGTTGAACGCGGCCGAAAAGAATTACTCTACTATAGAGAGGGAATGTTTAGCATTGGTGTGTGCCATCAATAAGTTTCAACCCTATTTGTATGGCAAGCCATTTGTGGTCCAGTGCGATCATCAACCCCTGTCATTTTTGGCCTCATCACGTCATGCAAATACTCGCTTACTAAGATGGTCATTATTGATTCAGCCATATTCCTTCACTATTGAATATATTCCGGGAAAACAGAATGTGGGCGCAGATTTTCTAAGTCGCCATCCCACAGAGCTTGAGGAGGATAGAAAGAAGGAAAACTAACCTCGGAATGGTCGATTTGCAATTGTCTTGTACCCAATAGTTAAGCTAGATATCATCCAGCTTAAAATATGGGGGAGCTATGTCGCAAAATTGGTTTCAAGTCATTGCAAATGAGTTCAGTTAGATTTATAAACCCGTCTACGATCGAACGACCGCTTTCAAAATGGCGGCGTATCAGCGAAATGTGTATCGGACAGAGGAAATCGCCAACGATAAATAAAAATAGAAGGGAACCCGTATGAAAAGGATTTTACATTTCAGTACAGGGAAGGATGGTGTATAACTGCATATAAGATGGAACGGTAGGAAGTTCTCATTTACGGAGATATATGCGTATTTCGGCTGCCCACAGTTACGCAAAAAGCATGTAAACCCACTTCTGTTCTAAATATTAAAATCAACAAATAACAGTTTGGGAATTTACATGGATAGGAAGATAGAGTTTTATCAGCTGTATAAAACTAGATAAGATGGAACAATATGGATATTATATATGCCGAGAATGATAAAGGCAAAATTTCAGTCGACGCACAGATCTGCCGAAATCACTGTTCGGGAAGGATTTTTCAGGTTAGGTTTAAGCTGTGACGTCGGTACTCTCCGATACGTCCGCGCTATACGTATTTAAAGCGGATCGGTAAACTGAGAGGGATACACAACGCAAGAGGTTGAGACAAGACTGAGGGCAGATAACGCCACGACTCTAAATCCATCTGAAGTGTGAGCGGATCGCCAGAAAATTTCAGTCTAAGTGTCTGGAGTCTGAGGGTTCCATGAAATAACTCAAACCAGACTGTCCAGTATCAGAAGCCGGTGCAGTTCATCCGAGGCCATCCCACAAAAGTGCAGGACCCCAAAGAGTGAACTTCAACTGGTCAATTGGCATCCCTACTGTTGGGCCTACCAAGTCTGATATCAGCAAAGGACAGTTTCAGCAGTATCAAGTTGGAAAGATAAGTGTCCTGTTTGACACTGACCACCTATACATGTGAAACAGCCAATAGTTGAAAACAATAAGTAACCATACAGAAACTCAGTCAACTGATGACAGTTATCCTTAAATTCAAAGGACTAATAACAGTGATTTCAGTAACTTTATTATTTAAGATCTTGAAGTATAAACAGACCATAATAGTAATTGTGTGAATACTTTTATATATATGTATATGCTCTTTTCCAACTAGTAGAAATAGAATATTAGTGTAATTATTAAACTATTTTAACTGTTCCTGAGGATTTATTCACTTCTTCCATTTGTGGTTTCAGTGAATGTTCATTTTACTTATCCCCTAGAATAAAGTAATCATAAGATAGTCATAGGGAGGAGACACCTTAAATCCTGGTACTACTTCTTACCAACTGGGCCAGGGTTTTCACAGTCTGACTATTTTTATGATAACAATACACCAGTGCTTATTTCTAAGACTGGGGTATTACTTGTAAGACCAGAACTCTTTACTGGCATACTCTTACATAATAAATAAATTTAAATAACCTCCCGCTACAGTAAGCATAAATCAATCTTGACAACCCTCTCTTCTCCAGTAGGTCGCTAGCTGGTCTTCGTGTTGGTGTGTGTGATTTTGAATAAAACTCTCCCGTATATATTCTTCTTCCTCGTTCGTCCTGAAAAGGACGTTGGTTGCGTTGTGTCTTTTTACGCCGGAGCTGTGATATCTTTCGGTCGACACATCCGACTTCAGCACGGCTTTTTTGGGACCGGGTTTGCCTTCCCTCTGCGATCCCTATTCTCTCAGCCAGACTGCAGTGATGCAGCCTGTTTCCAGGACCACCACGTGGAGGTGGAGTAGGGTCTTGGTCAGTTCTGGTTCGCTGACCCTGATGGGTCGCTGACTGCATTCTCTATTGCTGCATCTTTGGGTCCCACCCGTATATATAGGTAGATGCAGGTAACTTTTGCTGCTTAAGGAATGCTTTTAATTGGTTCTCGGCGTGGCAAGCTGATTGGTTATATGCGGTTTGGTACAATCCGAGACCGAGTCCCGAAAAACAGGGCTTATGCCTAATTTTATTCTGTCTACCGCCATATTGGGAGAACAAGATGGCCGTGACCGAGACCGAGTCCCGAAAAACAGGGCTTATGCCTAATTTATTCTGGCTCAGAGAATGTTGAACGTTGCTCGTTGATTGGCTGGGGCATATTTGTATCTCGACATAGTGTATTAACTAAGAAGTGGGATTACAAAAACGTTTTACGACAGCATGTATGTGAAAGAAAACAGAAGCGAAGCCCCCAGGTTAAAGCAACTATATGGCGAACAATACAGTCAGCTGGACAAGGAAGTTAAACGCCAAACCCGAGCCAACAAAAGGAATTTCCTAGACGATATTGCAAGACAGGCAGAAGAGGCAGCACTGAGAAATGAACAAAGCGCAGTATACAAAATAACTAAAATTATCAGCGGAAAACGAGGTGCAAACAAAATTACTTTGGTAAGAGATAAGCAAGGAAATCTCATCACGACAGCAGAGGGACAGGAAACAAGATTGACAGAGAATTTCAGAGAAACTCTGAACAAGGAGCCACCAGAGACACAATTGAATGTTCCTGAGGCTGAAAATGATCTAGATTTTAAGCGTACGCCCGCTATTACTCGAGGCGAAATCTCCGGTTAATATATCTAACCTGAGACTGATTTTACATGAGTATCCTATTTTCCCTGTTCGTTGATAGGTGTCCTCTCGCCATTCAGGCAGATACTCGCCTTCTTCGGAGGGTACCTGTTGGGAGGCTTCGCAGGTGCGTGAAAGAGCTACTGCTGCGATATTAGATATTGGATGCTCCCGTGTGGGTTCTTGTTCGTTCTTTAGTAAATTTGCAGTTTTCATCAATTCGTCTTCGTGGTGAAGTTCCTTATTTTATTACTATTAAACGTTTCTGTCTCGTTCGATATTATTAAGGTATTAGCGTGATTTCTACTGCTTAGCCTCAATTACGACTTTCAAGGACATCGTATACGTATATATATGTTAGTAACGTGTATATACTTGGATGTCTCGTCAAGGACACATCAACGGATGATCTTCAACAGAATTCCAGCGATTGAAGAAACTCGTTTGAAAACGACTGACACTGATTCTTTAATCACGATCAACATAATTCTTCAAAACACGTCAAATGAAACGGGGTCTCTTCTGAGGACATGGCCAACCCAACTCCAGCGTCTGCCAGCTATGATGGTGTGCATGTCCTCGTGTTTGCTCCGAGTAAGCAGATTTTGTTTGGTGATGGTATGCTCGTACCCTACTAAAAGACTTGGGTTGTCTGACCAACTAATTACGCGTCAATTCTAATCCTTGTAATTCATAAGGTCTTAAATATATTGTCAACGCGGCTAGAATCAGATTTGAAATCTTAATTTTACAATGTACTTTTTTTGGCTTTCCGCGCCTTAATATTCAGCCTTTGTACTAAGGTTCGTTTATTTCATCATGGACATGAACGTCCTTAAAAATGCTTTTATCAATGACGCACATAATGGCAGATGCATATTTTATAACACATTGACGAGAATATAAATTCACATTATCTATAAACTTTATCTATGGCTTTCCAAAGCCTTTAACTTTGCCTATGCCTACGCTTTCCTAGTGGACATGCCACATATACTACTGGACAAAAGTTAAGGGCCGCCATTCAGTTTAGACAAGGTTTATATAATTCTTCGTGACCAGGGTCGATTTTCCAAAAGTCCGGTTGCTTGAAATCTCTCAAGAAGTCTCTGAATGGTAGAGTGGGACACTGCTAAACGTATTGCAACATGACGAAAAGATTGACCATCCTGAATCCATGCCATGGCTCGACCACGGTCTACAGAGCTGAGACTTCTCCTTGGTGGCATGGCTTATGCAGTGATCATTTCGACCACTTGTCATACTGATTTATTGCATACCAACGGTGAACACTCTTTACCGATGATCTTTTTCCACGTGCATTCAAATTCAACTCACTTTTTCACCTTTTGAACTAGTGGAGCGTGTTGCAAAAACCACGAGTTTTTGCAGTAACAATGGCACGTGCGGGTTAATGTGACCCAGTTTTTGGACATTAAAAAAAAATTAACCTAGTGCACACAGAAATGTATACACATTTCTCTGAACTCAGATTTAATGACATTTTCACTTGTCTTTACAGTTTGCCAATCAATTATACAAACCTTGTCTAAACTGAATGGTGGCCCTTAACTTTTGTCCAATAGTATATTTCTATACACACGTATTATAGGCATATATACCACAAAACGAACTGATTTTGTAACCATGTATGGCGCGTCATCTAATCTGTGCTATGCGTCTCAATCGACTAGTGAGGGATGCTTCATGGTGCAAAAATCATCCGGGCTAAAATAAAGCAGCCGTGACACTTCCACACCATGGAGCGACCCTCAACAGTATCCATTCGAGCTGCATCGGCTCAGGAATCGTTCAGGTTATTCCAGTCCCTGGTCGACGAAACTTCTTCAAATGTCTTCACCAAGGGCTCGAATTATCCAAGTCCCGTTCGACGACACGCCATCAAAAGTCCACGGCCTTGCTTGAACCTGGATCACCAGATCGCCAGCGCAGTGTGGTAACCATTACACCAGCGCGGCTCCCGTAATAATGGGTAACAGTTTAATTAAAACAGCAGCAAATCGTTTGCTGGGGAGGGTGGCGAAATCCTGAGGATCAATACAGCCATATGTGAAAGTCAGATAAATTGTATTTGTGTGTGTGTAAAAAAAAATACAGTACATATTTTTTTTTTTTTTTTTAAATACTTCAAATGATTACAGTCTTGTCCTGCCCCAATGGCTGTCGATTTCGATGGAGATACAAGCTAGATAAAACTAAATGATATAGAAACAACATTGTAAGAGCTGATGAGGAGTTTGCTGAAGTTCATGCTGAAGTTATATGTCCCTGAGATTTGTTTATTGGGATTACTCTTCAGTATCCAAAATTGTAAATGTCTGTTTATGTATATTTTTGTTTCTAAGAATACGTCCGTGCACTTCACTGGGCACTCAAAAATGTAAATAGCACAAAAAGATTTTTTAAAAGCCCCGATTTAAAGTTATAAATAAGTTCATTAATATATTAAATACAGTTTATAATTTTTATTTACAATATCATTTTCTTTTATAAAGACGAAAAAATGGAGAATAACAGAAAACAAATGACATGGACGGAAATTTAAGCTTTAAAAAAATGCAGTTCTCACCTATGATTCATTCATTGCGTTTATTCATTTTTTTTTATTTTTTGGACAATTTTGGCGCCCCTAGAGTATCTATCAATGGCCACCAGTGTTGTCACAGCTGGGTATTGTTTACTAGATCTGGGTTTGTTGGCTTCCGTCTGGGTATCTGGATATTTTTTTTTCTCCAAATCTGCATTAATCTGGGTATATTTGACAATTGGCATTTACAATGTATGTATATTCTATGCACTGAACATTATACATTATATTTATATTATAATTAAATGTAAAAAATTATGTGCTATATATTTTTTATTCCACTTAAATTTAATTCTTGTTTTTAACCACATCAATGACGTTGTTTTTCGACTCGTTTACATCAGCTGTTGGATCCAAAGCATGCTCTCGAGATCAACAAACCTTCTGCCATTCCATAAGCAGCGCAGTTCCCAACAGTTGTTTCAGAAGAGAGCCTTGATCGTCTGTTTGATCAATGGCGAGAACTGGCATCGTACCGAAAATATCTTGGACATCTGGTGGATGAGGATCCGCCCGCATTCTGGCTGGGACTGCAACAAGTAACAGATGCTAATAACCAGAAGAAATTTGATGTTTTGGCTCACCTCATGTGCACGCTTATGGCACTACCTCACTCCTCAGCATGCGTCGAAAGAGTGTTTTCGAAGGTTAACTTAGTTAAAACTAAACAAACCAACAAGCTTTTGTGTGAAACAGTTTACAATCGAATACTAGCCAAGCAAGCAGTTGCCAAAGATGGAGTTTGTCATAAGTTTAATCCTAGTAAAAGCGTGGTTGAAGATGTGCGTGAAGGACTGTGACAGACGAACTCATATGACCCTGAATTGTTGTATGATATGGTACGACCCTTTGTAACGGCCCCTTCGGATAACATCAGTGCCCCCGAATATTGTGGTAACTTTTCGTCAAACGGGATTTTTTTTCCACCTGGACTCATTAGCATGCAACATTTCCACGCAGATTGTCAACACGTTTGCTGATTAATATGTGGACAGTTTATCTACCGTACATTCTGGTAATCGCATTGATTTAAGGAGAGGTTAAATCACGCCCATGGATATCTCTTGAGCAATCATGTGCAGTTATTTTCATTTAACTTGGCCCAGTGGGGGCGGTGCCAGAATCAAACAGAAAGTAGCGGCACACGATCAAACAGGCACTGAGGGATCTCAGGAAAGACTAGCGGCGCTATCAAAGGCAGTAGTGGTCCCTGAAACGAGCGACGCAAGTTTCTTGCCGGTACTTCGCATCTCGGTGTTAACCACAGAACCGATCGCAGTGGACGCAAACGGGAAAGCCGACGCGGACGCAGCGAGCGGAGATACGGAAGACCCGGGGCGGCATCTCTCTTTAGTCTGGCGGTCAGATCCCCGAAAGTCTCCTGAGATCTAAAAAGGTGTCTAATTCTAACATGTCCCCCCAATCTTGCATTCCAGTTAGATATATACAGACCACGAAGAAAGTCATTTTATCATTCGGTCGCCAGAGATTTAAGATTCACTAGCTATAAAAGAAATTTCTAGATTTCCATCTGAATTGGTGGCTACATTGGAGTGATTTCTTTTTCTGTGCACGGTATAATATATTTGTTAAAGTGATCAGTGGGCTAGTGCTTTCATTTTATTTCACTGGATTTTGTGTTTATTTAAATCTATTAAATTAAACTCACCCCAAAAGTTCCAGTGGTAAATTTAATGATATATCTATTATAATATTTCCAAAAATAATAGATGCTTAAATGTTAAAGTAACTTTTAAAGTCGCGAAGGAATTTATAATTAATAAATTTAGTTAAGTAATATATATAGATGTGTATTTTAACCATTAGACTCGTGACGTGTTTTCTTAAATATATAATTATATACGCGAGTGTATATAATAGTCTTAACGGTAAATTTATCACGCGTTAGAATATTATTTGATTTTTGAGGTATGATTATGTTGTCATGGGTTTTATATCTTTTTCTATAGAATGATCACCTTTGCAATCCCAGCAATAAAGAAATCATACAGAGTCTTCCAGACTCGGTTCTTAAACTTCCAGATATATTGATGAAACATTTTGAATTTAATCTTGTGGCGGTCCGATGCGGCCTAGCTATCATAATTACATGAAAGAAAGCCTACCCAAGAACATTTAAATAAACCATCAAATTAAATTACAATCTGTAAGATAAACTGGAAGATGAACAGTTGCCAGTAGCGATATTTTATTTACTGCTCTACTGTGAGAGAGTACCTATTTACCTGAACTGTGACTGAGCCTAGTTTTTCCTCACTGGATTTAAAACTTACCGGTCAGTTGCGATCATCACGCATTGAAGGAATTTTACCACCAGAGTCGAAATTAAAGAGACCTTTTCATTTTCACCCCTCTGTCGAACTGTGTCAGTGCCATCCCATAGACTCCTTTTATATAATAAAACACAAGAACTCTTAGGCTTCAAGTCCGGCGATAAGTGGGAATATTTGCTATCAGCTAACCTCGCTACATCTGGGGCGGGACATCGAAGTACCAGACATTTTCATATGTCAAGAGTTTAATTGCTGTTTATATAATTCTATGGATTGTCTGATGCTGCAATCGGTAAGAATGTGTGAGTATATGAGTGTGGGTCCTCACAAGCGTGCATGAATGACAGGAGATTTAATTTTTGCAAACCAGTTGTTAACTTGCCTACCGGGTAATACATTTTCTGTATACCCTGCATTGTTCCTTTAAGTGGGATATTTAGTTAACTCTGTTTACCCCCCCCCCCTTTTTTTTAAAATTTGCTTAGTAAAGGGAAGAACAATTGGGAATAACAGGATTTTTGTCTACCACCCATACCTAATATTGTAACACCTCTTTCAGAGTAATTAAATTCACTGTTGGGTTACATTACCTATGTTCCTGATAACTATCTATCATTGGACTGGGTTCATCTTTGTCTAATAAGCGGGAAGGGCTTAGTCGATACCAGTCTTCTTTACCCCCTCCCCACCTTGTTATTTGTATTTTCTGTACTTATGATATTTTTTCTGTAACACATGATTATCGTTGTGATTGATTTTAATGTTAATAAACAGCATAAACTTATTTAGTACTGTGTTGGAATACCCAAAGCCCAAATTTCCCCTATCTGTTTAATATAGTTTGTATTCACGTGCGTCTGTGTGTTTGAAGCACCAAATCGGTGTGAGCGCAGGTGTGCGTCTGGAAACTGGCAAATAATTGTTTGACCAGGAGAGTTTGAAGAGAAGATTGAGAGGAACGATTTGTCGTAAATAAGTCTGTCCTTACTCTCCCCAACACTCTGTGAAGCAACTATTTACCCTCTAACCTTTCCTATCACTGAGCTTTTACCATCATTCTCCACTCTAAACAGGACCACTATTTCTAAGACTCTTTCTCTCAAAATAAATTTACGACAAGGACGTTGTCGGCAGAGATATGCAAAGATTTTGGAACTCCACAATCAAGATTCCACGTTGTCAATTCATGCATTTGATCTTGACGAAGGAGAAGTTGTCGACATGGATGCCGAGTCGCTGACAAGTGACAATTTTCAACAGTAACAATTTACAACTAACATTTTATATTTGATTTGACGAACATTTTGTTAATGTAACTACTGTAAGTATGTTACTGTTAAAAGATCTCATTTTCAAGAGTTCATATATTTTGGGGTGTTAATAAAATCATTTTTATATAATTGTGAATTTTTTGTAATAAAAAATAAAATAAAAGTGAAGAAATAAATAAAAATTGGTAGCACACAGCTTATTTGGCTAAAGTTGCACTAAAAGATTGTGAAAGCATCGTTTATCCCGTATATTTGAGGCATAAAATAATCTGGGTATTTCTGGGTTTTTTAAAGAAGAAAATCTGGGTTTATCTCTAGATCTTGAGTGGCAACCTTGATGGCCACATTGGCTTTCCCCTGCAACCGGCCCTGACGTGCTGTTCTACTAATGTCTGATGCCCGCGTTTCTTATCACGCTTTTCATCTTTTATTAGCTTTTACTCTGCGGGTTCCACTATAAGGACTAGTTCATGATGCTACTAGCCGGATTTCTCAAATTGTGAACTAACCAAGCCAACTTTTGTTATCACAGCTTGTGATCATGTGAGGCAGATTTATTATGTGCAGGCGCCGATTTTAAAAGTGTCACATCTTTGTTGTATAAGTGTTGTATGTACTGTGTGTACAAGGGATGTGTGTGTATGTGTGTGTGTGTATATATGTATATTTCCTCATAAGTTATCAAGAAGAACAACGTGGCATGCCCCAAAAACTGAGATACATAACCAAATTGATTTTATTCTTGTATCCAAAAGATTCAAGTCCAGCATTAATAATGCCAAGACTAGGACTTTTCCTGGCGCCGACATTGGTAGTGATCACGACATGGTATTGATGACGCTCAAGCTTAAACTCAAAAAGAACTATAATCAAAACAGATGTTCTCAGTTAAGATTCAATTTAGACAAATTGAAAGATCCAGAAATCGCGGGAATCTTTGAGGCAACTGTTGGAGGAAAATTCGCAGCTCTCAACTTTTTGGAGGATGATATCAACTCAATCACAGAGAACATGAAAGACGTGCTCATTGAATCAGCAACAGAAATACTTGGTAAAAGAAAGAAAATAAACAAACCATGGGTTACAGATGACATTCTGAAGTTATGTGATACACGACGGGAAATGAAAAAGGTTAAGAAAGAGGTTCCTGAAGCAGCATGGCAATACAGTATGGTGAATAAAAATATTAGAAAGAAAATGAAACAGGCCAAAGAAAAATGGGTAGCTGATCAATGTGAGTCCATTAATACGGGGCTAATAAAAGGTAACAGCAAGGCAGTTTTTGACACATTAAGAAGACTATCAAAACCCAACAGCCCAGGGTAACTGTCATAGAAGATAGCAATGGGGCTCTGCTCAATGAAAAAACAGCTGTAATGAGAAGGTGGACAGAATATTGTAAAGAATTATATAACTGTAAACTTGACACTGACTTAGGCATATTAAACAACATTAAGTGCGAAAACAGAGAACTCGGAAATGCAGCAATACTACGGGAAGAAGTGGAAGAGGCTATATGTTCGATGAAAGGAGGGAAGTCACCGGGTGTGGATAATATACCAGCAGAGCTCTTGAAATATGGAGGACCAGATATAGTAAAAATCATGACAACAATTTGCCAGAAGATATGGAGTACAAAAAAATGGCCAAAAGAATGGACGCAGTCATTAGTAATACCGCTTCCAAAGAAAGGAAATCTAAAAATGTGCAAGAACTACAGAAACCTTAGCCTTATTAGTCATCCAAGTAAGGTGATGTTAAGGATACTTTTGAACAGAATAAAACAGAAATCAGAAGAAATCTTGTCAGAGGAACAGGCTGGCTTTAGACCAAAAAGAAGTACCTCAGAACAAATCTTCAATATTAGATTACTGATCGAAAAACATCTCCAGCATCAACATGATTTATACCATAACTTCATCGATTTCACAAAAGCCTTCGATCGAGTCTGGCATGAAGGTTTATGGCAAATAATGAGAAAATTCAATTTTGATACCAACATCATAGATATCATTGAAGCACTATACAAGGACGCAAGCAGTGCTGTTTTTGCAAGCAATGACATTGGAGAATTTTTCAAAAGAACTGTAGGAGTTCGCCAGGGATGTATCCTGTCACCAGTGCTCTTTAACATTTATCTAGAACATATTATGCAGGAGGCTCTCTACGATTATAAATCAACCATATCGATTGGAGGCCGACCTCTGTGTAATCTACGTTTTGCTGATGATATTGATCTGATAGCTGGAACAGAATCAGAACTTCAAGACCTTACCTCTAGACTGGAGAAAGTAACAAGAACATATGGGATGGAAATTAATATAGAAAAAAGCAAGATATTGGTGAATAGCCATAAGAAACATGTTCCGACCAACATTACGTTAAATGGGCAAACGTTAGAAGAAGTTAACACCCTTTAAATATCTAGGGTCCACTATATGTAGTGATGGAAGATCAAATAAAGAAATCAAGACAAGACTTGAGATGGCCTCAGCTGCCATGACAAGGTTGAATGTGATCTGGAAAAGTAACATCAGTTTTCCTGTGAAGATCAAATTATACAAATCACTTGTATTATCTATTCTCTTGTATGGGTGTGAGGGCTGGACACTCACTGCAGATACGGAGCGAAGGATTCAGGCTTTCGAGCATAAATGTTTATAGAAGAATTTTGCGCATTTGCTATAAAGAGCACAAAACAAATGTCTATGTTAGAGAGAAGATAAACACCTATGCAGGCCATCAAGAACCACTTTTGTCAATAGTGAAACGTCGAAAGCTTGCCTGGTTTGGGCATGTAACTCGTCATGACTCCCTTTCGAAAACGATCCTCCAGGGAACAGTCGAAGGTAAACGGAGAAGAGGAAGGCAAAGAAAATCCTGGGCTGATAACATCAAAGAATGGGCAGGACACGGTTTCTCCACACTTGTACACATTGCTGAGAATAGAGAGCAGTGGAGGACCCTGTCTGCTGATGCTTCCACCATGGCACCCTACGACCCATGACGGGTTATGGGTTGAGATGATGATGATATATATATATATATATATATATATATATATATATATATATATATATATATATATATATATATATATATATATATATATATATATATACTTTTAACAGATTAATATATACAGATTAACTTTCGATTAATCGGTAAAATTTTATGAAATCGGTTAATTGATAAAACAAAATTCCAATCGATTATTTCATTTTTAGCCATGTTTATGTTTTTTTGCTTAAATGCTAGTGCATTTGCTATGTTAAAGGATTGTGATAGGAATTTGGCAATTATGGTCAATAATAATAAATTGTTTGGTTGTAACTTTTCAGTATTTTTATTATATTTTCAGGACGATGTTGCATTATAACAAGTTGAATAAATACAGGCCTTAATGATTAAAAAATGTTATTTATGATTTTTTATAAATTATCAAATTGTTCGAAATTGATCGATGAATCTTCGACTAAAGAAATTCGATTAATCGATTTTTGGCAAATAATTTTGCGGCGTGTTCGGGAAAATTCCAAAATCCTAATGAACACTAAAGCTGCGTCACCAGCACACGTCTGTGTGGC
>JAMPIV010010479.1:0-40000 GCA_024509875.1 Oreohelix idahoensis | reverse complement strand
ACTTGCAGGCGAGGGCCAACTTTGCGAAAAGGGTGCAGGTTATACATTCTTTTGGAGCGGAAGAGGAACTGAAGAAAGACGAGAAGTAGGGGTTGGATTTGCAATCAAAACAGCAATTGTCAGCAAGTTAGCGGGGCCCCCAAAGGGAATAAATGACCGACTCATGACGGTCAAGATCCATCTGTTCTATGGAAGAAAACATGCCACCATCATTAGCGCGTATGCACCAACTATGACAAACCAGGATGATGTCAAGGATAAGTTTTACGAAGAACTACATGCAGTCATTGCATCAGTTCCTAAAGCAGATAAGCTCATCATTCTTGGTGACTTTAATGCAAAAGTAGGCCCAGATAACATCTCCTGGAATGGCACTATTGGTAGGTACGGCGTGGGTCGCTGTAACAGCAATGGACTTCTTCTCCTCCAGACTTGCGCAGAACATGACCTCCTTGTCACCAACACCATTTTTCGACTTCCTACCCACAACGGGACCTCCTGGATGCACCCTCGCTCAAAGCATTGGTACCTAATTGACTATGTAATTGTTAGGAAGAAGGACAGGCAAGATATCCGGGTGACCAAGTCCATGTGTGGTGCCGATTGCTGGACTGATCATCGCCTCATTGTGTCTAAACTTAAAATTCGTATCCAACAAGCAAGGCGCCCTCAGGGGAAGAAAACTAAAAAAAGGCTGGATGTCGACAAACTAAAGAAGACAAAAATCAAACAGTCATTTACTGACATCCTAGAAGACCGTCTCAAATCTATCTCGTTAGACGGCCAAAGTTTGGAAACAAATTGGGCAGCCCTAAGTGAGCAGATCTACAACACTGCTACAGAGGTCCTGGGTCCTTCCATCAAGAAACAAAATGACTGGTTTGATGATGAGAACTCAGATGATATAAAGAAGATGTTGGCTGAGAAACACCATCTCCATAAAGCATATTTAAATGATCCAAAATCTACATCCAAGAAAGACGCTTTCAACAACATGCGTAGAATCGTCCAACATAAACTACGCCAGATGCGGGATTCATGGCTGAGTAATAAAGCAGATGAGCTCCAAGGCTTTGCTGACAGCCATGACTTGAAAAACTTTTACCTTGCACTCAAAGCGGTCTATGGTCCAACATCATCAGGATCATTTCCCCTCCTTAATGCAGATGGAAAAACACTAATTACAGACAAGGAAAAAATGCTCCAACGCTGGGGCTGAACATTTTAATAATATCTTGAACCAGCCATCATCTATTAACGACGAAGCCATCATCCGCCTGCCCCAAATTCCTATAAATGAAGCATTAGATGATGTGTACCAACTCTGGAGGAAACTAAAAAAGCGATTCGTCAACTGTCTAGTGGAAAGGCCCCTGGCTCCGATTCAATTCCTGTTGAGGTTTATAAAGATGGCGGTGCAGTTCTGATAGAGAAACTTCATATGATCTTCCAGCAAATGTGGCAGAGTGAAACCATCCCACACGATCTCAAAGATGCCTCAATTATACATCTATATAAACGTAAAGGTAATCGCCAAGACTGCAACAATCATCGAGGCATCTCTCTTTTATCAATCGCTGGGAAGATATTCGCCAGAATCCTTTTGAATCGCCTTACGGCTCATCTTGACAAAGGTCTTTTACCTGAAAGTCAGTGTGGATTCCGGAAAGAACGTGGAACCACAGATATGGTGTTCGCTGCAAGACAGCTACAAGAAAAATGCCAAGAACAGCACTGTGACCTGTACACAGCTTTCATCGACTTGACAAAGGCGTTCGACACGGTCAGTAGAGAGGGTCTATGGAAGATCATGGCAAAATACGGCTGCCCAAAGAAATTTATCACAATAGTGCAGCAACTGCATGATGGAATGCAGGCTAGAGTTCAGGAAAAACGGTGAGCTATCAGAGCCTTTCCCCGTCTCAAATGGAGTTAAAACAAGGTGCGTACTTGCACCGACTCTGTTCAGTATCATGTTTTCTGCTATGCTGACTGATGCTTTTAGAGACGGGGACACAGGAATCGACATTAGTTATCGTATTGATGGAAAATTGTTTAACCTTAGGAGGCTTCAAGCAAAAACCAAGGTCAAATCACACACCATCAGAGATCTTCTGTTTGCTGATGATTGTGCCCTCAATGCTGGCTCAGAGGCTGATCTGCAGCATAGTGTGGATAGATTCTCCGAAGCCTGCGCCAACTTTGGGCTTACCATCAACACGAAGAAAACAGAAATCATGTACCAACCAGCTCCTGGCACAGTTTATACTGAGCCAGTCATCAAGGTTAATGGTGAGAAACTGAATGTTGTGAACAGATTCACATACCTTGGTAGCACACTATCCCAGAACATTGTCATTGATGATGAGGTGAACACCAGGATCTCCAAAGCCAGCAGCACATTTGGCAGACTATACACCAACGTTTGGCATCGAAGTGGCATTAGTCTACAGACAAAGCTGAAGGTGTACAGAGCTGCGGTGCTTCCAGTGCTGCTATATGCATGTGAAACATGGACTGTATACAGGCGCCACGTAAAGAAGCTAAACCACTTCCATACAGTCTGTCTCAGGAAGATAATGAACATCAAATGGCAAGACAAGATCCCGGATACCGCCGTTCTTGACAGAGCTGGTATCCCTAGTATTGATACTATTCTGATGCAGTCACAAATTCGCTGGGCAGGTCATGTAGTCCGCATGCCAGACCATCGACTGCCAAAGATACTCTTTTATGGTGAGATGCAGAAGGGTAAGTGCTCCCATGGTGGCCAAAAGAAGCGCTTCAAAGACAAGTTAAAGACGTCATTGAAAACCTTTGACATAAACCCAGACACATGGGAAGCTGCTGCGCAAGACCGAACTGCTTGGCGCACATCTCTTCGTAAAGGTGCAGCAGCATGCGAATCATCCAGAAGAGCAGCAGCGGAACAGCGGAGACAAGCTAGAAAGGACCGTGAAATAAAACCTTCACATGAAGCAAACATTCCCTGCCCACACTGTCCAAGATCTTTCCAGGCCCGCATCGGGCTCTTCAGTCACCTTCGTATCCATAGACTAACCTAACATATTCTTAAATAATTGGATGAACAGAGTGGTCTTCATCACCCGTGATGGACGAACAACAACCATCAAATGTTTATAGCAACAATGTTAAACCACAGTAGTGGGTTTTCATAATATATAGATCTCTGTACCATCATCAGATAATAGGACCTTTTCTGTTCTCCGACGATGATCCGCTTACAATGGCGGGATCCCAAAATGGCTCTCCTCCGTGAGCTTCGCTCACCCAGGATGGTAAATTATGAAGCAGAATTAATGCGTTATTCATCCATAAATGTCCTCATTGGGCTTCTATACATTTCTGCTATCAATAAGGCTGGTTACTGGAGTAATCTAGTGCTGCTAGATAACACGTCATCTTCATCTGTAGTCAATAATCCTAGATGTACGATAATACGTCTCACATCTAGGCTTTAGCAAAAAAAGTTCAGCAAAAAGGTTTTGGTTTTACCTGGCTTTAGGAAAACACACACTAGCGAATAACGCACGCCATTCCTTGGCGTTAATAATGAACATTAGGAGAATCTCTGATACTACAGTCATACAGAGAAACAATCTCCTTCCTAGAATAAATCACAGAGATCAATCTTCAGACATTCTAGTCGACCAGCCCACAGTATCGACGACATGACATCAGCTTCTCTGTCGACACCCCAAATCGACGCATGCGCAGAAATGCCTTTGACCCCAGAGTTCAGCTCAAAAAATAGACCGACATAGAAATACAAAGATACAAAGATATAACACCGAATCACCTTAAATAGTCTAGGAATAAATATAAATTCGGGCCATAAACATTTTAAGTAAGACCAATCTGTTTCTGGCCATACCAGACACAAAATGACGTAAATCTAGTATTCATACGCCAGATTGAGACACAAGAACAGATAACCCATATAACCGAATATAACATCGATCAATCAGGGTTCTGTCCCTTAGACTAAGAATCATTGATTCTCAAATAAAATACTTTTCATCAGACAAATAGTTATACTTTACATTTGTATGCCTACCAACAGTAATCTGTGCGTCACAGACTACCACACAAAAGAATCTGTACGCAACAGACTACCACACCCCCGGGGAAAAAAAATGAAAATCATTTTTTTTTCATCTGAGAGCAACACACAATAGGCTCACGACGCACGTATAATGCGCAGATGAGAAATATCGGCGATTAATAACGCCAAATTAAGGCAAAGCCGAAGTATAGCTCGACCGGTGAGAATATATCTCAACATCTCAGAGAAAGTATTTCTCTAAGTATAAATATTTCCAGGGAGGTGTCACCAACGCATACTACAATACTGGCAATGACACAATGTATACAATAATTTCAATTACAATTTCATATTTAGTACCATAAGTTCATGATTGACAAAAGAAAAATCATAAAAAGAGTAGCGGTGAATATACATTAGTGAACCGCTAAATGTTTATACAATCACTATATCATATATTACAAATGTGTACATATTTTGATATAGAAAAAATAACTGTTGTAAAGTTAGACACATTAAAAAGTCCAAGATTTAACAGTTAGGTGGAATCATGTGGGCATCTAGACAGAATGTCTGCCATCACATTTTCTGAACCACGGATAGCTCGCACCGAGAAATGAAAAGGTTGAAGAGCAATGGCGTATCGAGTTGATCTCGAGCTCTTCAAGTTTTTACTTTGAATAGCCGTAAGAGCTTTCTGGTCAGTTTCCACTATGAAATGCGCACCAAGAAGGAATCTTTGGAGTTTGAGAATTGACCAAACCATCGCTAAATGTTCACGGTCTAAAACCGAGTAATTCCTTTCTGCCGCATTAAGTTTTCGTGAGATATACATTACAGGATGCAGAGTTTCAGAGTACTCTTGCATTAGTGCCGCTCCAATCCCAGTGGATGAAGCGTCACTACGAAGAACTACTGTAGTAGGTAACACTAAAATAGGTTGAGTTGAAAACAAATTTTTAATCTTATCCAAAGAGGATTGGCATTCCTGAGATCAGTGGACCACATTAGGGGACCCTTTCTTTAGTAACGAAGAAAGCGGTGCCATGATAGAGGATAGATTCTGAATGAATCGTCCATAAAATTGTATAAGACCTAATAGACTTCTCACTTGTTTTTTAGTCTTAGGAATAGAGATGTTGAGTATTTTACTGGTATTATGGTCCTCTGTCTTTAGGAAACCATGACCGACACGGTGACCTAGGAAAGAAATTTCGCTAAAACCAATACATGCTTTAGACGGTTTCGCTGTCAACTTATGCTCGCGTAAGGTAGACAGTAATTCACCTAATCCCAAATAGTGATCTTCCCAAGTATCACTGAAAAGACAGATGTCGTCAAAGCACGCAATGATATCTGAACGATGAGATAGGATTCGACGCATCATGCGTACGAATGTAGCCGGGGCGTTCATAAGGCCGAAAGGCATGAAATTCCATTGAAACAAACCCCTAGGTGTAGAAAAAGCGGTAAGAGGTTTGGCTCGTTCACTTAATGGGACTTGCCAATATCCTTTTGACAAATCAAGTTTAGTGAAGAAATGAGATTTAGAAAGCCTAGTAAGTAGCTCTTCTAGTAAAGGTATAGGTTCAGCATCGAACTTCGTAACCTGATTCAATTTGCGATAATCAACGCAAAGACGTACGTTATTGTCTTTTTTCCGCACAATAACCATCGGCGAAGAATATGCAGAACTGGATGGTTCGACTATTTTTAATTCTATCATCTCATCCAACTCTTTCTCGACCTGTGTCTGAAAATGTATAGGTATAGGATATGGTCTGACCCTAATAGGATTATGGTCAGTTAGAATAATGTCATGTTCAATGACATTGGTGTGTCCAGGAATGTCAGTAAGGACATCCTGAAATGTTTGTAACATAGAAGAAACTTGTCGCTGTTCCTCTAGAGATAATTTAGGAGAAACAGTAACGTTTTTCCGTGATTCACTAGAATGAAGTGGAATCACTGGAAGAGGGAGATTTACATCCGAGAAACTTGTTTCTTCATCCTGTATTACTGACAAGGATGAGAAATGACCATGTGGTACTGGGGAATCGTCCGTTGCCTGGAAAATAGGCAGCAAATACTCAGGAAGTTCATGGAATTCCGTAAGCATATTGATGTGGAAGTTTTTATGCTTCACATCAATATCGACAATATAGTCAACATCGGAAATTTTCGAGATTATATCGAACGGACCCTTCCATGAGATAAGAAGTCTGTTTTCCCTACAAGGTAGCAGAACATATGCTTTGTCCCCAGGGCAAAGTTATCGTAAGGTTCTCTTCTTATTGGCAAATTGCCTTGCCTTCTCTTTGGCAAATTCAGAAGAAGTTGCTAATCTGCATGCTTCGATAATCTTGTGTCTAAGCGCGATGACATATTCGTAAGAAGATTTTGTGTCATCATCAATATTATCAGCGGTTATAAGATCATGAAGCAAAGACATAGGGCCGCGTGGTCGCGCGCCGAAGACAAGTTCAAAGGGAGAAAATCCTGTATGTTCATTGATGACCTCTCTATACGCAAAGAGGGCCGCGGGCAAAACCCTATCCCAATCTTGAGGATGATCCTCAGTTATTTTCCCTAGTAAGTTTTTGAGTGTTCTATTTAGACGTTCTACCATCCCATTAGACATAGGATGATAGATACTACTCAATGATCTATCTATCTTCAGAGTAGACATCACTTGAGACATGGTATCCGATATCAATTGGGTGCCATGATCCGATCATATTTCTCCGGGGAATCCCAGACGAGAAAAATATAAGCCAAAGAGCGTCTGCAATATCGGCAGTGGAAATGCTCTTCAGAAGTATAGCCTCTGGCCAACGTGTGCACATGTCAACACACGTTAAGATAAACTGATGTCCTCTGGCAGATTTGATCTTAAACGGACCAATAATGTCTATTGCCATTTTCTGAAACGGCCGAATAGGAATATCTGCAGCCTGAATAGGTGCAGCATGGCGTGGACCTTTGGATTTGACTTCTTGACATACCTTACAAGATCGGCAATAAATCCGTATGTCTTTGTTTACAAAAGGCCAAAAGAAAGCCGCAAGAACTCTTGACTTAGTACGGGAAAAACCCATATGTCCAGCACACTGAGAGTCATGAGCGTGCTGCAAAACTTTAACTCTCAAATTCTTGGGAACAAGAATCTGAGAATACATTGACGTAGAAGAGTCTTGGACCATACGCACAAGTACGCCATTTTCCATTGTAATCCAAGATTTTCGATTTGTATCTTTATTTGGATCACCTTTTGTTGCAAGAGTGAAGAATTTCTTTAGAGTGGGATCATCTTCTTGCTGTTTTATAAATGAGTCACGAGAAATTACCAAGGGATCATCTTGGTTATGCACTTCAGTATCTTCAGTAGATGAAGTTTGAGGCATATTGAGAGCTTGTGCTTTTGTGACTACTGCATTAGCAGTTTGCATATTTTGATCTTCCCAAGCAGCAATTTGTTGCCAAGTGCATTCTTTGACTTCGTGAATACGACCAATAATGAGATCAGCGATCGGATTCGGTAGAAGACATGCATGCACATCTCCCGTAAAGAAAGGAGTAGCTATATTGATGATAGCAGTAGAGTACTTCTCTAAGGTGCCACCAAATGTTACACATTTGACTACTTTGCCTGTGGCATGGGAAGGATCTACGATTGACTGCCTAACACCAATGGTGGTGCATCCAGAATCAAAAAGAATTGAGACTGGGCTATCATTTACTAGACCTTTATGTAAGACAAGAGATCCTCTTCCATCATGCGCGACTGACGCAGGAAGAGCAGGGAGAGGGTGGCCACAACTTAAAGTAGACACCGTAGTTGGTTCGAATAATGTCTTGCATTGGGAGCATTGAGATGCTCTCCCAAAATCAAAAGCAGAACATGCCATATTATTAGAGTTTTTATTATCATTAGTCTGATTACAGGCTTCATGGGACTCTTGCTGCGCAGAGTTTGCCTGATAATGTGATTTATGTCCTCTGTATTGAGATCTACCTCGATTATTATTGCCTCTCCAGTTATTATTGTTTCCTCTATTGTAACCCCTATTTGGGTTTGAGTCATAGTTCTCGTGGTTACAATCATTATGTTCATTATAATGAGTATCTCTGTAATTATGGTCTTGTTGTCTCCATGACGGATGACTCGGATAGTTCCAATAATGACTTCCTCTGCGGAAATTCCTATAATTGTGGTAACCCCTGTATCGAGGGCTGTCAACTCGTATCCAGTTCTTCGAAGAAGAACCTTGAAATGATTGATTACCTTGATTTTGATAATTATTCGAGTTACTCTTCTTATCAAACCTGTTTTGTGGTCCTTGAAATTTGTGTGAGTAATTAGGGTTGTATGGTGTTGCTGAAGCAACTGGCATACTTTCCTTAACCTTAGCATTGCTAATAACTACGTCCGGATGTGCAGTGACGTATTGGGTACAATATTGTTCCATTTCTTTTAGTGTCTTGGGTTTACGCTCATGTAGGAATTCAAGGAATGGTTTATTTACACTTGACATAATCTTGTCTCTGAGCAACAAGTCCATAAGGGCTTCATATGTCTTTTCTGTTTTCGACAGCTCAATCCAGCGATTAAATGTAAGACGTGTCCTTGCAATGAATTCTGAGAATTCTACACCTGTTTCAGGTACCATTCTCTTAAACAAAAGACGGTAACCTTCCTCTGTCAATTGATATTTTTTTAATAAGGCTGCTCTGATAACATCATAATTATCCTGGTCAGCCTCTTCTACCAAGCTTAAACTAGTCAGAGTGTCACCTTTCAGTATCTCTGATAACTGATTAGCATATTGTGATCTATCCACGTTATGATTTCGACAAGAACGTTCAAACCTATCCAGCCACACTGTTATATCGTCACTGAATGGATTAAATGCTGGTAGCTTGATCTTGTAAATAAAAGGTTTGCCATTACCACCAGATGACTGATTAACATTACCCATGTTTGTCAATTTCAATTTTTCTAACTCAAATGCTAAAAGTTTTTCCTTATGTTCATGTTCCATCTTTATTTTTCTCTCCTCAGCTTCTAATCTTTTATTTTCAGCCTCAAGTTTTCTTTCCTCCGCTTGAAGTTTTTGTTTTTCCATTTCCATCTGGAATTTTCTTTCATCAGCTTGCATTTGCAACCTTAAATTCTCATAATCTATTTTCTTTTGTTCAGCTTCTGCTTTCAATTTATTTTCCTCTTATTGTTTCTTTTCTTCTGACTTCAATGCCATGGCCCATTGAGCAGTCGCGTATTCTTCCAATTCTTTACCAGACTTGCCTAGGGATTTCCCTATCTCAATAAAGTAATCTAAAGTCGACATAATGTCTAACAATATGCGACTAGTTACCTGAAAAAGTCAATGAAATTTATTCCACCGTAAATGAGAGCAAGTTTTAATAAACTTGAATAATCAGCTCCCTTTATCCCAATCTCTGTTGGAAACAAGCCTTTAATAAGGTCTTGTATACTCACTTGTATAATAATAATAATAGTAATGAACTACCAGTTTATTCCATACTACAAGTGCACTACATATAGTGTATGATCAAATATACCTTATAGCATATGTCAACCAACAACATAAACAAAGGACAATCAAGAAAGACAACATGGAAACATCCGCAGAAATCAAATAAGTTAAATAGGAAAACTGAAGAAAATAATCACAGAACCTGTGATGACAACCGCGAGGAAATAAACAACACAAATGACGTCACAGTGTATAAATATAAAGTTGTATAGAACTAAATGACAGGAAAGATGAGACCTACAAATACAAACAAATCAAAACAAAACTAAAGAACAGAAAAAATATTACAAAAACAACGAAGAAAAACAACACGTCGTCACAGCTAACAAAAATAGCAACAAATTGTCGCTAGCAAATTTTCAATTAAGAAAATTTGCGCCTACAGAACACTAATATAAGCCCTCTATGACGTGGGAAATCTTATATTAGTCACCTTACCCAACCGCCCACAGACATATACACAACACAAATATGCAACATGTAAACACTTAAACATAAATACATATATGAGAAATAGCATGTCAATATGATGTGTTGTAAAGAAGGCTCAGATGTTATTCTATAATGGCACAGTTTCTGATAAAAAACACGAGAATAAAACTGCCACTTTAATACATAATTAATTCTGGCCTAAACTATTACAAAGTTCAATTTTGAGCAGAACACCAGAAGATCCACCGTTGAAATATAAGCACTTCTCGCTAACACAGTTAATACCTTCTAATACCCTGCTGTGCAATGATGTCTGTTCTAACACAAATGTCAACAAGCGCTGACCTAGTTACTGCCTCTGCTTGACAGGTCAGGTCACGTAACGAAACTGCTGACTAGCTGACATCGACTGTAGACTTGTAATGCTGGTGTTTATGAGTGTCGTATGCGTTCACAAGAAACGATCTGTTATCAGTAGCTGACTTCTGGCAATGTCCACTGTAAAGGTTAGATCCAGAAATCTGGCCTACCACATTGAAAAGGGCGTTTTTGTTGTGATGTTACTGCTTTCATAAGGTTATACTGGACACATAAATGAATGGTCAACTCGTTCCGACACAGTGCTTACATCGAGTGAGAACGTAGATGTAAAGGACGCGAATGTGTGTGCAGTTCTGTTGAGTTGAAAATCTCACTCACTCAAATAGTTAGTGAAGTCAATAAAGGGTAGATGCCCCGGATGACGTTTTCCCTACATTTAGATAATGGACGTACACTTCGACATCACGAATTACAGTGCACTTTGAACAGGTTTCGGCAAAAAATCATTCTTGTATACTTGAAAAATGGGTGACAATATCTTAGATGTGCATTTAAAATGTGGCATGTAAATATAATGGAACGAATAAGTAGGCAAGCACTCAATATTCTGATCCGGGAATGTCTAACGTGGTCCTGCCGCATGCTTCTGACTGACTAATCGCGTCAGTTAAGGTGGGTACATAATCATCAACAAGAAGGTTCCAACTGTCAGAACCTTATCCTGGTTAAGTTTTCTCAAGCCGTAAATTCATCAAATGTTTTATAGCAACAATGTTAAAACCACAGTAGTGGGGTTTTTTTTTTTTGGGAGTTCATAATATATAGATCTCTGTACCATCATCAGATAATAGGGACCTTTTCTGTTCTTCTATCGACTGATGATCCGCTTACAATGGGCCGTCTGATCCCAAAATGCGGACTCTTCTCCATGAGCTTCGCTTCACCCAGGAATGGTAAAATTATGAAGCAGAATTTAATTTTTTTATTTCGTTAATTCACACTTGAAATGGCCCTCATTGGGCTTGGTATACATTTCTTACGCATATCAATAAGGCTGCACTTACTGGAGTAAATTAGTGTGGCTGCTAGATTCAACACGTCTCTTCATCTGTAGTCAATACCCTCCTGGCTAGATTATCATACAAGATATTACGTTCTCACATCTTAGGGTTTAGCAAAAAAAAGTTCAGCAAAAAGTTTTGGTTTTACCTGGCTTTAGGAAAGCCTACACACACTAGCGAATAACGCACGCCATTCCTTGGCGTTAATAATGAACATTAGGAGAATCTCTGATACTACAGTCATACAGAGAAACAATCTCCTTCCTAGAAGAATAAATCACAGAGATCAATCTTCAGACATTCTAGTCGACAACAGCCATAGCCAGCGACGACATGACAGCAGCTTCTCTGTCGACACCCCAAATCGACGCATGCGCAGAAAATGCCTTTGACCCTCAGAGTTCAGCTCAAAAAATAGACACCGACATAGAAATACAAAGATACAAAGACTAAAACACCGAATCACCTTAAATAGTCAAGGAATAAATATAAATTCGGGCCATAAACATTTTAAGCAAGACCAATCTGTTTCTGGCCATACCAGACGCAAAATGACGTAAATCTAGTATTCATACGCCAGATTGAGACACAAGAACAGATAACCCATATAACCGAATATAACATCGATCAATCAGGGTTCTGTCCCTTAGACTAAGAATCATTGATTCTCAAATAAAATACTTTTCATCAGACAAAAAGTTATACTTTACATTTGTATGCCTACCAACAGTAATCTGTGCGTCACAGACTACCACACAAAAGAATCTGTGCGCAACAGGTGTCCATGAAAGATTGTACCCTTTTCACAAAATATATTCTCGGCTCCATAACGTGGTACGAGGATGCTTTCTATCACAAAAGTAAGATAATCTCTGCAAGTTTTTAAGAATACCTTACAAAGAATCAATAAATAAAAAAAACAGTGCGCATGGGCACGGCTGGTTTTTCAAGTGAAACGTTCGCAGTTGAGTTGCAACCGGTAATGGTTACATGTCTCTCAACACACTAGTCAAGTAGGTGAAAAAAAAGAAAGAAATAGGTACATTCTTTTAATGGACAACCTGTATGCTTAAAAACTTTAGTGCTTAGAGACTTCACCGTACTAGGTCCACCATTGAAAGGTGTGGTGGCCATTTCCCTTCCTCGCTTCCTTTACTTTCCCTAACTCAAAGTCAGGTACTCATTTATAGCTGTGTAGACTTTAGCATGTCGGTACCTTGATTCTAACCCGGAACCTTTGCCGCGACAGACCAGCGCTAAATTAAAGGAACGCAAGTTAATTAGTTAACTTGTGAAGACGGCACAGATATAATTAATATCTACTAGTTTTTTTTATTGAAAGTTTCTGTAGAAAACAGTCTAATGAGAAGGGTGGAACTAGCTTGTTGTCCGATACAAGTACAGGTATATCCGGGTGGATTTTTAAAATTTTCAGACGAAAATTATTCTTCGCGTCTGTAAGACGCTCTCTCTCTCTCTCTCTCTCTCTCTCTCTCTCTCTCTCTCTCTCTCTCTCTCTCTCTCTCTCTCTCTCTCTCTCTCTCTCTCTCTCTGAAGCAAGCTCCAGGAGTTGTTTATCTTTCTTTTTTTCGGAATCTGACAGGTTATTTGACAATGTTTGAAATCTGATAATGAAAGGGTACCCTATCCTTCTTTTTCTTCTTCTTCTTCGTACATTCTCAGACACTTGAATATTTTCAAAAAAAGCGGTGGTCACCTTGAGGCTATTTGTTTCTCCATAGAGTCTTTACAGAATGGTACTGTTGACCGGTCACATGTGCTTTTTTTATGTTCCAATATGTTTTGGGCATCTTTGAAGCAGATGTTCTCAACAGTCATTTTATCAGTGCCACATTTACACTCATCAGTAGTTCCTATCTTTAAATTGTTGGTTAGATGAGATCCCAATCCGTTGTGGTCCCTGCGGGGTTTGAAGATTGTCCTTCTTCTCTTCTGCTGAGCTGGTAATATGTATCATTTTGTGTGTGTCCTAGACGCTCTGCATCCCATTTATTTCTGTACCTGATTGTGATAAAACTCTTTGCCTCTTCGAAAATTATGCTAGTATCAGGTTGAGATAGCTTCTCAGCATCCTTTGCCAATCTGTCAATCTTTTCATTGCCTGGGATGCTAAATTGATAAAGGATACATTGTATCAGAACCCTTTTGAATCGTTGACATAGTTTGTGGAGCACTACTCTTAGGTCATCCAGGTCTGCATTATTCTGGCTCCTCGGCGTTCATTATCCAATCAAAGGAGCTGTCACATTCCAGGAAATACTTATGAAGCTCTTTCTACAAGCTGTCCAAATGTTACGTCATAGTTTGTAGAACACACAATCAAGCTTGTTTGGCTTATTGATTACTAAATCACGAAGTGATAGAAAAGAATCTAATTCACCACAACTAAGACGTTTTCACCACAGGTGCAACTTTGCATTCATGGCACTCACTTTGTCTTTAACACTGTATATATATATATATATATATATATATATATATGTATGTATGTGATGGACGAACTCGGCTGACCCTGAACTTTGTTGTAACTTCTTGTAAAAACGGGACTTTTTTCACGTGGATTCATTAGCTATGCAACTGTTCCACACAGAGGGCAAACACGTTTGCGGATTGATATGCGGAGAGTTTACCTATCGTTTATTCTGGTCATCGCATTGATTTAAGGAGAGATTAAATCACGCCCACTAACATCTCTTGAACAATCATAGGCAGTTATTTTCATTAACTTGGCCAGTGGGGGGCGTTGCCAGAATCAAACAGATAATGCGACTACGATCAAAGAGACAGACTGAGGGATTTCAGGGGAGACTATCGGCGCTATCAAAGACAGTAGTGGTCCCTGATACGAGACGCAGTTTCTTGCCACTATTTTCGCGTCTCGGTGTCAACCGAAGAACCGATCGCAGAAAGCGAACGGGGAAAGCCGAAACGGGCAGCAGCGAGCGGAGATACGAAGACCAGGGGGCGGCTTCTTCCCTTGATTTGGCGGTCAGATCCCCAAAAGTTCCTGAGATGAAAAAAACTGTCAAGTTCCTCATGTCCCACTCAACTTTCATTCCATTTTAGATAAATAGACCATGAAGAATAGACACTTTATCACTCGCTGGCCAGACCTTTACAGAAGCACTAGCTTTATTGAAATCTTGTTATAGATTTTCCCCTGGATATTTTTCGGTATGTTACATGTCTTTTTTCTTTCACACAGAGTGATCGTAACCTGCGGTCCCAGCTAAATAAAGAAAGAAATAAAGAAATCATCCTATAAACTTCCAGTCATATTGAAGAAACATTTCTTTTAAATATAATCTTGTGGCGGTCCTTTGCGACCTAGCTGTCAGAATTAAATGAAATAAAGCCCACCCAAGAACATTGTAAAGAACAATCATCAAATTACCATTACAAACCTGTAAGATAAACTGGAAGGTAATCATCGCCAGTAGCGATATTATATTTACTGTTTACTGTGAGAGAGTACATATTTTCCTGACTGTGACTGAGCCTAGTTTTTTCCTCAATTGGATTTAATAAAACTTTCCGGCATTGAAGGAATTTTACCATAGCGGAAGATTAAAAGAGACCACTTCATTTTCACCCCTGTGCCGAACTGTGTTAGTGCCATCCCATCTGTTTTATATACTTTTATGGATCGTCTGAGGCTGCATTCGGTAAGTGTGTGAGTATATGAGTGTGGATCCTCACGCGTGTGCATGAATGACAGGAAATTTAATCTTTTTTCTCTTGTAACCCTTTTGTGAACTTTCGTACCTGGTAATATAAGTTTTCTGTAACTCCCTGCACTGGTCCTGTAAGGGGGAGTTGATAATTGGTTACCTCTGTTTAAACCCCCCCCCCTCCGTGCCATTTGCTTAGTAAAGGGAAGAACAGCTGGGAAGAACAGGTTTTTTTCTATCACCTATACCTAACTTTGTAACACCTCTTTCAGAGCAATTAACTTCACTGTTAGGTTAACGTACCCGTGTTCCTGATATTATCTATCTCTGGACTGGGTTTATCTTTGTCTAATAAGCGGGAAGGGCTTAGTCGATACCAATCTTCTTCACCCCTCCCAAACTTGTTATTTGCATTTGTGTACTTATGATAATTTATGTAATACCTGATATTTGTTAGTGATTGATGTTTAAGGTGAATAAAATCACATAAACTCATTGAGTACTGTGTTGGAGATACCCAAAGCCCAACTTTTCCCCTATTCGTTTTAATATAGTTTGTATCTACGTCGTCTGTGTGTTTGAAAACACCAAATCGGTGTGCGCGCAGAGGTGTGTCTGGAAAACTGGCAAATAATTGTTTGACCAGGAGAGCGGAAGAGAAGATTGAGAGAAACGATTTGTCGTAAATAAGTCTGTCTTTACTCTCCTCCAGCACGCTGTGAAGCAACTATTTGAGGCAATCGCATAGCCGGGTTAAAGATATTTTGAGTCTGATTTAGTCTGGGTCTAACTAGGTAGAGTGTGAATGATCTGTCTTTGTGAATTAGGGAAATAAATAAATAATTACACCCCTAGACAAACGTTCTTTAAGTATTTGGGTTGTCCACACAGCATATTTACAGGTTGTTTTCTCTCCACAGCAGTAGAAAGTACAGATAAACAAAAATATTGGCTATTTTTATTATCCTCTGGCGGAGATAATTATATTTCTTTCTTTATAAGAGTTGCTGGGATTGCGTGATTGTTTTACAGTCACTAAGGTTTTTGAAGTTAAAAAGAGTTGAGCTTAGCTAAAGACGGATTGTTCTGATTTTTAAAAAGTAAGTTAACAACGTCTCATCTCAATAATTGACTTTAGGGACGGAGTTTGTTGTCAGAGATTTAAAATTTAGGGGGAAAAAATTTTTTTTTTCCTTTTAAATTGTTTTAATATAAATTTTTCTCGACTGTTAGTAAAAGTAGATTCTTTTCCAGTGTAACTTACCATTTAGTGGCATAGTCGCTTGCGTTTAGAGCCTTAATTGCCAGATAATAGCAGCGATAAGTTTACACAGTACAGGTAGGAGGTAACACAGGTAAATTTATACTTGTGTTTTTTTCTCGTAGCGGTTCAGAGTTCCTCCCTTTCGCGTTGCTTCTTACTAGTTCTCTAGGCATACTTCATCTTATTCTTTAACAATGGCAGAGAGGATAAAGATGAGGTCCTTCTTGAGGCTGGAAGCGAAAGAGGCAGGATTAGATGCAGAAGCTGCAAACGCGTTTATTAACCAGGAATTGGAAATATATGACGCGGAGCAACAGAGAGCCGAAGCTGAGAGGAAGGCGGAGCAACAGAGAGCCGAAGCTGAGAGGAAGGCGGAGCAACAGAGAGCCGAAGCTGAGAGGAAGGCGGAGCAACAGAGAGCAGAAGCTGAGAGGAAGGAAGAGAAAGAAAGAACAGAGAGGAGAGAAGCCCAGGAGAGGGCAGATAAGAAAGAAGCGGAAGAACGTCTTTTGGAACAGAAGAAAATTGAAGCAGAGATGGAAACTCGCAGAGAGAGAGAGACAAGGAAAGACAGCATCAACTGGCGCTTAAGGCTCTAGAGAGTCGGGGCGCCTCTACTTCGACTAACGGAGAGCCGTCTTCGCCCCAGTCTCAATCAATGGACCTCTCCAGTACTCAATCTGCCCAATTAACTGCTATGTCGTTTTCTTTAGAATCTTTTCCTAGCCCTAACGAAAAAATTGACAGCTACCTAGAAAAATTCGAGAGACTCGCGAATCTTTATGGATTAGAGAGTACCCGCTGGGCGCTTAAACTCTCAATGTCACTGAAAGGAAATGCTTATGACGTGTACACAAAGCTGGGACCGAATTAACATGATTATGACCTGTTGAAGAAGGCCTTACTACAGCAGTTTGAGATGACTGCCCGAAAGTTTCTGCAGTTGTTCAGAAACAGCCGAAAAGAGAGCACGGAAACATTTCCCCAGTTCTCTTCACGTCTCACGGGTTATCTGACAAAGTGCATTGAATTATCTGACCTACCTCTTTCATATGAGGGACTCCTCGAACTTGTTCTTGTGGAGCAGATAAAATCCACTTTGTCGAATGAAACTCGTAGATTTTTGGCTGAACAGGGCGCAGTCAGGCTTGAAGACATACTCAATAAAGCCGAACGCTATAGCAATGCAATGGCCGAACTTCCCAGCACTAAACGTAAACCCACAGATGAGCCATCTCGTAAACAGAATCTAGAGCAGACATCCCATTCTTCCACTTCCTCTCAACATTATAACCAACGAGATAACAATACCCAGAAACCCCACCAGGAAAAATCGAAATTCTACAAAACCCGATTACCCCCCCAACAACAACAATTCTGATCAACCCAACAAGCCTACGTGGCAGCGCGGCCACCAAGGTCAAGGAAAAGGGAAGACCCCTACACCAGGACCGTCTGATCAGGGCAAACAAACCGGTGCAAACCGCATTGGATGTTTGCATACAGCCTCGAAAGGTAGAGTCAATGTCAGTGATTCTCAACCTGAGGGGGACCCACCCTCAACTCGAGGAACTGTAATTTTGAACGGTACCTCTACTACTTGTCTTTTTGACACTGGATTAAGTTTTGATTGTATTGTCGCTAGACACCTAGTCAAACCCGGTCAGGAGACAGAGGAAACCGTCAAACTTAGTGGAGTTTTCAGGAGTGATGCACCCAGGACGCTTCCTATCGCATTGGTAGAAATACACTCTGATTTTGTCAGAGGGGTTATTAAAGTGGCCATTATGGATGATCCTATCTACCCAGTTATCTTGGGATGTAGATATGTGTTCATTGGGAGACCTAAGGAGCCGATTGTGGCAGCGGTAACCACAAGAGGGCAAGCCAAGAAGGAGAGGGAGCCTGCGCCACATTTGTTGCCGAATGAACTGAAGGAGGCGCAACAAAAAGACCCTACTCTGGCGCCCTGCTTTAAAAAACTGCCCATGGCTAAGGACCCCAGACACAACGGAGACATCTTTTCTAAGGATGGCGTATTGTATCGTAGAACGGGCAACCCGGACACGGGGAATAACCAGCTCCTAGTACCGACGCAGTACAAAAGCCAGATCTTAGAAATGGGGCACTCTCTTCTCTTTAGCGGACATATGGGACAAAACGCCACTATTCAGCGAATAAAAAACCACTATTGGTGGCCAGGAATGAACTCTGACATTGTCAGGTATGTGAAATCCTGCGCCCAGTGCCAACGGGTAGCACCCAAGCACTTGACACCCCCAGTACCTATGGGGCAAATGCCAATAGTAGGGACTCCATTTGAACGGGGTGCTGTCGACATCATTGGTCCCCTGGAAAAGACCAAAAGAAGGAACAGGTTCATCCTGACCTTAGTCGACACTTGCACTATGTGGGCCGAAGCTGTACCGCTACCATGCACTAATTCCAAGCATGTCGCAGAAGCCCTTGTGCAAATTTTTACACGGTTGGGATTCCCTCAACAAGTTTTGACGGACAATGGATCCCAATTCCGTAGCCTGTTAATGGAAGAGATCTTTAAGATCTTGAGGGCCAAACATATCCACACAAGTCCCTACCATCCGGCCGGAAATGGGCTCGTGGAACGTTTTAACGGTACCCTCACCATGATGTTACGTAAGCTGGGCCAGGAGAACCCGGAAGACTGGGACCAATATATATCGGCTGCCTTATTCGCCTACCGAGAGGTACCCCAAGCGTCTACGGGTTTAGCGCCAGCTACACTTTAATTTGGCAGACCTATTAAGGGGCCACTAGAAGCCTTACTTCGGTCCCTGAAAGACCAGAAGGCTGACGAGACAGTCGTCTCTGCAAGCAAGTATGTATCTGAGCTTAAGGAAAGGCTAAAGCTACGATGGGATCTAGCTACTACCAACCTTAATAAAGCCCGCGCTAAAATTACTAAAAGATACACCAAAGCTGCAAAAGAGAGAGAACTACAACCAGGGGAGAAAGTCCTATTGCTACTTTTAAACCGGAAGCAATAAACTTCGCATCGGATGGCAAGGACCGTTTACCGTCCTTAAAAAGATCTCACGTACCAATTACAAGATCTCCATCAAAGGAAAGGAGAAGGTCTTCCACATAAATCTGCTAAAGAAATATTTGGAAAGACCGGTGCCATCCTCCGAGCATCTCCTGGCTGTCGCCATAGCAACGGAAGACGAGGAAGATGACGATGGTTGCATGGAGTATCCACTGCAACCCACAGAATCCTTTAAAGATGTCAAGTTCGGCGACAATCTCTCACGAGAACAACAAACAGAAACCAGGGCTCTACTAAAACAGTACAGTGCAGTCTTAACGGATGTACCTGGTCGAACAAATCTCATTGAATTTGATATGAAATTAACAAACGAGACCCCGGTTCAAACCAGAGTTTACCCCATCCCGTGCGCTAAAGCTGATGCACTTCGCGGAGAAATAGACAAGCTGCGTCAGGCAGGAATTATCAGTGAGTCTACGTCTCCTTACAGCTCGAGTGTAGTGCTGTTGCAGAAGCCCAATAAGGAAGTTAGGCTGTGCATTGATTACAGGTTGCTAGACGCTGTAACGGAATTCCAGCCCGAACCTCTCCAAACTGTTTCTGAGTTGTTCACCAAGCTCAGCAAAGCAAAGATCTTCTCCAAGATTGACCTCAGTAAAGGTTATTATCAAATACCAGTCAAGGAGGAAATTAAACCTTTGTTAGCTTTCAGCACTAGCGAAGGACATTACACATTTAATGTGATGCCGTTCGGTTTGCATAACGTACCAGGAGTGTTCACCAGGATGATGAGGAAGCTTCTAGAACCTTTGCAAAGTCCCCATATCAATAATTTCATGGATGACATCTTAATTGCATCGGAAACCTATGAAGAACATATTGCTACGGTTGCTATGCTCCTCAGGAGACTACAGGAAACGGGTCTCACAGCCAGACCTAGCAAATGTCTCATCGGGTTTGAACAGTTAGACTTCCTGGGGCATACTATTTCTCACGGATGCAGTTGGCCTATTAAGAAGAACGTGGAGAAAATAGTGGCAGCAAAAAGACCCCGAACGAAGAAAGACGTACGTTCCTTCATATCGCTATGTGCATACTATCAGAAGTACATCCAGAACTTCAACGGACTGACGGCACCTCTGACTGACCTCACAAAGAAAGGTTGTCCTGATAAGGTCATATGGGATCAAAAGTGCGAACACGCGTATAGCACTTTGAAAGGACAGTTGTCTGCATACCCCATTTTGAGGTTGCCTGACCTCAAGAAACCTTTTGTACTGAGAGTCGACGCGTCAGGTCAGGGCATCGGGTCAACACTGCTTCAAGCCGATGACAGTGACCTGAACATGCTATTTCCAGTTGCCTATGGCAGTCGGAAATTAAATAAAGCGGAACGGAACTACAGCGTAGTTGAAAGGGAATGTCTTGCTCTGATTGACGGTATCAGACGCCATCATGAGTTTCTTTATGGTACATCTTTCACGGTGCAAACAGACCACGCTCCGTTAGCATTTCTTGGTGCCAATAAAGAATTTAACGCTAGGATCATGCGTTGGGCCCTCCTTTTAAGCGTTAATTCTTTCAAAGTGGAATATATTCCGGGAAGACAGAATGTCGGGGCTGATTTCCTGAGTAGAAACTGGACTACAGAGGAAGAGGAGGAAGGTGAAGATACCAATCATCCAAAAGTTACCGATCAGGGCAGCTTCATCGTCATAAATCAAACATGAAAACACGTTTTCACGTCTCAAAAGAGGGGACGATTCTGATGGACGAACTCGGCTGACCCTGAACTTTGTTGTAACTTCTTGTAAAAACGGGACTTCTTTCACGTGGATTCATTAGCTATGCAACTGTTCCACACAGAGGGCAAACACGTTTGCGGATTGATATTCGGAGAGTTTACCTATCGTTTATTCTGGTCATCGCATTGATTTAAGGAGAGATTAAATCACGCCCACTAACATCTCTTGAACAATCATAGGCAGTTATTTTCATTAACTTGGCCAGTGGGGGGCGTTGCCAGAATCAAACAGATAATGCGACTACGATCAAAGAGACAGACTGAGGGATTTCAGGGGAGACTATCGGCGCTATCAAAGACAGTAGTGGTCCCTGATACGAGACGCAGTTTCTTGCCGCTATTTTCGCGTCTCGGTGTCAACCGAAGAACCGATCGCAGAAAGCGAACGGGGAAAGCCGAAACGGGCAGCAGCGAGCGGAGATACGAAGACCAGGGGGCGGCTTCTTCCCTTGATTTGGCGGTCAGATCCCCAAAAGTTCCTGAGATGAAAAAAACTGTCAAGTTCCTCATGTCCCACTCAACTTTCATTCCATTTTAGATAAATAGACCATGAAGAATATACACTTTATCACTCGCTGGCCAGACCTTTACAGAAGCACTAGCTTTATTGAAATCTTGTTATAGATTTTCCCCTGGATTTTATATATATATTTGCAGTGATTTCTATTCTGTGCAAAGCGGTAATATATTGTGTAAAGTGATCAGTGGTCTAGTTCAGTCATTCTATTTCAATGGATTTTGTGTTAATTTAAATCTATTAAATTAAACCATCTCAATAGTTCCAGTTGTAAATATAATGATCTATCTATTATATTATTTCAAAAGATAATAGATGCTTAAATTAACTTTTAAAGTCGCGAAGCAATTTATAATTAATAAATTCAGTTAAGTCCTAGTTTTATAGATGTGTGTTTTTAACCACTAGAATTCGCGCAGTGTTTATTAAATACATAATTAAATACTCGAGTGTATTATAGGCTTAACGGGAAATTTATCGCGCTTGATTTTTCGGTATGTTACATGTCTTTTTTTCTTTCACACAGAGTGATCGTAACCTGCGGTCCCAGCTAAATAAAGAAAGAAATAAAGAAATCATCCTATAAACTTCCAGTCATATTGAAGAAACATTTCTTTTAAATATAATCTTGTGGCGGTCCTTTGCGACCTAGCTGTCAGAATTAAATGAAATAAAGCCCACCCAAGAACATTGTAAAGAACAATCATCAAATTACCATTACAAACCTGTAAGATAAACTGGAAGGTAATCATCGCCAGTAGCGATATTATATTTACTGTTTACTGTGAGAGAGTACATATTTTCCTGACTGTGACTGAGCCTAGTTTTTCCTCAATTGGATTTAATAAAACTTTCCGGTCAGTTACTATCATCACGCATTGAAGGAATTTTACCATAGCGGAAGATTAAAAGAGACCACTTCATTTTCACCCCTGTGCCGAACTGTGTCAGTGCCATCCCATAGACTCCTTTTTTATATAATAAAAACACAAGAACTCTTAGTCTTCAAGTCTTGCGATAAGTGAGAATATTTGTTACCAGCAAAAATCTCGCAAACATCTGGGGCGGGACATCGAAGGACTAGACAGTTCACATGTCAAGAGAATACTTGCTGTTTTATATACTTTTATGGATCGTATGAGGCTGCATTCGGTAAGTGTGTGAATATATGAGTGTGGATCTTCACGCGTGTGCATGAATGACAGGAAATTTAATCTTTTTTCTCTTGTAACCCTTTTGTTAACTTTCGTGCCTGGTAATATAATTTTTCTGTACTCCCTGCACTGTTCCTTTAAGGGGGAGGTGATAATTGGTTAACTCTGTTTTAAACCCCCCCTCCTTTCCATTTGCTTAGTAAAAGGAAGAACAGCTGGGAAGAACAGGTTTTTTTCTATCACCTATACCTAACTTTGTAACACCTCTTTCAGAGCAATTAACTTCACTGTTAGGTTAACGTACCCGTGTTCCTGATATTATCTATCTCTGGACTGGGTTTATCTTTGTCTAATAAGCGGGAAGGGCTTAGTCGATACCAATCTTCTTCACCCCTCCCAAACTTGTTATTTGCATTTGTGTACTTATGATAATTTATGTAATACCTGATATTTGTTAGTGATTGATGTTTAAGGTGAATAAAATCACATAAACTCATTGAGTACTGTGTTGGAGATACCCAAAGCCCAACTTTTCCCCTATTCGTTTTAATATAGTTTGTATCTACGTCGTCTGTGTGTTTGAAAACACCAAATCGGTGTGCGCGCAGAGGTGTGTCTGGAAAACTGGCAAATAATTGTTTGACCAGGAGAGCGGAAGAGAAGATTGAGAGAAACGATTTGTCGTAAATAAGTCTGTCTTTACTCTCCTCCAGCACGCTGTGAAGCAACTATTAAATCTCTACATTTTCTATCACTGAGTTTTCCAACATCATTTTCACTCTAAACCGGACCACTATTTCTAAGACTCTTTTCTCTCAAAATAAATTTACGACAATATCAATATATATATATATATATATATATATATATATATATATATATATATATATATATATATATATATATATATATATATATATATATATATATATATATATATATATATATATATATATATATATATATATATATATATATATATATATATATATATATATATATATGTATGTCAAGAATGATAATTTAGGTGTTATATGAATGATGCATTTATAACACATGTGCTCCACAGGGAGCTATGGTATTATGATGTTTGCATCAGATTGATGGATGAGTGAGATTGCACGGACTGATTTATTTACTAAGCTCGATTTTAAGCATATGCATTGAAATGATATAAGTGTTTGCGTGTGAAAATGGTGCGCAACTTGTACGCCTGTGATGTCACTGAGTTCTGTACAGCACTTTGCGGTGCGAAAGACAAGAACGGAATGAAGCTTATACGGAGGAAACCAGTTTTCTGTGTATATCTGGCAGTGAATATAAATTGCCATGGAATGTGGTGTCTAAGCCATGTTATGTCATGATTATTGACCTGACCTGGAATGTTGGGTCTGAGCCATGTTATGCCACGATTGTTGTATGCCAGGAACATTCATTGCTGAACATTCATTGTTATTATAATATTAAATCGTTGCAAATTTTCGAGGTGACTGCCTTCCTAATTCCCTTTCATGAAAGCTGGCAGTTGTATGTGCTACCTCTAGAGAACGAGACAGCGGGCAGAGTGTGGTAGACATACCCACACATGTATCCGTGATATATATATATATATATAATAATAGCCCCTTCAGTCATAACTGACTACGGGAATGCGCCCCTGAGGTGACAGCCCTCAGCTGCTTATTTTCCTGGTGCTCCTTTCGACGTTTTCTCCTCACCTCTGCTTCTTGTGTGAGCCTCTCTTCGCCCAATCTGAGGTGGCGCCGTAAATAGCATCGCCACTTAGTGCGATCGGCAGCTTCATCCTCCCATGTTGCTGGATCCATGTCCAGTGCCCTCATATCTCTCTTGCACACATCTTTTCGCGCCTGTCGTTGTGTTTACACGTTCCACGTTTTTGCAGTCTTACTCTGTTTCTGATTATTTTTGTAAATATATATATATATTCAATCCTCGCTATTCGCGTGCGTGTTCAGTACTCGCGGATTCGCTTATCGCACGAGATAACATGTAACCCCAATTTTGCTATTCGAGGGCATCTCATGGGTATTCGCTGGTATCTCGTGGGTATCATTATATAACCGGCGATCATTAACTGCCCTTATTATCTCTCCCTTGTCCATGTCCAGTGTCCCAACTATGAGTGCTCTCGAGACCAGTCTGTCAGCTCTCTTATTGCTACGTACCCCTGCATGACTAGGACAGTAGATCCACACCAGTTCTTGAAGACGTGAGGATTCTATTGATGTTTTCCATTTCTGCCGCAGCCATCCGTTCTGAACTTTCCGAAGCATGGTTTGAGAGTCTGACAGTATAACTGCCCTGGTTGATGAAGTTTCACACAGCCACCTCAGTGCTGCATTAACTGCCTCTACCACCATTCTCGTGCTAGAGGTTGTTGTCATGTAGGCTCCACTTTGTTCAGCAACGACCCTGCCTTTATTCTTGCAGGGAAGCCCCATCCTAATTTCTCACCACGCACTATAGACCTTTCAGTTTACACAATGGCATCATCATCCCCAGCATGATCACTTATCAGCTGATTAATCTCAAGCTCTGCTTTTCCATTTCCCCAAGATCTGCACTCTCTGCCAAGGCTAATGATGACTTGCTGGTTGTTGATCCAGTTCTCCCCTGACTTACTGCACTGCAATGGATGAATCAACAAGGCTGAGACTGATGGAGTTTGGCATCAAACGTGGGACTAGCAGAGATGGACGCGAGAGAGGATGCATCCGTCGTATGTACAACCAGCGTGCCACAGGTACAATTAGCACTCATACTCTTCGACATTTGCTGAGGGAGACTGAGCACCTATGGGTTTTCCCAGAGTGTAGTGAAGTCGATTCTGATTAACAATAAAAATAACATCTCGTGGGTATTCGCGGCCATGCGCAGTAAGCAAATATTTTCCAGACGCCTACCGCGCAACGTTGCAGATTGGGTCCAACCTCCTTGTTCTCGCGCCTGTCGTTGTGTTTACACGTTCCACGTTTTTGCAGTCTTACTCTGTTTCTGATTATTTTTGTAATTAATAATGGCGTCAAAGCGTAGTGGACTTGTTTTGGCGAGTGTGCCTAAGCGTAAAAAGGTTGTGATGAGCCTCAGTGATAAATTACGTGTGTTAGATAAACTTCGTTATGGTATGTTTGTAGCATCCGTCTCTGTGAATGAACCGAAACGGCAAAAAAAAAAAAAACTTTAAACTTTCCGGTGAAGTAGGTTCAGCTGATCTGGAAACTGCTGAAGTATTTTTAAAAATATTTGCTTCAGCTCATCGAGGAAAAAGGCTACCTCCCTGAGCAAGTGTTTAATGCTGATGATACTGTACTATTACCACACACACACACACACACACACACACACAACAGTGTACAAAATACAATTATAAAATGCACAGTATAATAAATAAGCTGTTTTTTTAACAAGAAGGGTACACGAAATGACGAGTTTATGTTGATTGTCAACAAAAGTGTTTGAGTTGAGGTACGAGATATCCAATGCTGGGTACTCTGCTCAGACTCTTTCTTGGTAGCTTCATCCTTCTGGTTGTCCGTGTTATGGCGAACAGAGCAAACTCTCACAAACTATCGAATTTCCTCTAGCATACCTGGCCAGAAGTGATTCAAGGATACTTTTTCCTCCAGGGCATATCAACCTTTAATGGGATGGGGCAGGGTGGAATGCATTTTTCTGCATTAGGCGGGTGCGGAAGAAGAGTGGGACCTTACCACCCCGTCTCTTATTCCCTACCCGTCTATAAACCAAACCTCTCTCCCTGTAAAATGCTCCCTGAGGAGTATGGAAGTAATTGCCATACAACTTTGAAAAGCAAGGCTTCGGGGTTTTATCGGCCCTTTGAGCCTGCTTCAGCTCCGAAATATTCGGGCTGTTTAGAGATAAGAGCTCAGGGGCCGGTTGGGCTTGTCCTGTGTTCTCTCTCTCTCTCTCTCTCTCTCTCCCTCTCTCTCTCTCTCTCTCTCTCTCTCTTGTGTCGATTTGGAGTCACGTGAGGGATCTCCAAGAAACACATATTTCCTCCCTAAAATGAGAGGGTTGACTAAATCGTCTACAACTGCGGCAAAAATTTTCCCTCGTACATATCGGGTTGAGACATCAGTTTCCACAACCGTAAGAAGCATTGGCTTTATGCTCTTCCGGGACCCCTGTATTTCTACAGTTTCACCAGTATATTGGTGGGCCTTTACCAAAGATGGTGAAACTAGAGCTGAATATTCTAAGCCCGAATCATATAAGCACCGTATGATGTGGTTACCAACGGTTACTTGCTCAGTGATAGAAAGGTGGCTGGGATTTTGTTCATATGCCTTGGGGTCATGTTTTCCTATAGGTCCCCTGATCACGCATGCGACATTATAAGGGCCTGTTTTCGGCCTCTTACAATCCGATGTAAAATGAGTATCGGTTCTGCACGATTTACACTATCGTCTTCCAGTTCCCTGGGCTGAACTGCTCTGTTTCTGCCTATGGTGATCCTGTGGTTGTTGTTGTTGTTGTTGCGCCGTGTTGTGTGAGGTGTTGGTCATACTCTTGGAGTCATTGAAGGGGCGCACCTCTCGTTTTGGATGACTACTGTGTGGGCGCCTTTTAGACGGGTTCACTTCCGACTGGGTGCTCTGGTACCGATAAGAAAACAGTACCACCTGATCAAAAGTTTCGGCCCCGTGCTCCGCAAGAAACTTTCTCATGTCAGGGGTGAGCGAGTCCTTAAACTGCTCCACAATAATCATCTCTTGTAAACCTTCGTAAGATTCGTCGAAGGCGCTGAGTAATCCCCACTTCTCCAAGTACATAGCCAGCCGTGTAGTAAACTGCTTATAAGACTCGTCTTTTTGCCTCTTGGCTTCCCGGAATTTGCACTGAAAAAATTGTGCGTTCAACTGAAAACGTTGAAGCAAAGCTTTCTTCAACAAATCATAATGATTGTTGTGTTCCGGGGCCATTTTGAGAAGACATCGTAAGCAGGTCCTCTCAAACTCTGAGATAACTTAATGTTGTATCTCTCCCTATCTAATCCATAGGGGGAGGAGGGGGGGGGGGGCAGCTTAAGACTCAAACCTAGCAAGATATATGTATATTTCCTCAGAAGCTTCTGAGTAGACATCTAACTGAAAAAAAGCTCCCGCTCGGAACTACCACGTGAGAAATATTACCCCCGTCACTACCTTGAGAACTCGTCGACCCATTAGTGCTAGAGCTAGATTCGATTCTTCTTCCTTCAATTTCTGGTTCTTTAAGTCTGAGTGCGTGGGCTCTGTCTGCGTCCTTTTCCGCTCTTTCGGCCTCTTCCTTTCTTTCTGCGTAAGCTCTCTCCTGTTCCATTTCCGCTCTTTCGGCCTCCTTTTCGGCCTTTAGTCTGTCAGCCTGTTCCTTCTCGAATGCTCCTTGCTTTTTTCCCCGTTGCTTCTCCTTCTCTTCCCTTTCTAATCTTTTCTCTTCTCGGGCCGTGGCTTCCTCGGCTTCTATCCTGTCGTGTCCTCTTTCACAGAAGTTGCTACAAAGTCAGATAACTCTCGGCCAGATAAACCCATCTCTTTAGCAACATTTAAGTAAAAAGTGACGAGTATTCGTGATTTGGCCATGCTGTGCAAGGAGATTGTTTACAGGCTACACGAAAAATGCAATTGCTACTTAGGCCTAACTAAAATAAAATTAGCCGCTCTAAGTTCAAAATACTGGCTAACTGAAATTATAAAATTCAGAACGATGACAACACAGAAATTAGGCTTCAGCAATGGACAGTTGTTTCCTCTTCCAATTATTTTTAGAGAAGTTTTTGATTTTATCAATTATTAACTTTTCTCTTAAAATATTTCACCTTATTTATTTATTTAGTTATGTATTGCATGACGTATGAGCATATCTATCTAAACTAATAACTAACAAAACTCTTTCAGTAAATCTAAAATCTCTTGTCAGATTTATAGGGGAATTAACCTTCTGGTTACTTAATAAAGACGAGGTCCGCAATTGTGATTTATCACAAATGCGTGTCCGAGTTCAATAATCGCGGCGCGTGTCGTCCAATTGTCACGGATTGCCTCCCCAAATTTTCAGTAGTGGTCCACCAGTGGCCAAAACGCAAGAGTATCTAAAGTGGGTCGTCAAAGGTGTCTACCTTCGCACAACATTAATCTTGGCAGAGTTGTAGACAGAAGGGTAAAGACGCTTCTATCCCCAGGTAGTCTTCATAAGAAATTTCCGAAGTCAAAAACAATGCGGCATTGGCTGAGCAATGGTTAACTTATTATCGGTTGGCCGAATTTTATGAAGAATTATGCAATGGTTTAGCCAGTACAAACCCCCAGCTGGTGTAAATCCAGCGAAATTCCCTTTTACAAGAAGAAGCTCTATTGATGTAAATATATCTCTAAATTTATATATATATATATATATTAAAGAGTCTTGCTCATACCTTGCTTTCACACCTATAATAACTGAATCAACTAAGATTATTATGTTTTAAAATAACATGTAACACAATTAATAATCAATTCGTTTTAACAGGTTAAAATAAATAGAATAATGGTGAATTTTAGATGAAAATAAAATTTCTCGTCATCGAGATTTGGGTTGAGGATTTAAATTTAAAATTAATATTAAATTTAAATGTCCGTTTCCTGGTGCCTGTTAATTAGCACTTAGCTTGTATGAGCGAGTCCTGCAGCCTTGGTTTCTGTCGATTGTTTTGTGATGATGACACTCCACAGTCTGGTAGCTTGGTTCCTAAAACGGTCTGATAGCTTAGTACCACGATCTTTTAGACAAAATAAAACAAATGCCTCTGCTAAGTACATATGTGGGCTGCAAATTAACAAGCGCATTGTCTTGCTGTCCACCCACCAATGTTCTTCTCTCGGAATAATTATTCTTGAGTATACATAGCGTAACTCAGAGAAGATGATTAGAAATCACCAATATTCTTCTGGGTATTAAACTGAGGAAATATGTTCTTGGACAGCGCGAACAATGATTTGTGATTGAACTAACATTAACAAGTTACATATATCTCACAAAATGATATGCTACACTTGAGGCACATGTGATGTAATCATCACTTATCACTGCTCCAGTCGGAGACTAGGGTAACCTCTGCTGTCGGTTTTCTGTACGACTGTCACGAGAGGGGTTAATATTATTTAAACTATAAGATATCCTGGACACAAAGTTATATCAGGTCATACCAGGATAGTGCCAGATAAGAGACTGGTCTTATAAGTAATACCCCCTTCTCTGAAAAAGGGTGTATGGAACCAAAGGTAGGATCAAGCTGTATATGTTCCTAGGTATGATGATAGTGTTTTATCCTAGGTTCCTAAATGCTCCTCTCCAGATCCTCCTCTCTTTATAATGTTATGCTCTGCTAGGGGTATTAAACTAAACTATTTACCAACAAGAACTGTAACTTAACTTAAATAATTCAAATAAGTCTGTTGGTAAATATTTACAATTTATTTTATACAAGTTTTTCTTTTCTCTGTGAAAATCTTTCACTGAACTCAAACTTTGATCACAACATTAAATGAATAAAATCATTTGTAAAATGTTCAAAACTATCTACAGTCTTTAAATTTGTACTGATGGTCATCATCATGTGACATATTCTTTCCAGAACGTTGTCTCCATTACAGCTGCTCTGAACGCATCACGATTCTGGGCAAGTCGACCTGCATCAGCCAAAGACAAGTTCAGACTCTCTGTGATGTCCTGGGTCCACCGTCGTCTAGGTCGACCCCTTCCCCTTTTTCCAGGGACCATGCCTTCCATCACTGTTTTTTTCCAGACTATTATGTCTTTTTATATGACCGAAAAATTTCAGCTTCCTTATTGCGATGGTATTTAGGAGCCAATGTTCCTGTACGTTTAGTGAGTGCAGTACTTCTCTGTTGGTCTTTTTTTCTGTCCAGGGTATTCTCAACATCCTTCTGTAGCATTTCATTTCGAATGATGTAATCTTTTTTGCAACTGTTTTATTGAGTGTCCAAGTCTCGCAGCCGTATGTTGCTACTGGGAATATACATGCTCTGATCAGTTGTAACTTTGTTTCTTTGCTTGTGCCTTGCCATAGGTTTTTCATCTGTATTAGCTTATGTGAAGCAATTGCAAGTCTTCTTTTAATTTCTACTGCACAGTCGCCAGAGCTGTTAATGATTGATCCTAAGTATTCGAATTCATTGACACTTTCCAGTTCTTCGTTATCAATTTCAATTTCTGGTTTGGTCTTTACTTTGTCTGTTGTCAATACTTTGGTCTTCTTGGTGTTTAGGTATAGATTCTGGGCCTCGCTGTGTTTTTTGGTGGACAGAAGTAATTGTTCAAGTCCTTTTGGGTTGGTCGATAGGAGGACTGTGTCGTCAGCATATCTGATTTCTGGGATCTGGTACCCGCCGATGTTAAATGAGTCAAACTCTGTGTGTTCTTGGTCATCTCTTACGTTTCTCATGATATTCTCGGCATAAATGTTAAACAGGTAAGGGGAAAGGGTACAGCCTTGTCTTACTCCTTTCTGTACTTTAAACCATTCTGATGTTTCCCCCTCTATTCTTACGGCTGCCTGTTGCTCTTGGTACAGCAGTGCGATGAGTTGTATAAGGTGGTTTGGAAATCCCATATTTTTCATAATAGCCCATAACTGCTGACGTTGTACACAATCGAAAGCTTTGGTGTAATCAATGAAACAAGTATGTAGGTCAACGTTGAATTCTCTACACTTTTCTATGATGATCCTCATGTTGAATATATGATCTCTAGTGCCTCTACCTGGTCGAAAACCCGCCTGTACTTCATTTATTTCTGTTTCTAGCTTTTGTTGCATCCTTTTCATTATGATTTGTAAAAGTATTTTGCTGGCATGGCTTATAAGAGCTATAGTTCTGTAGTTTGTGCACAGCTTCAGGTTGCCCTTTTTTGGCAAGGGTATGTAAATTGATCGTTTCCATTCCTTGGGCCAAATTCCGCTTTGCCAGATCTTGCAGCATAATGCATGGTATATACGAGCGCTGCCTTCTCCTCCTGCCTGTATCATTTCAGCTGTTATTTCATCACAACCAGGAGATTTTCCACTTTTTAAGTGTTTGATTGCATTCCGGACTTCCTCTATGGTAGGTTCTGGTTCACGTTCCGCTTCATTCATGACGTTGTTATCTGCCGCTTTGTTTATTTCCGTATACATTTCTTGACAGTACTCCTTCCATCTGTTCAGAATATCTTTACGTTCTGTTAGAGTGTCGCCTTTCTTGTCGTTTATTGCTCGGGGTGATGATTTAAAGTTGCTGTTTTTCAATGTTCTTACTTCAGAAAACATATTCTTACTCAATCCCTGTTCGCGCATTTCCTCTATTTTCCTGCAGGTGTCGTTTATGTATTGTTGTTTGTCTTGTCTGACTCGTTTTTTAATCTGCTTTGTGTATTCCTTGTACAACTCCTGATTTTCTGTATCTTTTTTGGACTTCATTTTTCTTCTCTCTACCACCAACTTCAGTGTTTCGTCTGAGATGTATTCTCGTCTCTTTATACTTCTTTTAGGAATTAACCTCTGTGCATTTGTAATATATACATCTCTGATGTTATTAGCAAGTTCATCTGGTGTCATTTCCTCCTGTACTGCCATAAGAATGTCAAATTTGTTCTGAATATCGACACTGTACTCTTCTGGTATGGCGCTTGTGTCATAACGTATTACTTTGTCGCTTGTAACGACTTTTTTTCAATTTGATCTTGAAGTTTGCAGCAAGAAGTTCATGGTCGGAGTCACAGTCTGCTCCTGGGAACGTCTTGATGGATGAGATACAAGATCGCCACCTTTGTTGTATTAAGATATAATCTATTTGGTTCTTGCTTTTTCCGTCCGGTGACGTCCATGTATATAGTCTTCTAGGGTGTTGCATAAAAAGAGTATTCGTGATGACTAGGTTGTTTTCTAGGCAGAATGTTGTCAAGCGTTCTCCTCTCTCATTTCTCTGGCCCAATCCATAACTTCCTTTCACTTTTTTTTCATGTTCTAATCTTTCGTTTCCAACTTTGGCATTAAAATCTCCCATTATTATCCTAATATCTTGCTTATTTGCTTTCTCTAATGCATTTTGCAGTTCATTGTAAAAATCTTCAATTTCCTGTTCTTCAGCAGCTGCTGTTGGCGCATATGTTTGTATAATTGTGATGTTCTTTCTTTTTCCTTTCAGTCTGATTGTGACAATGCGGTCATTTATGGGATTATATCCTAATAGGGAGGCAGCTGTCCTTTTAGACAGGTAGAAGCCGACGCCGCTCTGACCTCCTCTCTCTTTGCCTGAGTATATGAATGTTCCTCCTGATGGAATCGAAAAGTGTCCCTGGCCCGACCATCTGTGCTCTGAGATGCCCAGGATATCGATGTTTAGCCTTTCCATCTCGTTCTTCACTATGTACTGTTTTCCTTGGTATAAGCTTCTGACGTTCCATGTTCCTATTTTGATTATTTTTCTAAGACCGATGACATGGTTTTCCGTGGTAACACAGTCAGGCTTTTGGCCGTCATCACGATTACCTGTACTGACGCTGCCAACGATCTCTTCCCCAGTTAAATATGATCTGTCTGGCCTGGGGGCCTCACCACCAGATCTTTGAGTATTCAGATTAGCCATTATGGATTTCTTGGCATTGTACATCCAGTAGTTTGCCATTGCTTTCTGGATGGTTCTGGCCGCTTACCATTACAGTCCATGGTGCGCCCTCAGCCCGATACCAGGCCTTTCCAACTCCTGCCCTAGAAGCCGTTGTCAAAATATTATTGATCATCCGCCCGTTCGGCCAGCAGTTGTGTGTACTGTTTAAGGGGGACCTCCCTTTTTCAATTTACTCATGTAGTTTGGCCGGCCAGTCAAAGCCGTTGCCCGGGGGGTGGCGCTGCCGTACACAAGCAGACTCGAGGAGCCATACATGAGCTGAACTGGAGTGGGGGAACCAAATAGGATCCAGGCCATCCTCAAAAAGAGGAAGTGACTGCCTCTCACCGTGAGGTACTATCCCTTACACACTCCAGCCCTACCCCCCTGATGGTACAGTCTTTAAATTTGTACTGATGGTTCTCTTTCCTGGCTGGACTCAATCTGTGTGTACACTGTCTTTATTTTAGGATCAATAAAAGTTCCTCACAGTTTCTGAATTAATGTCAATTATTGAATATGAATTTGCCTATCTAATTGCACTGAACTGTCGTCATTTGCTACTGTCTTAGGTAACGTATTAATTGTGGTCTATCTGTTGTACACTGGACAGTAGCCTCGTGTGGCTACTTATCTGTAGTTCTTGGTTTTGTAGCCTGTCACACTTCTGTTCTGGAAAGAAACTGTGTCTCCTCCAGGCAGTAGGTACTGGGTGGCTGTCCCTCTAGATATAAAGGGCTTTCGCACCACTAGCTCCTATCGTTTTGGCTTGCTCTTTAAAGTGTACGTTTAGTTACAGGATGTAACATGAAATACAATTGTTAACCACTGTATTGTCTATATCTATCTCTCTAGCACGGATGTAGGGACGAGAGACTGTTTCAGAAAGAGTGCAAGTAGACGCACAGGGCATAATAAATCAGTAATAACACTATCCAGTTTACTGTGAAGATAATCTTTCTCCAATTCCTTGGTCACAACTAGCCGTCCATGATTCGCCTCCATACAATTATTAGGTTTTGTTGAAAATACTATATGATATCTTAAACAATACAGTAATGCAATTTCTTTCATCCTTTCCTTTGTTCCTGGTGTGTGTCGCATTCCATCAAGAAATAATTCTTTAAATGCTTTTCTAAAACTGTGAACACACTTTCCGCTGTCATTCTCATTTATTTGAATATACACAGGCTTGGTTTTGCCTCCAGAAATTACACAGTAGTTTTATAACACATTTTTACACACTTCCTAATGCACCATTTAATTAATTAATTAGAACTATATATATATATATATATATATATATATTTATAAATATATATATATATATATATATATATTATATATATTATATATATATATATATATATATATTATATATATATGATATATATAAATATATATATATATATATATATATATATATATATATATATATATATATATATATAATATATTATATATATATATATATATATATATATATATATATATATATATATATATATATATATATATATATATTCCGGATATTATATATATATATAAAAAACTATATAATATATATATTATATATATATATATATAAATATATATTATATATATATATATATAAGTTAGTTGCTTATCCTTTACATGACGTGGCAATCAACCCCAGCTTTTATTGGCTGTTTGTGATTTTTCTAGGCAATTTTTTTCATTCAGTAGTTTGCCATTGCTTTCTGAACGGTACGGCGCTTATACCATTGTTAAAAATCCACACAAAGCGATCTGCTACCAAACCGCCTGTAGCAGGTTTCGAACCTGGTATATCTGGATTATGAAACTGCGTTCATATCCATTAGGCCACAGACGCCAACATATATATATATATATATATATATATATATATATTATATATATATATATATATATTTATATATATATATATATATATATATATTATATGCATTTCTTTTTCACGATTACCCTCAAGTACATACAGTCGAGCTGTTAATGGTCACGCAGTCTGCTCTCAGATGCAGAAGGCAAAGGAAGTCTTCACTGACAGACCTGGCGCTCTCGCTGTATTTTCACAATTTTATGGCCTGCTTTAGCAAGAGGGCAAGTCCTTATATAGGTCAGGGCCGAACGACACGGGAAGCAGTAATGCTGCTGTGTGTTGCATACGCAAATATCGGCATACATTTGTCTAGATGTGCGAATATGGAAAACCAGGAATTCAAATATCTTCCTTATTCCTGGAGCGATTTCCTTCATCTTAGGTTAAAATACGCACTGAATTAGTCTTTATCTTTCTAGATAATTGTCTTTTTCTTACATACTTCCAACTTTTCCTAGGCGTAGCCTAAACAGCAAACTTTTCGACTTGCCTAATGTCTCGGTGCATTCAACTCGAGATTTCTCCATTCGTATAATACTTTTCGTGGAAGTCTTTACACGCACTTATACAGTAACATTCCTATTATTAAATTACTGACCTCTTCCAGGCGGTACTTCGCTCATAATACTGTAGTTTACCTCCAATTCCGATAAGGTTACACAGATTTGGACCGGCCATGATGAATGCCTAATACTAGTGTAAACAAACGAATAAGGAAGCCATTCCATTGGTCCGTCTAGGATACACTGTTATAAAGTATGGCGTGCCGTTGAGGTATGAATGACGTGTTGTGAATCAGACTTCACGACAACGACTAGCAAGAAGAGATTACCAGCGCTTGCTGCAGTGGTTTATGAATATACTACTTTCATATGTTGAGGTTGCCAGCCTCATATATAACCACTTAGCAAGAAAACATGTCAAATTCACTTTTGTAAAATAAATGTTTACACTTACCCCAAATATTGGAAACACAATCTCCTCGCACAGGTTAGAATGGACGTAGCACTTTATTAGATGCTTCGAATCACTTGGTCTGGGAAATTTTATTTATTCCTCTTATGACGGATGTTCTGCGAATCACTTGGTCTGGGAAATGTTAGTAATCCTCTTATGACGGGTGTTCTGCGAATCACTTGGCCTGGGAAACTTTATAATTCCTCTTATGACAAGTGAATCTGATTCCTTGAGTATCCAGACTTCGTATTTATAAATGCGGGTTTACTTTAACGTTTCAAAGTTGCCAAAATACTGTCGATCTGCCACTTATAATCTTGGAATTCTTAGCCTGATCCTTCTTTCTCTGGCTTTAGGGAGTTACTAAGTTGACGTTGCGATGCAGTCTGCTCTGTGTCTCCAATTTCGCTAGATTGTATCTCTCATTTCTCAGTTCAAATCCAATATTGTGGTTCTGACGAATTATAATGAAAACCCTTGTGTATTCCAGCTCTCAAATCAATCCAATCGAAAGCTCTGGGCAATATGGGTAGGGGTGTTTAATTTAATTCTCCCCAGCGTGTTTTAAAATATTACATTTTAAAATTCAACCGCGTGACCTCTTTCAATATGTCGTAATGCTTCCGCCAACTCACAAACAAATCTGTGAACTCATTTCCTGGCGTAATACTTTACGACAAGATTGCCGACCCAGACGGATTATCTGCAATATTGATAGCGAGAGGGCTCAGATGAAATGATTATCTATTTATCACCGATGTTTTCGCCGTCCCTCAGGCGGCTTCTTTAGATAGCAATCTGGCTTTATGTGCGTGTTTGTGCAATACCACGTTTCACAAACAACTGACGTCGCTTTCAAAGGTGGCCAGACTGACTTACGCGATAATCGTATTAACCTGATAATACTACGTTCACTTAGTGAAACGTAAACAGTCTGGGAGCGGATCCGCAAGAATAATGAAGATGCATATAATATTCCAAATAATAGGACGATGAGGGAGAGAAAAATGAAGAAAATAAGTGATACTGCCGGAGTGGATTAGAGTTATAAAAAGATGCACGACTGATTTCGTCACACTCATAACAATATAAATAGGAATACCCTAAATATGCATGTAAATTGAACAACAAATTGTATTTTCGGCGTTTCACCAAGAAAACTCTCAAAATACCTAATATCATTGACGCAAAGTTTACAATGAACAATGACCGTTTAATCGATAATCTGCTATATTGGATTAACGAACTCAATGGTTAATCTGTGTAACGGTCATAAAGAGGTACAAGAACAAATAGAAAGCTATGCAGCAGGAACAAAATCGATGACGACGTCGGTGGTGGAAGGTGAACTAAGAGGACAGCCCCTTAAATCAAGCCATAAATTATTTTACTCCAGGCATACTGATAACAGATAAGTAATATATAATTCATGGCATTTTCACCATAATGTAAACATGGCTTAAATGCAACTTTTGTCTCTGACATTTCGATCAAGCTGAATCCATAATGCAGACAGGCAGGGCCGGCTCGCGTGGGGGTGGAAAGGAAAGGGGGGGGGGGGGGCGCACAGAGAGTTTAATTTTTTTTTATATTAAAATTTTAAAAGGACAACTTAAACTACATTGTTTCGGAGTTTTAATTACGAACTCTGTTTAATGTTTACATTGATTTCAGTTCTTAAATACACTTTTTTTTCGGTTACTTCATATTTTATTATTCAATTTTTTTCCAAACACAGCGCACCGAGTTCCAAGTTGAGGGAATATAACTTTTGGAAATTTTTTTTCAGAAATTCACTTTTTTTTCGGTTACTTCATATTATATTATTCATTTTTTTTTTCCAAACACAGCTTACTTAGTTCCAAGTTGAGGGAATATAACTTTTGGAAATTTTTTTTCAGAATCATTGGTCCTAATTAATGAAGTCATACTCCCGCCTGATCTCCTTGGTAGTGAGATCGGACGCCTAGCCTTCTCGGATAAGGGCGAAAAGAAATAGGAGAACCCGTAGGGAAATTGCGTACGTAAAAAATCCCTCGGTTGGAAACCGTAAAGAGTAGGCTTACCTGAAAGGCCGCTGCGCTGGCAAATTTTAAAAATTAGAAACATACCCACTAAAAAATATTTATAGAATGTGTGATTCCTATATACCCATATTGGGATTCCTGCCGGTGCTACGGAGTTCGTGCACTGTGCTGAGAATCTCCTTGTGTGATCTAAGGGAGGAGATCGTAGCACTGATGGAGTTGCCCGTGTACAATGAAGATATACCTTAAAAAACCAAGCCAAACCAAGATTTTAAAAACATACCAGTATTATATTATTATAAAAAAGCTACAGTGAAAGTGAGCATGAAGTGCGGAAATTCCACCGCGATCTAACTCAACAGAATGTGCTCGAGTCGTGTAAGAGTAAACTAAAGTACAGCACGGTAGTTGTGGGGACTCTAAAACAGGACTATGCACCACCTTGAAAAATACATAGGGCCGGCTCTGCAGGCACGCACGTGCGTCTGACAGTTTATGAAACAGCTTGTCTGGTGTTACAGTTATATAGCCATTTAAAAAAAAGAAAAAAAACTCGGATCAGTAGAAAACAAGTGGACTTAATTATGGGTAGACCGGCGGCTGCAGACATTTTTTTTAAATTATAAATTTACTTTACACTCTGCTACTATTGTTACGTAAAGTTAAAGATAGTCACCTCATAAAGCGGGACCTGGTATGGTCAAGTTTCTAACACGGCACTTCCATACGGCAGTATCTGTTAACTTTTTAACAAGCTGCAGTTGGTTTGTTCTCTCTGTCAGTAAAATAGATTGTTTGCTTACCGTTCTTGCTCTCTCTGTCAGTAAAATAGATTGTGTGCTTACCGTTCTTGTTCTCTGTCAGTAAAATAGATTGTTTGCTTACCGTTCTTGTTCTCTGTCAGTAAAATAGATTGTGTGCTTACCGTTCTTGTTCTCTCTGTCAGTAAAATAGATTGTGTGCTTACCGTTTGTTGAAGGGGTAGATTTCTATTTGTACCGTTTGCTTGTAATATATATATATTTTTTTATTTGAGCAATCATGCTGATGGATGTAATTTGCGAATGTGAGTCATCTCATGTTAGAATTCATCTCCATAGATTGGATAACGCTGTTCAAGTTAGAGTCCACAATTATACACGTTTAATTATGAAGAACGACCAAAGACATTCATGGCAATCAAATTATCAATCAGTGCAGTCTCCTAGAATAAATTACGTATCGTCAAAAGGTCTAGCCTATATACACGCGATGCCGTCTGGCGGAACACCCGGTAGTGAAAACTAGAGTTCTTATGACATATATTAATTCTTTATAATATACTCCCTGCGTTCCTTCTTCAAAGGAAGATTAATCATCAGTTGCGATGCTTCAATACTGCATCAGTTAATAAACATCACGACCCTTGGTCAATAATTGAGGAGAAACTCTGCACAATAATCATCTTGGTAGTAATATGGATCACGTCTTGCTTAGACGGACTCTAATCATAAAAGGGTCAAGAACATCCGTTGTTATGCCTTACTACGTCATAACTATCCATTGACGTCTACACAAAATCGCGTTTATTAATAAA
>JAMPIV010010478.1:0-27463 GCA_024509875.1 Oreohelix idahoensis | reverse complement strand
GCGGGTTCCTGTGCAGAAAACCTGGTCTAAAGCGGGTTCCTGTGCAGAAAACCTGGTCTAAAGCGGGTTCCTGTGCAGAAAACCTGGTCTAAAGCGGGTTCCTGTGCAGAAAAACCTGGTCTAAAGCGGGTTCCTGTGCAGAAAACCTGGTCTAAAGCGGGTTCCTGTGCAGAAAACCTGGTCTAAAGCGGGTTCCTGTGCAGAAAACCTGGTCTAAAGCGGGTTCCTGTGCAGAAAACCTGGTCTAAAGCGGGTTCCTGTGCAGAAAACCTGGTCTAAAGCGGGTTCCTGTACAGAAAACCTGGTCTAAATCGGGTTCCTGTGCAGAAAACCTGGTCTAAAGAGGGTTCCTGTACAGAAAACCTGGTCTAAAGCGGGTTCCTGTGCAGAAAACCTGGTCCAAAGCGGGTTCCTGTGCAGAAAACCTGGTCTAAAGCGGGTTCCTGTGCAGAAAACCTGGTCTAAAGCGGGTTCCTGTGCAGAAAACCTGGTCTAAAGCGGGTTCCTGTACAGAAAACCTGGTCTAAAGCGGGTTCCTGTGCAGAAAACCTGGTCTAAAGCGGGTTCCTGTGCAGAAAACCTGGTCTAAAGCGGGTTCCTGTGCAGAAAACCTGGTCTAAAGCGGGTTCCTGTGCAGAAAAGCTGGTCTAAAGCGGGTTCCTGTGCAGAAAACCTGGTCTAAAGCGGGTTCCTGTGCAGAAAACCTGGTCTAAAGCGGGTTCCTGTGCAGAAAACCTGGTCTAAAGCGGGTTCCTGTACAGAAAACCTGGTCTAAAGCGGTTCCTGTACAGAAAACCTGGTCTAAAGCGGGTTCCTGTACAGAAAACCTGGTCTAAAGCGGGTTCCTGTACAGAAAACCTGGTCTAAAGCGGGTTCCTGTACAGAAAACCTGGTCTAAAGCGGGTTCCTGTGCAGAAAACCTGGTCTAAAGCGGGTTCCTGTGCAGAAAACCTGGTCTAAAGCGGGTTCCTGTGCAGAAAACCTGGTCTAAAGCGGGTTCCTGTGCAGAAAACCTGGTCTAAAGCGGGTTCCTGTGCAGAAAACCTGGTCTAAAGCGGGTTCCTTTACAGAAAACCTGGTCTAAAGCGGGTTCCTGTGCAGAAAACCTGGTCTAAAGCGGGTTCCTGTGCAGAAAACCTGGTCTAAAGCGGGTTCCTGTGCAGAAAACCTGGTCTAAAGCGGGTTCCTGTGCAGAAAAAACTGGTCTAAAGCGGGTTCCTGTGCAGAAAACCTGGTCTAAAGCGGGTTCCTGTGCAGAAAACCTGGTCTAAAGCGGGTTCCTGTGCAGAAAAACCTGGTCTAAAGCGGGTTCCTGTGCAGAAAACCTGGTCTAAAGCGGGTTCCTGTGCAGAAAACCTGGTCTAAAGCGGGTTCCTGTGCAGAAAACCTGGTCTAAAGCGGGTTCCTGTGCAGAAAACCTGGTCTAAAGCGGGTTCCTGTGCAGAAAACCTGGTCTAAAGCGAGTTCCTGTGCAGAAAACCTGGTCTAAAGCGGGTTCCTGTGCAGAAAACCTGGTCTAAAGCGGGTTCCTGTGCATAAAACCTGGTCTAAAGCGGGTTCCTGTGCAGAAAACCTGGTCTAAAGCGGGTTCCTGTGCAGAAAACCTGGTCTAAAGCGGGTTCCTGTGCAGAAAACCTGGTCTAAAGCGGGTTCCTGTGCAGAAAACCTGGTCTAAAGCGGGTTCCTGTACAGAAAAAAGGTCTAAAGCGGGTTCCTGTGCAGAAAACCTGGTCTAAAGCGGGTTCCTGTACAGAAAACCTGGTCTAAAGCGGGTTCCTGTACAGAAAACCTGGTCTAAAGCGGGTTCCTGTACAGAAAACCTGGTCTAAAGCGGGTTCCTGTACAGAAAACCTGGTCTAAAGCGGGTTCCTGTGCAGAAAACCTGGTCTAAAGCGGGTTCCTGTGCAGAAAACCTGGTCTAAAGCGGGTTCCTGTGCAGAAAACCTGGTCTAAAGCGGGTTCCTGTGCAGAAAACCTGGTCTAAAGCGGGTTCCTGTGCAGAAAACCTGGTCTAAAGCGGGTTCCTGTACAGAAAACCTGGTCTAAAGCGGGTTCCTGTACAGAAAACCTGGTCTAAAGCGGGTTCCTGTGCAGAAAACCTGGTCTAAAGCGAGTTCCTGTGCAGAAAACCTGGTCTAAAGCGGGTTCCTGTGCAGAAAACCTGGTCTAAAGCGGGTTCCTGTGCAGAAAACCTGGTCTAAAGCGGGTTCCTGTGCAGAAAACCTGGTCTAAAGCGGGTTCCTGTGCAGAAAAACTGGTCTAAAGCGGGTTCCTGTGCAGAAAACCTGGTCTAAAGCGGGTTCCTGTGCAGAAAACCTGGTCTAAAGCGGGTTCCTGTGCAGAAAACCTGGTCTAAAGCGGGTTCCTGTGCAGAAAACCTGGTCTAAAGCGGGTTCCTGTGCAGAAAACCTGGTCTAAAGCGGGTTCCTGTGCAGAAAACCTGGTCTAAAGCGGGTTCCTGTGCAGAAAACCTGGTCTCAAGCGGGTTCCTGTGCAGAAAACCTGGTCTAAAGCGGGTTCCTGTGCAGAAAACCTGGTCTAAAGCGGGTTCCTGTGCAGAAAACCTGGTCTAAAGCGGGTTCCTGTGCAGAAAACCTGGTCTAAAGCGGGTTCCTGTGCAGAAAACCTGGTCTAAAGCGGGTTCCTGTGCAGAAAACCTGGTCTAAAGCGGGTTCCTGTGCAGAAAACCTGGTCTAAAGCGGGTTCCTGTGCAGAAAACCTGGTCTAAAGCGGGTTCCTGTGCAGAAAACCTGGTCTAAAGCGGGTTCCTGTACAGAAAAACCTGGTCTAAAGCGGGTTCCTGTGCAGAAAAACCTGGTCTAAAGCGGGTTCCTGTGCAGAAAACCTGGTCTAAAGCGGGTTCCTGTGCAGAAAACCTGGTCTAAAGCGGGTTCCTGTGCAGAAAACCTGGTCTAAAGCGGGTTCCTGTGCAGAAAACCTGGTCTAAAGCGGGTTCCTGTGCAGAAAACCTGGTGTAAAGCCGGTTCCTGTGCAGAAAACCTGGTCTAAAGCGGGTTCCTGTGCAGAAAACCTGGTCTAAAGCGGGTTCCTGTGCAGAAAACCTGGTCTAAAGCGGGTTCCTGTGCAGAAAACCTGGTCTAAAGCGGGTTCCTGTGCAGAAAACCTGGTCTAAAGCGGGTTCCTGTGCAGAAAAACTGGTCTAAAGCGGGTTCCTGTGCAGAAAACCTGGTCTAAAGCGGGTTCCTGTGCAGAAAACCTGGTCTAAAGCGGGTTCCTGTGCAGAAAACCTGGTCTAAAGCGGGTTCCTGTGCAGAAAACCTGGTCTAAAGCGGGTTCCTGTGCAGAAAAACTGGTCTAAAGCGGGTTCCTGTGCAGAAAACCTGGTCTAAAGCGGGTTCCTGTGCAGAAAACCTGGTCTAAAGCGGGTTCCTGTGCAGAAAACCTGGTCTAAAGCGGGTTCCTGTGCAGAAAACCTGGTCTAAAGCGGGTTCCTGTGCAGAAAACCTGGTCTAAAGCGGGTTCCTGTGCAGAAAACCTGGTCTAAAGCGGGTTCCTGTGCAGAAAACCTGGTCTAAAGCGGGTTCCTGTGCAGAAAACCTGCTCTAAAGCGGGTTCCTTTGCAGAAAACCTGGTCTAAAGCGGGTTCCTGTGCAGAAAACCTGGTCTAAAGCGGGTTCCTTCCTGTGCAGAAAACCTGGTCTAAAGCGGGTTCCTGTGCAGAAAACCTGGTCTAAAGCGGGTTCCTGTGCAGAAAACCTGGTCTAAAGAGGGTTCCTGTGCAAAAAAGCTGGTCTAAAGCGGGTTCCTGTGCAGAAAACCTGGTCTAAAGCGGGTTCCTGTGCAGAAAACCTGGTCTAAAGCGGGTTCCTGTGCAGAAAACCTGGTCTAAAGCGGGTTCCTGTGCAGAAAACCTGGTCTAAAGCGGGTTCCTGTGCAGAAAAACCTGGTCTAAAGCGGGTTCCTGTGCAGAAAACCTGGTCTAAAGCGGGTTCCTGTGCAGAAAACCTGGTCTAAAGCGGGTTCCTGTGCAGAAAACCTGGTCTAAAGCGGGTTCCTGTGCAGAAAACCTGGTCTAAAGCGGGTTCCTGTGCAGAAAACCTGGTCTAAAGCGGGTTCCTGTGGAAAAAACCTGGTCTAAAGCGGGTTCCTGTGCAGAAAACCTGGTCTAAAGCGGGTTCCTGTGCAGAAAACCTGGTCTAAAGCGGGTTCCTGTGCAGAAAACCTGGTCTAAAGCGGGTTCCTGTGCAGAAAACCTGGTCTAAAGCGGGTTCCTGTGCAGAAAAACTGGTCTAAAGCGGGTTCCTGTGCAGAAAACCTGGTCTAAAGCGGGTTCCTGTGCAGAAAACCTGGTCTAAAGCGGGTTCCTGTGCAGAAAAACCTGGTCTAAAGCGGGTTCCTGTGCAGAAAACCTGGTCTAAAGCGGGTTCCTGTGCAGAAAACCTGGTCTAAAGCGGGTTCCTGTGCAGAAAACCTGGTCTAAAAGCGGGTTCCTGTGCAGAAAACCTGGTCTAAAGCGGGTTCCTGTGCAGAAAAAACCTGGTCTAAAGCGGGTTCCTGTGCAGAAAACCTGGTCTAAAGCGGGTTCCTGTGCAGAAAACCTGGTCTAAAGCGGGTTCCTGTGCAGAAAACCTGGTCTAAAGCGGGTTCCTGTGCAGAAAACCTGGTCTAAAGCGGGTTCCTGTGCAGAAAACCTGGTCTAAATCGGGTTCCTGTGCAGAAAACCTGGTCTAAAGCGGGTTCCTGGGCAGAAAACCTGGCCTAAAGCGGGTTCCTGTACAGAAAACCTGGTCTAAAGCGGGTTCCTGTGCAGAAAGCCTGGTCTAAAGCGGGTTCCTGTGAAGAAAACCTGGTCTAAAGCGGGTTCCTGTGCAGAAAACCTGGTCTAAAGCGGGTTGCTGTGCAGAAAACCTGGTCTAAAGCGAGTTCCTGTACAGAAAACCTGGTCTAAAGCGGGTTCCTGTACAGAAAACCTGGTCTAAAGCGGGTTCCTGTGCAGAAAACCTGGTCTAAAGCGGGTTCCTGTGCAGAAAACCTGGTCTAAAGCGGGTTCCTGTGCAGAAAACCTGGTCTAAAGCGGGTTCCTGTGCAGAAAACCTGGTCTAAAGCGGGTTCCTGTGCAGAAAACCTGGTCTAAAGCGGGTTCCTGTGCAGAAAACCTGGTCTAAAGCGGGTTCCTGTGCAGAAAACCTGGTCTAAAGCGGGTTCCTGTGCAGAAAACCTGGTCTAAAGCGGGTTCCTGTGCAGAAAACCTGGTCTAAAGCGGGTTCCTGTGCAGAAAACCTGGTCTAAAGCGGGTTCCTGTGCAGAAAACCTGGTCTAAAGCGGGTTCCTGTGCAGAAAACCTGGTCTAAAGCGGGTTCCTGTGCAGAAAACCTGGTCTAAAGCGGGTTCCTGTGCAGAAAACCTGGTCTAAAGCGAGTTCCTGTACAGAAAACCTGGTCTAAAGCGGGTTCCTGTACAGAAAACCTGGTCTAAAGCGGGTTCCTGTGCAGAAAACCTGGTCTAAAGCGGGTTCCTGTGCAGAAAACCTGGTCTAAATCGGGTTCCTGTGCAGAAAACCTGGTCTAAAGCGGGTTCCTGTGCAGAAAACCTGGTCTAAAGCGGGTTCCTGTGCAGAAAACCTGGTCTAAAACGGGTTCCTGTGCAGAAAACCTGGTCTAAAGCGGGTTCCTGTGCAGAAAACCTGGTCTAAAGCGGGTTCCTGTGCAGAAAACCTGGTCTAAAGCGGGTTCCTGTGCAGAAAACCTGGTCTAAAGCGGGTTCCTGTGCAGAAAACCTGGTCTAAAGCGGGTTCCTGTACAGAAAACCTGGTCTAAAGCGGGTTCATGTGCAGAAAACCTGGTCTAAAGCGGGTTCCTGTGCAGAAAACCTGGTCTAAAGCGGGTTCCTGTGCAGAAAACCTGGTCTAAAGCGGGTTCCTGTGCAGAAAACCTGGTCTAAAGCGGGTTCCTGTGCAGAAAACCTGGTCTAAAGCGGGTTCCTGTGCAGAAAACCTGGTCTAAAGCGGGTTCCTGTGCAGAAAAACCTGGTCTAAAGCGGGTTCCTGTGCAGAAAACCTGGTCTAAAGCGGGTTCCTGTGCAGAAAACCTGGTCTAAAGCGGGTTCCTGTACAGAAAAAAACTGGTCTAAAGCGGATTCCTGTACAGAAAAAACTGGTCTAAAGCGGATTCCTGTACAGAAAACCCTGGTCTAAAGCGGGTTCCTGTGCAGAAAACCTGGTCTAAAGCGGGTTCCTGTGCAGAAAACCTGGTCTAAAGCGGGTTCCTGTGCAGAAAACCTGGTCTAAAGCGGGTTCCTGTGCAGAAAACCTGGTCTAAAGCGGGTTCCTGTGCAGAAACCCTGGTCTAAAGCGGGTTCCTGTGCAGAAAACCTGGTCTAAAGCGGGTTCCTGTGCAGAAAACCTGGTCTAAAGCGGGTTCCTGTGCAGAAAACCTGGTCTAAAGCGGGTTCCTGTGCAGAAAACCTGGTCTAAAGCGGGTTCCTGTGCAGAAAACCTGGTCTAAAGCGGGTTCCTGTGCAGAAAACCTGGTCTAAAGCGGGTTCCTGTGCAGAAAACCTGGTCTAAAGCGGGTTCCTGTGCAGAAAACCTGGTCTAAAGCGGGTTCCTGTGCAGAAAACCTGGTCTAAAGCGGGTTCCTGTGCAGAAAACCTGGTCTAAAGCGGGTTCATGTGCAGAAAACCTGGTCTAAAGCGGGTTCCTGTGCAGAAAACCTGGTCTAAAGCGGGTTCCTGTGCAGAAAACCTGGTCTAAAGCGGGTTCCTGTGCAGAAAACCTGGTCTAAAGCGGGTTCCTGTGCAGAAAACCTGGTCTAAAGCGGGGTCCTGTGCAGAAAACCTGGTCTAAAGCGGGTTCCTGTGCAGAAAACCTGGTCTAAAGCGGGTTCCTGTACAGAAAACCTGGTCTAAAGCGGGTTCCTGTACAGAAAACCTGGTCTAAAGCGGGTTCCTGTGCAGAAAACCTGGTCTAAAGCGGGTTCCTGTGCAGAAAACCTGGTCTAAAGCGGGTTCCTGTGCAGAAAACCTGGTCTAAAGCGGGTTCCTGTGCAGAAAACCTGGTCTAAAGAGGGTTCCTGTGCAGAAAACCTGGTCTAAAGCGGGTTCCTGTCCAGAAAACCTGGCCTAAAGCGGGTTCCTGTGCAGAAAACCTGGTCTAAAGCGGGTTCCTGTGCAGAAAACCTGGTCTAAAGCGGGTTCCTGTGCAGAAAAACCTGGTCTAAAGCGGGTTCCTGTGCAGAAAAACCTGGTCTAAAGCGGGTTCCTGTGCAGAAAACCTGGTCTAAAGCGGGTTCCTGTGCAGAAAACCTGGTCTAAAGCGGGTTCCTGTACAGAAAACCTGGTCTAAAGCGGGTTCCTGTGCAGAAAACCTGGTCTAAAGCGGGTTCCTGTGCAGAAAACCTGGTCTAAAGCGGGTTCCTGTGCAGAAAACCTGGTCTAAAGCGGGTTCCTGTGCAGAAAACCTGGTCTAAAGCGGGTTCCTGTGCAGAAAACCTGGTCTAAAGCGGGTTCCTGTGCAGAAAACCTAGTCTAAAGCGGGTTCCTGTGCAGAAAACCTGGTCTAAAGCGGGTTCCTGTGCAGAAAACCTGGTCTAAAGCGGGTTCCTGTGCAGAAAACCTGGTCTAAAGCGGGTTCCTGTGCAGAAAACCTGGTCTAAAGCGGGTTCCTGTGCAGAAAACCTGGTCTAAAGCGGGTTCCTGTGCAGAAAACCTGGTCTAAAGTGGGTTCCTGTACAGAAAACCTGGTCTAAAGCGGGTTCCTGTACAGAAAACCTGGTCTAAAGCGGGTTCCTGTACAGAAAACCTGGTCTAAAGCGGGTTCCTGTACAGAAAACCTGGTCTAAAGCGGGTTCCTGTACAGAAAACCTGGTCTAAAGCGGTTTCCTGTGCAGAAAACCTGGTCTAAAGCGGGTTCCTGTGCAGAAAACCTGGTCTAAAGAGGGTTCCTGTGCAGAAAACCTGGTCTAAAGCGAGTTCCTGTGCAGAAAACCTGGTCTAAAGCGGGTTCCTGTGCAGAAAACCTGGTCTAAAGCGGGTTCCTGTGCAGAAAACCTGGTCTAAAGCGGGTTCCTGTGCAGAAAACCTGGTCTAAAGCGGGTTCCTGTGCAGAAAAACCTGGTCTAAAGCGGGTTCCTGTGCAGAAAACCTGGTCTAAAGCGGGTTCCTGTGCAGAAAACCTGGTCTAAAGCGGGTTCCTGTGCAGAAAACCTGGTCTAAAGCGGGTTCCTGTGCAGAAAACCTGGTCTAAAGCGGGTTCCTGTGCAGAAAAACTGGTCTAAAGCGGGTTCCTGTGCAGAAAACCTGGTCTAAAGCGGGTTCCTGTGCAGAAAACCTGGTCTAAAGCGGGTTCCTGTGCAGAAAACCTGGTCTAAAGCGGGTTCCTGTGCAGAAAACCTGGTCTAAAGCGGGTTCCTGTGCAGAAAACCTGGTCTAAAGCGGGTTCCTGTGCAGAAAAAAACCTGGTCTAAAGCGGGTTCCTGTACAGAAAAAAAAACCTGGTCTAAAGCGGGTTCCTGTGCAGAAAACCTGGTCTAAAGCGGGTTCCTGTGCAGAAAACCTGGTCTAAAGCGGGTTCCTGTGCAGAAAACCTGGTCTAAAGCGGGTTCCTGTGCAGAAAACCTGGTCTAAAGCGGGTTCCTGTGCAGAGAACCTGGTCTAAAGCGGGTTCCTGTGCAGAAAACCTGGTCTAAAGCGGGTTCCTGTGCAGAAAACCTGGTCTAAAGCGGGTTCCTGTGCAGAAAACCTGGTCTAAAGCGGGTTCCTGTGCAGAAAACCTGGTCTAAAGCGGGTTCCTGTACAGAAAAACCTGGTCTAAAGCGGGTTCCTGTGCAGAAAACCTGGTCTAAAGCGGGTTCCTGTGCAGAAAACCTGGTCTAAAGCGGGTTCCTGTGCAGAAAACCTGGTCTAAAGCGGGTTCCTGTGCAGAAAACCTGGTATAAAGCGGGTTCCTGTGCAGAAAACCTGGTCTAAAGCGGGTTCCTGTACAGAAAACCTGGTCTAAAGCGGGTTCCTGTGCAGAAAACCTGGTCTAAAGCGGGTTCCTGTGCAGAAAACCTGGTCTAAAGCGGGTTCCTGTGCAGAAAACCTGGTCTAAAGCGGGTTCCTGTGCAGAAAACCTGGTCTAAAGCGGGTTCCTGTGCAGAAAACCTGGTCTAAAGCGGGTTCCTGTGCAGAAAAACTGGTCTAAAGCGGGTTCCTGTGCAGAAAACCTGGTCTAAAGCGGGTTCCTGTGCAGAAAACCTGGTCTAAAGCGGGTTCCTGTGCAGAAAACCTGGTCTAAAGCGGGTTCCTGTGCAGAAAACCTGGTCTAAAGCGGGTTCCTGTGCAGAAAAACTGGTCTAAAGCGGGTTCCTGTGCAGAAAACCTGGTCTAAAGCGGGTTCCTGTGCAGAAAACCTGGTCTAAAGCGGGTTCCTGTGCAGAAAACCTGGTCTAAAGCGGGTTCCTGTGCAGAAAACCTGGTCTAAAGCGGGTTCCTGTGCAGAAAAACCTGGTCTAAAGCGGGTTCCTGTGCAGAAAAAACCTGGTCTAAAGCGGGTTCCTGTGCAGAAAACCTGGTCTAAAGCGGGTTCCTGTGCAGAAAACCTGGTCTAAAGCGGGTTCCTGTGCAGAAAACCTGGTCTAAAGCGGGTTCCTGTGCAGAAAACCTGGTCTAAAGCGGTTTCCTGTGCAGAAAACCTGGTCTAAAGCGGGTTCCTGTGCAGAAAACCTGGTCTAAAGCGGGTTCCTGTGCAGAAAACCTGGTCTAAAGCGGGTTCCTGTGCAGAAAACATGGTCTAAAGCGGGTTCCTGAGCAGAAAACCTGGTCTAAAGCGGGTTCCTGTGCAGAAAACCTGGTCTAAAGCGGGTTCCTGTGCAGAAAACCTGGTCTAAAGCGGGTTCCTGTGCAGAAAACCTGGTCTAAAGCGGGTTCCTGTGCAGAAAACCTGGTCTAAAGCGGGTTCCTGTGCAGAAAACCTGGTCTAAAGCGGGTTCCTGTGCAGAAAACCTGGTCTAAAGCGGGTTCCTGTGCAGAAAACCTGGTCTAAAGCGGGTTCCTGTGCAGAAAACCTGGTCTAAAGCGGGTTCCTGTGCAGAAAACCTGGTCTAAAGCGGGTTCCTGTGCAGAAAACCTGGTCTAAAGCGGGTTCCTGTGCAGAAAACCTGGTCTAAAGCGGGTCCTGTGCAGAAAACCTGGTCTAAAGCGGGTTCCTGTGCAGAAAACCTGGTCTAAAGCGGGTTCCTGTGCAGAAAACCTGGTCTAAAGCGGGTTCCTGTGCAGAAAACCTGGTCTAAAGCGGGTTCCTGTGCAGAAAACCTGGTCTAAAGCGGGTTCCTTTGCAGAAAACCTGGTCTAAAGCGGGTTCCTGTGCAGAAAACCTGGTCTAAAGCGGGTTCCTGTGCAGAAAACCTGGTCTAAAGCGGGTTCCTGTGCAGAAAACCTGGTCTAAAGCGGGTTCCTGTGCAGAAAACCTGGTCTAAAGCGGGTTCCTGTGCAGAAAACCTGGTCTAAAGCGGGTTCCTGTGCAGAAAAACCTGGTCTAAAGCGGGTTCCTGTGCAGAAAACCTGGTCTAAAGCGGGTTCCTGTGCAGAAAACCTGGTCTAAAGCGGGTTCCTGTGCAGAAAACCTGGTCTAAAGCGGGTTCCTGTGCAGAAAACCTGGTCTAAAGCGGGTTCCTGTGCAGAAAACTTGGTCTAAAGCGGGTTCCTGTGCAGAAAACCTGGTCTAAAGCGGGATCCTGTGCAGAAAACCTGGTCTAAAGCGGGTTCCTGTGCAGAAAACCTGGTCTAAAGCGGGTTCCTGTGCAGAAAACCTGGTCTAAAGCGGGTTCCTGTGCAGAAAACCTGGTCTAAAGCGGGTTCCTGTGCAGAAAAACCTGGTCTAAAGCGGGTTCCTGTGCAGAAAACCTGGTCTAAAGCGGGTCTAAAGCGGGTTCCTGTGCAGAAAACCTGGTCTAAAGCGGGTTCCTGTGCAGAAAACCTGGTCTAAAGCGGGTTCCTGTGCAGAAAACCTGGTCTAAAGCGGGTTCCTGTGCAGAAAACCTGGTCTAAAGCGGGTTCCTGTGCAGAAAACCTGGTCTAAAGAGGGTTCCTGTGCAGAAAAGCTGGTCTAAAGCGGGTTCCTGTGCAGAAAACCTGGTCTAAAGCGGGTTCCTGTGCAGAAAACCTGGTCTAAAGCGGGTTCCTGTACAGAAAAACTGGTCTAAAGCGGGTTCCTGTGCAGAAAAACTGGTCTAAAGCGGGTTCCTGTGCAGAAAACCTGGTCTAAAGCGGGTTCCTGTGCAGAAAACCTGGTCTAAAGCGGGTTCCTGTGCAGAAAACCTGGTCTAAAGCGGGTTCCTGTGCAGAAAACCTGGTCTAAAGCGGGTTCCTGTGCAGAAAACCTGGTCTAAAGCGGGTTCCTGTGCAGAAAAAACTGGTCTAAAGCGGGTTCCTGTGCAGAAAACCTGGTCTAAAGCGGGTTCCTGTACAGAAAACCTGGTCTAAAGCGGGTTCCTGTGCAGAAAACCTGGTCTAAAGCGGGGTCCTGTGCAGAAAACTTGGTCTAAAGCGGGTTCCTGTGCAGAAAACCTGGTCTAAAGCGGGTTCCTGTACAGAAAACCTGGTCTAAAGCGGGTTCCTGTACAGAAAACCTGGTCTAAAGCGGGTTCCTGTGCAGAAAAACTGGTCTAAAGCGGGTTCCTGTGCAGAAAACCTGGTCTAAAGCGGGTTCCTGTGCAGAAAACCTGGTCTAAAGCGGGTTCCTGTGCAGAAAACCTGGTCTAAAGCGGGTTCCTGTAGAGAAAACCTGGTCTAAAGCGGGTTCCTGTAGAGAAAAAATGGTCTAAAACGGGTTCCTGTAAAGAAAACCTGGTCTAAAGTTGGTTCCTGTACAGAAAACCTGGTCTAAAGCGGGTTCCTGTGCAGAAAAACTGGTCTAAAGCGGGTTCCTGTGCAGAAAACCTGGTCTAAAGCGGGTTCCTGTACAGAAAACCTGGTCTAAAGCGGGTTCCTGTGCAGAAAACCTGGTCTAAAGCGGGTTCCTGTGCAGAAAACCTGGTCTAAAGCGGGTTCCTGTGCAGAAAACCTGGTCTAAAGCGGGTTCCTGTGCAGAAAACCTGGTCTAAAGCGGGTTCCTGTGCAGAAAACCTGGTCTAAAGCGGGTTCCTGTGCAGAAAAACTGGTCTAAAGCGGGTTCCTGTGCAGAAAACCTGGTCTAAAGCGGGTTCCTGTACAGAAAACCTGGTCTAAAGCGGGTTCCTGTGCAGAAAACCTGGTCTAAAAGGGGTTCCTGTGCAGAAAACCTGGTCTAAAGCGGGTTCCTGTGCAGAAAACCTGGTCTAAAGCGGGTTCCTGTGCAGAAAACCTGGTCTAAAGCGGGTTCCTGTGCAGAAAACCTGGTCTAAAGCGGGTTCCTGTGCAGAAAACCTGGTCTGTAGCGGGTTCCTGTGCAGAAAACCTGGTCTAAAGCGGGTTCCTGTGCAGAAAACCTGGTCTAAAGCGGGTTCCTGTGCAGAAAAACTGGTCTAAAGCGGGTTCCTGTGCAGAAAACCTGGTCTAAAGCGGGTTCCTGTGCAGAAAACCTGGTCTAAAGCGGGTTCCTGTGCAGAAAACCTGGTCTAAAGCGGGTTCCTGTGCAGAAAACCTGGTCTAAAGCGGGTTCCTGTGCAGAAAACCTGGTCTAAAGAGGGTTCCTGTGCAGAAAACCTGGTCCAAAGCGGGTTCCTGTGCAGAAAACCTGGTCTAAAGCGGGTTCCTGTGCAGAAAACCTGGTCTAAAGCGGGTTCCTGTGCAGAAAACCTGGTCTAAAGCGGGTTCCTGTGCAGAAAACCTGGTCTAAAGCGGGTTCCTGTGCAGAAAACCTGGTCTAAAGCGGGTTCCTGTGCAGAAAACCTGGTCTAAAGCGGGTTCCTGTGCAGAAAACCTGGTCTAAAGCGGGTTCCTGTGCAGAAAACCTGGTCTAAAGCGGGTTCCTGTGCAGAAAACCTGGTCTAAAGCAGGTTCCTGTGCAGAAAACCTGGTCTAAAGCGGGTTCCTGTGCAGAAAACCTGGTCTAAAGCGGGTTCCTGTGCAGAAAACCTGGTCTAAAGCGGGTTCCTGTGCAGAAAACCGGGTCTAAAGCGGGTTCCTGTGCAGAAAACCTGGTCTAAAGTGGGTTCCTGTGCAGAAAACCTGGTCTAAAGCGGGTTCCTGTGCAGAAAACCTGGTCTAAAGCGGGTTCCTGTACAGAAAACCTGGTATAAAGCGGGTTCCTGTGCAGAAAACCTGGTCTAAAGCGGGTTCCTGTGCAGAAAACCTGGTCTAAAGCGGGTTCCTGTGCAGAAAACCTGGTCTAAAGCGGGTTCCTGTGCAGAAAACCTGGTCTAAAGCGGGTTCCTGTGCAGAAACACCTGGTCTAAAGCGGGTTCCTGTGCAGAAAAACCTGGTCTAAAGCGGGTTCCTGTGCAGAAAAACCTGGTCTAAAGCGGGTTCCTGTGCAGAAAAACCTGGTCTAAAGCGGGTTCCTGTGCAGAAAACCTGGTCTAAAGCGGGTTCCTGTGCAGAAAACCTGGTCTAAAGCGGGTTCCTGTGCAGAAAAACTGGTCTAAAGCGGGTTCCTGTGCAGAAAACCTGGTCTAAAGCGGGTTCCTGTACAGAAAACCTGGTCTAAAGCGGGTTCCTGTACAGAAAAAAACCTGGTCTAAAGCGGGTTCCTGTGCAGAAAACCTGGTCTAAAGCGGGTTCCTGTGCAGAAAACCTGGTCTAAAGCGGGTTCCTGTGCAGAAAACCTGGTCTAAAGCGGGTTCCTGTGCAGAAAACCTGGTCTAAAGGGGGTTCCTGTGCAGAAAACCTGGTCTAAAGCGGGTTCCTGTGCAGAAAACCTGGTCTAAAGCGGGTTCCTGTGCAGAAAACCTGGTCTAAAGCGGGTTCCTGTGCACAAAACCTGGTCTAAAGCGGGTTCCTGTGCAGAAAACCTGGTCTAAAGCGGGTTCCTGTGCAGAAAACCTGGTCTAAAGCGGGTTCCTGTGCAGAAAACCTGGTCTAAAGCGGGTTCCTGTGCAGAAAACCTGGTCTAAAGCGGGTTCCTGTGCAGAAAACCTGGGCTAAAGCGGGTTCCTGTGCAGAAAACCTGGGCTAAAGCGGGTTCCTGTACAGAAAAACCTGGTCTAAAGCGGGTTCCTGTGCAGAAAAACCTGGTCTAAAGCGGGTTCCTGTGCAGAAAACCTGGTCTAAAGCGGGATCCTGTGCAGAAAACCTGGTCTAAAGCGGGTTCCTGTACAGAAAACCTGGTCTAAAGCGGGTTCCTGTACAGAAAACCTGGTCTAAAGCGGGTTCCTGTACAGAAAACCTGGTCTAAAGCGGGTTCCTGTACAGAAAAACTGGTCTAAAGCGGGTTCCTGTGCAGAAAACCTGGTCTAAAGCGGGTTCCTGTACAGAAAACCTGGTCTAAAGCGGGTTCCTGTGCAGAAAACCTGGTCTAAAGCGGGTTCCTGTGCAGAAAACCTGGTCTAAAGCGGGTTCCTGTGCAGAAAACCTGGTCTAAAGCGGGTTCCTGTGCAGAAAACCTGGTCTAAAGCGGGTTCCTGTGCAGAAAACCTGGTCTAAAGCGGGTTCCTGTGCAAAAAACTTGGTCTAAAGCGGGTTCCTGTGCAGAAAACCTGGTCTAAAGCGGGTTCCTGTGCAGAAAACCTGGTCTAAAGCGGGTTCCTGTGCAGAAAACCTGGTCTAAAGCGGGTTCCTGTGCAGAAAACCTGGTCTAAAGCGGGTTCCTGTGCAGAAAAACTGGTCTAAAGCGGGTTCCTGTGCAGAAAACCTGGTCTAAAGCGGGTTCCTGTGCAGAAAACCTGGTCTAAAGCGGGTTCCTGTGCAGAAAACCTGGTCTAAAGCGGGTTCCTGTGCAGAAAACCTGGTCTAAAGCGGGTTCCTGTGCAGAAAACCTGGTCTAAAGCGGGTTCCTGTGCAGAAAACCTGGTCTAAAGCGGGTTCCTGTGCAGAAAACCTGGTCTAAAGCGGGGTCCTGTGCAGAAAACCTGGTCTAAAGCGGGTTCCTGTGCAGAAAACCTGGTCTAAAGCGGGTTCCTGTGCAGAAAACCTGGTCTAAAGCGGGTTCCTGTGCAGAAAACCTGGTCTAAAGCGGGTTCCTGTACAGAAAACCTGGTCTAAAGCGGGTTCCTGTACAGAAAACCTGGTCTAAAGCGGGTTCCTGTGCAGAAAACCTGGTCTAAAGCGGGTTCCTGTGCAGAAAACCTGGTCTAAAGCGGATTCCTGTGCAGAAAACCTGGTCTAAAGCGGGTTCCTGTGCAGAAAACCTGGTCTAAAGCGGGTTCCTGTGCAGAAAACCTGGTCTAAAGCGGGTTCCTGTGCAGAAAACCTGGTCTAAAGCGGGTTCCTGTGCAGAAAACCTGGTCTAAAGCGGGTTCCTGTGCAGAAAACCTGGTCTAAAGCGAGTTCCTGTGCAGAAAACCTGGTCTAAAGCGGGTTCCTGTGCAGAAAACCTGGTCTAAAGCGGGTTCCTGTGCAGAAAACCTGGTCTAAAGCGGGTTCCTGTGCAGAAAACCTGGTCTAAAGCGGATTCCTGTACAGAAAACCTGGTCTAAAGCGGGTTCCTGTACAGAAAACCTGGTCTAAAGCGGGTTCCTGTGCAGAAAACCTGGTCTAAAGCGGGTTCCTGTGCAGAAAACCTGGTCTAAAGCGGGTTCCTGTGCAGAAAACCTGGTCTAAAGCGGGTTCCTGTGCAGAAAACCTGGTCTAAAGTGGGATCCTGTGCAGAAAACCTGGTCTAAAGCGGGTTCCTGTGCAGAAAACCTGGTCTAAAGCGGGTTCCTGTGCAGAAAACCTGGTCTAAAGCGGGTTCCTGTGCAGAAAACCTGGTCTAAAGCGGGTTCCTGTGCAGAAAACCTGGTCTAAAGCGGGTTCCTGTGCAGAAAACCTGGTCTAAAGCGGGTTCCTGTGCAGAAAACCTGGTCTAAAGCGGGTTCCTGTACAGAAAACCTGGTCTAAAGCGGGTTCCTGTACAGAAAACCTGGTCTAAAGCGGGTTCCTGTACAGAAAAACCTGGTCTAAAGCGGGTTCCTGTACAGAAAAACCTTGTCTAAAGCGGGTTCCTGTGCAGAAAAACCTGGTCTAAAGCGGGTTCCTGTGCAGAAAACCTGGTCTAAAGCGGGTTCCTGTGCAGAAAACCTGGACTAAATCGGGTTCCTAAGCAGAAAACCTGGTCTAAAGAGGGTTCCTGTGCAGAAAACCTGGTCTAAAGCGGGTTCCTGTGCAGAAAACCTGGTCTAAAGCGGGTTCCTGTGCAGAAAACCTGGTCTAAAGCGGGTTCCTGTGCAGAAAACCTGGTCTAAAGCGGGTTCCTGTGCCTGGTCTAAAGCGGGTTCCTGTGCAGAAAACCTGGTCTAAAGCGGGTTCCTGTGCAGAAAACCTGGTCTAAAGCGGGTTCCTGTGCAGAAAACCTGGTCTAAAGCGGGTTCCTGTGCAGAAAACCTGGTCTAAAGCGGGTTCCTGTGCAGAAAAACCTGGTCTAAAGCGGGTTCCTGTGCAGAAAACCTGGTCTAAAAAGGGTTCCTGTGCAGAAAACCTGGTCTAAAGCGGGTTCCTGTGCAGAAAACCTGGTCTAAAGCGGGTTCCTGTGCAGAAAACCTGGTCTAAAGCGGGTTCCTGTGCAGAAAAAACCTGGTCTAAAGCGGGTTCCTGTACAGAAAACCTGGTCTAAAGCGGGTTCCTGTACAGAAAAAAACCTGGTCTAAAGCGGGTTCCTGTACAGAAAAACCTGGTCTAAAGCGGGTTCCTGTGCAGAAAAAACCTGGTCTAAAGCGGGTTCCTGTGCAGAAAACCTGGTCTAAAGCGGGTTCCTGTGCAGAAAACCTGGTCTAAAGCGGGTTCCTGTACAGAAAACCTGGTCTAAAGCGGGTTCCTGTGCAGAAAACCTGGTCTAAAGCGGGTTCCTGTACAGAAAACCTGGTCTAAAGCGGGTTCCTGTACAGAAAACCTGGTCTAAAGCGGGTTCCTGTACAGAAAACCTGGTCTAAAGCGGGTTCCTGTACAGAAAACCTGGTCTAAAGCGGGTTCCTGTACAGAAAAAACTGGTCTAAAGCGGGTTCCTGTACAGAAAAACCTGGTCTAAAGCGGGTTCCTGTGCAGAAAAACCTGGTCTAAAGCGGGTTCCTGTGCAGAAAACCTGGTCTAAAGCGGGTTCCTGTGCAGAAAACCTGGTCTAAAGCGGGTTCCTGTACAGAAAAACCTGGTCTAAAGCGGGTTCCTGTGCAGAAAAAACCTGGTCTAAAGCGGGTTCCTGTGCAGAAAACCTGGTCTAAAGCGGGTTCCTGTACAGAAAAACCTGGTCTAAAGCGGGTTCCTGTACAGAAAAACCTGGTCTAAAGCGGGTTCCTGTGCAGAAAAAACCTGGTCTAAAGCGGGTTCCTGTGCAGAAAAACCTGGTCTAAAGCGGGTTCCTGTGCAGAAAACCTGGTCTAAAGCGGGTTCCTGTGCAGAAAACCTGGTCTAAAGCGGGTTCCTGTGCAGAAAACCTGGTCTAAAGCGGGTTCCTGTGCAGAAACCTGGTCTAAAGCGGGTTCCTGTGCAGAAAACCTGGTCTAAAGCGGGTTCCTGTGCAGAAAACCTGGTCTAAAGCGGGTTCCTGTGCAGAAAACCTGGTCTAAAGCGGGTTCCTGTACAGAAAAACCTGGTCTAAAGCGGGTTCCTGTGCAGAAAAAACCTGGTCTAAAGCGGGTTCCTGTGCAGAAAACCTGGTCTAAAGCGGGTTCCTGTGCAGAAAACCTGGTCTAAAGCGGGTTCCTGTGCAGAAAACCTGGTCTAAAGCGGGTTCCTGTGCAGAAAACCTGGTCTAAAGCGGGTTCCTGTGCAGAAAAACTGGTCTAAAGCGGGTTCCTGTGCAGAAAACCTGGTCTAAAGCGGGTTCCTGTGCAGAAAACCTGGTCTAAAGCGGGTTCCTGTGCAGAAAACCTGGTCTAAAGCGGGTTCCTGTGCAGAAAACCTGGTCTAAAGCGGGTTCCTGTGCAGAAAACCTGGTCTAAAGCGGGTTCCTGTGCAGAAAACCTGGTCTAAAGCGGGTTCCTGTGCAGAAAACCTGGTCTAAAGCGGGTTCCTGTGCAGAAAAACTGGTCTAAAGCGGGTTCCTGTGCAGAAAACCTGGTCTAAAGCGGGTTCCTGTGCAGAAAACCTGGTCTAAAGCGGGTTCCTGTGCAGAAAACCTGGTCTAAAGCGGGTTCCTGTGCAGAAAACCTGGTCTAAAGCGGGTTCCTGTGCAGAAAAAACTGGTCTAAAGCGGATTCCTGTACAGAAAACCCTGGTCTAAAGCGGGTTCCTGTGCAGAAAACCTGGTCTAAAGCGGGTTCCTGTGCAGAAAACCTGGTCTAAAGCGGGTTCCTGTGCAGAAAACCTGGTCTAAAGCGGGTTCCTGTACTGAAAACCTGGTCTAAAGCGGGTTCCTGTACAGAAAACCTGGTCTAAAGCGGGTTCCTGGGCAGAAAACCTGGTCTAAAGCGGGTTCCTGTGCAGAAAACCTGGTCTAAAGCGGGTTCCTGTGCAGAAAACCTGGTCTAAAGCGGGTTCCTGTGCAGAAAACCTGGTCTAAAGCGGGTTCCTGTGCAGAAAACCTGGTCTAAAGAGGGTTCCTAAGCAGAAAACCTGGTCTAAAGAGGGTTCCTGTGCAGAAAAGCTGGTCTAAAGCGGGTTCCTGTGCAGAAAACCTGGTCTAAAGCGGGTTCCTGTGCAGAAAACCTGGTCTAAAGCGGGTTCCTGTGCAGAAAACCTGGTCTAAAGCGGGTTCCTGTACAGAAAACCTGGTCTAAAGCGGGTTCCTGTACAGAAAAACCTGGTCTAAAGCGGGTTCCTGTACAGAAAAACCTGGTCTAAAGCGGGTTCCTGTGCAGAAAAACCTGGTCTAAAGCGGGTTCCTGTGCAGAAAACCTGGTCTAAAGCGGGTTCCTGTGCAGAAAACCTGGTCTAAAGCTGGTTCCTGTACAGAAAACCTGGTCTAAAGCGGGTTCCTGTGCAGAAAACCTGGTCTAAAGCGGGTTCCTGTGCAGAAAACCTGGTCTAAAGCGGGTTCCTGTGCAGAAAACCTGGTCTAAAGCGGGTTCCTGTGCAGAAAACCTGGTCTAAAGCGGGTTCCTGTGCAGAGAAGAAAACCTGGTCTAAAGCGGGTTCCTGTGCAGAAAACCTGGTCTAAAGCGGGTTCCTGTACAGAAAACCTGGTCTAAAGCGGGTTCCTGTACAGAAAAAATGGTCTAAAGCGGGTTCCTGTGCAGAAAACCTGGTCTAAAGCGGGTTCCTGTGCAGAAAACCTGGTCTAAAGCGGGTTCCTGTGCAGAAAACCTGGTCTAAAGCGGGTTCCTGTACAGAAAACCTGGTCTAAAGCTGGTTCCTGTACAGAAAACCTGGTCTAAAGCGGGTTCCTGTGCAGAAAACCTGGTCTAAAGCGGGTTCCTGTGCAGAAAACCTGGTCTAAAGCGGGTTCCTGTGCAGAAAACCTGGTCTAAAGCGGGTTCCTGTGCAGAAAACCTGGTCTAAAGCGGGTTCCTGTGCAGAAAACCTGGTCTAAAGCGGGTTCCTGTGCAGAAAACCTGGTCAAAAGCGGGTTCCTGTGCAGAAAACCTGGTCTAAAGCGGGTTCCTGTGCAGAAAACCTGGTCTAAAGCGGGTTCCTGTGCAGAAACCCTGGTCTAAAGCGGGTTCCTGTGCAGAAAACCTGGTCTAAAGCGGGTTCCTGTGCAGAAAACCTGGTCTAAAGCGGGTTCCTGTGCAGAAAACCTGGTCTAAAGCGGGTTCCTGTACAGAAAACCTGGTCTAAAGCGGGTTCCTGTGCAGAAAACCTGGTCTAAAGCGGGTTCCTGTGCAGAAAAACCTGGTCTAAAGCGGGTTCCTGTGCAGAAAAACCTGGTCTAAAGCGGGTTCCTGTGCAGAAAACCTGGTCTAAAGCGGGTTCCTGTGCAGAAAACCTGGTCTAAAGCGGGTTCCTGTACAGAAAACCTGGTCTAAAGCGGGTTCCTGTGCAGAAAACCTGGTCTAAAGCGGGTTCCTGTACAGAAAACCTGGTCTAAAGCGGGTTCCTGTGCAGAAAACCTGGTCTAATGAGGGTTCCTGTACAGAAAACCTAGCCTAAGCGGGTTCCTGTGCAGAAAACCTGGTCTAAAGCGGGTTCCTGTGCAGAAAACCTGGTCTAAAGCGGGTTCCTGTGCAGAAAACCTGGTCTAAAGCGGGTTCCTGTGCAGAAAAACCTGGTCTAAAGCGGGTTCCTGTGCAGAAAACCTGGTCTAAAGCGGGTTCCTGTGCAGAAAACCTGGTCTAAAGCGGGTTCCTGTGCAGAAAACCTGGTCTAAAGCGGGTTCCTGTGCAGAAAACCTGGTCTAAAGCGGGTTCCTGTGCAGAAAACCTGGTCTAAAGCGGGTTCCTGTGCAGAAAACCTGGTCTAAAGCGGGTTCCTGTGCAGAAAACCTGGTCTAAAGCGGGTTCCTGTGCAGAAAACCTGGTGTAAAGCGGGTTCCTGTGCAGAAAACCTGGTCTAAAGCGGGTTCCTGTGCAGAAAACCTGGTCTAAAGCGGGTTCCTGTGCAGAAAACCTGGTCTAAAGCGGGTTCCTGTGCAGAAAACCTGGTCTAAAGCGGGTTCCTGTGCAGAAAACCTGTCTAAAGCGGGTTCCTGTGCAGAAAACCTGGTCTAAAGCGGGTTCCTGTGCAGAAAACCTGGTCTAAAGCGGGTTCCTGTGCAGAAAACCTGGTCTAAAGCGGGTTCCTGTGCAGAAAACCTGGTCTAAAGCGGGTTCCTGTGCAGAAAAAATGGTCTAAAGCGGGTTCCTGTGCAGAAAACCTGGTCTAAAGCGGGTTCCTGTGCAGAAAACCTGGTCTAAAGCGGGTTCCTGTGCAGAAAACCTGGTCTAAAGCGGGTTCCTGTGCAGAAAACCTGGTCTAAAGCGGGTTCCTGTGCAGAAAACCTGGTCTAAAGCGGGTTCCTGTGCAGAAACCCTGGTCTAAAGCGGGTTCCTGTGCAGAAAACCTGGTCTAAAGCGGGTTCCTGTGCAGAAAACCTGGTCTAAAGCGGGTTCCTGTGCAGAAAACCTGGTCTAAAGCGGGTTCCTGTGCAGAAAACCTGGTCTAAAGCGGGTTCCTGGGCAGAAAACCTGGTCTAAAGCGGGTTCCTGTACAGAAAACCTGGTCTAAAGCGGGTTCCTGTACAGAAAACCTGGTCTAAAGCGGGTTCCTGTACAGAAAACCTGGTCTAAAGCGGGTTCCTGTGCAGAAAACCTGGTCTAAAGCGGGTTCCTGTGCAGAAAACCTGGGCTAAAGCGGGTTCCTGTGCAGAAAACCTGGTCTAAAGCGGGTTCCTGTGCAGAAAACCTGGTCTAAAGCGGGTTCCTGTGCAGAAAACCTGGTCTAAAGCGGGTTCCTGTGCAGAAAACCTGGTCTAAAGCGGGTTCCTGTACAGAAAACCTGGTCTAAAGCGGGTTCCTGTACACAAAACCTGGTCTAAAGCGGGTTCCTGTTCAGAAAACCTGGTCTAAAGCGGGTTCCTGTGCAGAAAACCTGGTCTAAAGCGGGTTCCTGTGCAGAAAAACCTGGTCTAAAGCGGGTTCCTGTGCAGAAAAACCTGGTCTAAAGCGGGTTCCTGTGCAGAAAACCTGGTCTAAAGCGGGTTCCTGTGCAGAAAACCTGGTCTAAAGCGGGTTCCTGTACAGAAAACCTGGTCTAAAGCGGGGTCCTGTACAGAAAACCTGGTCTAAAGCGGGTTCCTGTGCAGAAAACCTGGTCTAAAGCGGGTTCCTGTGCAGAAAACCTGGTCTAAAGCGGGTTCCTGTGCAGAAAACCTGGTCTAAAGCGGGTTCCTGTGCAGAAAACCGGTCTAAAGCGGGTTCCTGTGCAGAAAACCTGGTCTAAAGCGGGTTCCTGTGCAGAAAACCTGGTCTAAAGCGGGTTCCTGTGCAGAAAACCTGGTCTAAAGCGGGTTCCTGTCAGAAAACCTGGTCTAAAGCGGGTTCCTGTGCAGAAAACCTGGTCTAAAGCGGGTTCCTGTGCAGAAAACCTGGTCTAAAGCGGGTTCCTGTGCAGAAAACCTGGTCTAAAGCGGTTTCCTGTGCAGAAAACCTGGTCTAAAGCGGGTTCCTGTGCAGAAAACCTGGTCTAAAGCGGGTTCCTGTGCAGAAAACCTGGTCTAAAGCGGGTTCCTGTGCAGAAAACCTGGTCTTAAGCGGGTTCCTGTGCAGAAAACCTGGTCTAAAGCGGGTTCCTGTGCAGAAAACCTGGTCTAAAGCGGGTTCCTGTGCAGAAAACCTGGTCTAAAGCGGGTTCCTGTGCAGAAAACCTGGTCTAAAGCGGGTTCCTGTACAGAAAAACCTGGTCTAAAGCGGGTTCCTGTGCAGAAAAACCTGGTCTAAAGCGGGTTCCTGTGCAGAAAACCTGGTCTAAAGCGGGTTCCTGTGCAGAAAACCTGGTCTAAAGCGGGTTCCTGTGAAGAAAACCTGGTCTAAAGCGGGTTCCTGTGCAGAAAACCTGGTCTAAAGCGGGTTCCTGTGCAGAAAACCTGGTCTAAAGCGGGTTCCTGTGCAGAAAACCTGGTCTAAAGCGGGTTCCTGTACAGAAAACCTGGGGTAAAGCGGGTTCCTGTACAGAAAACCTGGTCTAAAGCGGGTTCCTGTACAGAAAACCTGGTCTAAAGCGGGTTCCTGTACAGAAAACCTGGTCTAAAGCGGGTTCCTGTACAGAAAAACCTTGTCTAAAGCGGGTACCTGTGCAGAAAAACCTGGTCTAAAGCGGGTTCCTGTGCAGAAAACCTGGTCTAAAGCGGGTTCCTGTGCAGAAAACCTGGTCTAAAGCGGGTTCCTGTGCAGAAAACCTGGTCTAAAGCGGGTTCCTGTGCAGAAAACCTGGTCTAAAGCGGGTTCCTGTGCAGAAAAACTGGTCTAAAGCGGGTTCCTGTGCAGAAAACCTGGTCTAAAGCGGGTTCCTGTGCAGAAAAACTGGTCTAAAGCGGGTTCCTGTGCAGAAAACCTGGTCTAAAGCGGGTTCCTGTGCAGAAAAAATGGTCTAAAGCGGGTTCCTGTGCAGAAAACCTGGTCTAAAGCGGGTTCCTGTGCAGAAAACCTGGTCTAAAGCGGGTTCCTGTACAGAAAACCTGGTCTAAAGCGGGTTCCTGTGCAGAAAAACTGGTCTAAAGCGGGTTCCTGTGCAGAAAACCTGGTCTAAAGCGGGTTCCTGTGCAGAAAACCTGGTCTAAAGCGGGTTCCTGTGCAGAAAACCTGGTCTAAAGCGGGTTCCTGTGCAGAAAACCTGGTCTAAAGGGGGTTCCTGTGCAGAAAACCTGGTCTAAAGCGGGTTCCTGTGCAGAAAACCTGGTCTAAAGCGGGTTCCTGTGCAGAAAACCTGGTCTAAAGCGGGTTCCTGTGCAGAAAACCTGGTCTAAAGCGGGTTCCTGTGCAGAAAACCTGGTCTAAAGCGCGTTCCTGTGCAGAAAACCTGGTCTAAAGCGGGTTCCTGTGCAGAAAACCTGGTCTAAAGCGGGTTCCTGTGCAGAAAACCTGGTCTAAAGCGGGTTCCTGTGCAGAAAACCTGGTCTAAACCGGGTTCCTGTGCAGAAAACCTGGTCTAAAGCGGGTTCCTGTGCAGAAAACCTGGTCTAAAGCGGGTTCCTGTGCAGAAAACCTGGTCTAAAGCGGGTTCCTGTGCAGAAAACCTGGTCTAAAGCGGGTTCCTGTGCAGAAAACCTGGTCTAAAGCGGGTTCCTGTGCAGAAAACGGGGTCTAAAGCGGGTTCCTGTGCAGAAAACCTGGTCTAAAGCGGGTTCCTGTGCAGAAAACCTGGTCTAAAGCGGGTTCCTGTGCAGAAAACCTGGTCTAAAGCGGGTTCCTGTGCAGAAAACCTGGTCTAAAGCGGGTTCCTGTGCAGAAAACTTGGTCTAAAGCGGGTTCCTGTGCAGAAAACCTGGTCTAAAGCGGGTTCCTGTGCAGAAAACCTGGTCTAAAGCGGGTTCCTGTGCAGAAAACCTGGTCTAAAGCGGGTTCCTGTGCAGAAAACCTGGTCTAAAGCGGGTTCCTGTGCAGAAAACCTGGTCTAAAGCGGGTTCCTGTGCAGAAAACCTGGTCTAAAGCGGGTTCCTGTGCAGAAAACCTGGTCTAAAGCGGGTTCCTGTGCAGAAAACCTGGTCTAAAGCGGGTTCCTGTACAGAAAACCTGGTCTAAAGCGGGTTCCTGTACGGAAAACCTGGTCTAAAGCGGGTTCCTGTACAGAAAACCTGGTCTAAAGCGGGTTCCTGTACAGAAAACCTGGTCTAAAGCGGGTTCCTGTGCAGAAAACCTGGTCTAAAGCGGGTTCCTGTGCAGAAAACCTGGTCTAAAGCGGGTTCCTGTGCAGAAAACCTGGTCTAAAGCGGGTTCCTGTGCAGAAAACCTGGTCTAAAGCGGGTTCCTGTTCAGAAAACCTGGTCTAAAGCGGGTTCCTGTGCAGAAAACCTGGTCTAAAGCGGGTTCCTGTGCAGAAAACCTGGTCTAAAGCGGGTTCCTGTGCAGAAAACCTGGTCTAAAGCGGGTTCCTGTGCAGAAAACCTGGTCTAAAGCGGGTTCCTGTGCAGAAAACCTGGTCTAAAGCGGGTTCCTGTGCAGAAAACCTGGTCTAAAGCGGGTTCCTGTGCAGAGAACCTGGTCTAAAGCGGGTTCCTGTGCAGAAAACCTGGTCTAAAGAAGGTTCCTGTGCAGAAAACCTGGTCTAAAGCGGGTTCCTGTGCAGAAAACCTGGTCTAAAGCGGGTTCCTGTGCAGAAAACCTGGTCTAAAGCGGGTTTCTGTGCAGAAAACCTGGTCTAAAGCGGGTTCCTGTGCAGAAAACCTGGTCTTAAGCGGGTTCCTGTGCAGAAAACCTGGTCTAAAGCGGGTTCCTGTGCAGAAAACCTGGTCTAAAGCGGGTTCCTGTGCAGAAAACCTGGTCTAAAGCGGGTTCCTGTGCAGAAAACCTGGTCTAATGCGGGTTCCTGTGCAGAAAACCTGGTCTAAAGCGGGTTCCTGTGCAGAAAACCTGGTCTAAAGCGGGTTCCTGTGCAGAAAACCTGGTCTAAAGCGGGTTCCTGTTTAGAAAACCTGGTCTAAAAAATTAACCCTGTTTTTCCTGTCCCCCCTGTAAAAAAACCCTTACTGTGCAAAAACCTTTAAAGCCCTTTTCCTGTTACAGAAAACTTTTAAACTATCCTAAAGCCCCCCATTACACCCTCTTTAACCATACCCCAAAAACCTAAAGCGGGTTTCCTGTGCAGAACCCCATTAAAAAAAACCTTTAAAGCGGGTTCCCTGTGCATTAAAACCTGGTCTAAAAGGGGTTCCTGTACATATAACCTCCCCCCCATTAAACGGGTTAACCTATCCAGAAAACCTGGTCTTTAACCATATCCTCCCCCCCTTTAACACCCCTGGTCTTAAACCCTTTTAACCATACCCTGGTCCCCCCATTACCCCCCCTTTAACCCTCCACCTACCCTCCCCCCCCATTACCTGTACAGAAAAACTTTAACCATATCCTCCCCCCCCATTACACCCTTTTAAAGCGGGTATCCTCCCCCCATTAAAACATGGTTAACCATATCCTCCCCCCATTAAAACCTGGTCCCTATCCCCTAAACCCCCTTGTACAAAAAAAACCTCTTTAAACCATATCCCCCCCCCCCCACACCCTCTTTAAACCATATCCTCCCCCCCCCCCATTACACCCTCCTTAACCATATCCTCCCCCCCATTACACCCTTTTAACCATATATCCCCCCCCATTACAACCCCCTTTAAAGCATATCCCTTAATTACACCCTCTTTTTAACCATATCCTTCCCCCCCCCCACCCCTCTTTAACCATATCCTGTACCCCCATTAAAACCCCCTTTAACCCCATATCCTTTAACCCCCCATTACCCCTTTTTAACCCATATCCCCCCCCCCATTACACCCCTATTTAACCCCCATTAAACCCATATCCTATCCTAAAAATTACACCCCCTTTAAATATCCTATCCCCCCCATTACACCCTTTTAACCATATCCTTCCCCCCCATTACACCCCCCATTAACCCTATTTTAACCATATCCTTATTACACCCTCTTTTAACCATATCCCCCCCCCCCCACCCTCTTTAACCATATCCTCCCCCCCCCCATTACACCCTCTTTAACCATATCCTCCCCCCCATTACACCCTCTTTAACCCCTATCCTCCCCCCCCCCCCATTAACCCTCCCCCATATCCTCCCCCCCCCCCCATTACCCCCTATTAAACCCCCCCCCCCCAAACCCCCCCCCCCCTTTAACCCTCTTATCCTCCCCCCCCCCCCCCCCTCCCTTTTAACCATATCCCCCCCCCCCCCCATTACACCCCCTTTAAACCATATCCCCTCCCCCCCATTAACCCCCTTTAACCATATCCATTACACCCTTTTAACCCCCATATCCTCCCCATTACACCCTCTTTAACCATATCCCCCCCCCCCCATTACACCCTCTTTAACCATATCCTCCCCCCCCCCTTTACCCTCTTTAACCCCCCATCCCCCCCCCCATTACACCCCCCCATTAACCCTATTAACCTATCCCCCCCCATTACACCCTCTTTAACCATATCCCCCCCCCCCCATTACATTACATCTTTAACCATATCCCCCCCCCCATACACCCTCTTTAACCATACCCCCCCATTACCCCCCCCCCCCCCATTACACCCTCTTTTTACCATATCCCCCCCCCATCCCCCCCCCCATTACACCCTCTTTAACCATATCCCCCCCCCCCCCATTACACCCCTTTAACCCATATCCTCCCCCCCCATTACACCCCCTCCCCCATTTAACCCTACCCCCCCCCCCCCATTACACCCTCTTTAACCATATCCCTCCCCCCCATTACACCCCCTCTTTAACCATACCCTCCCCCCCCCCCATTACACCCTCTTTAACCATACCCTCCCCCCATTACACCCTCTTTAACCATATCCCTCCCCCCCCCATTACACCCTCTTTAACCATATCCCTCCCCCCCATTACACCCCTCTTTAACCATATCCCCCCCCATTAACCCTCTTTAATATCCCCCCCCCCCCATTACACCCTCTTTAACCATATCCTCCCCCCCCCCATACACCCCTCTTTAACCATATCCTATCCCCCCCCCCCATTACACCCTCCCCCCCCCATTAACCATATCCCCCCCCCCCCCCATTACACCCTCTTTAACCATATCCTCCCCCCCCATTACACCCTCTTTAACCATATCCCTCCCCCCCCCATTACACCCTCTTTAACCATATCCCTCCCCCCCCCATTACACCCTCTTTAACCATATCCCCCCCCCATTACCATATCCCTCCCCCATTAACCATTATCCCATCCCCCCCCCCCATTACACCCTCTTTAACCATATCCCTCCCCCCCCATTACACCCTCTTTAACCATATCCCCCCCCCCCCATTACACCCTCTTTAACCATATCCTCCCCCCCCCATTACACCCTCTTTAACCATATCCCTCCCCCCCATTACACCCTCTTTAACCATATCCCCCCCCATACACCCCTTTAACCATATCCCCCCCCATTACA
>JAMPIV010010477.1:0-290212 GCA_024509875.1 Oreohelix idahoensis | reverse complement strand
GACAAATCATCTAAACATCCACCTAGGGACCACCGTTAACAAGGAAGAAAGCTACCCGACCACCAATCATTGGTGTGAGCCAATATTAGTACCAAAGGCTTTACATGGAATAACATATTGCCAATGCAGAAGGAAAGCCCGGCGAAGACGACAAGGTCATACTCAAAAATTAGCACTAAAGAAGATTTATAATGGAGTAATAAGACCACACTTAGAGTTTAGCTCAGCAGCATGGTCATCAGCGGCTAACTCGCATCTGCAGTCTTTGGACAAGGTGCAAAATCAAGCTCTCAGGCTCATTACAGGAGCCATGAAAACTACACCAATAACAGAGATGCAGAAGGTTGCTGGATTACAGACATTGTCCCATAGAAGAGACACAAAAACCATGATCCAGATGGAAAAAGTACAACAGTATGCCAATGCACCCAATGAAGGCAAGACTAGATGATCTGGCATTGGGACGTCTAAAGCGTAGCAGCTTTGTGCATCGAGGGAAAAGACTTATAAGACAGCATCAAGAAGACCTATCCATGAAGACAACACCACTGAAGCCCACCCTATACCCTGTACCATGGGAGCAGGCCAGCAGTGCCCTCCAAATTAATACATCAGTCGATGGTCTCACAAGTGGATGTGAGTATAATGATCTGCAAAAACGAACTGCTACATTGAGTATGATCCAAGAAAGCTATCCCGATCAATCATGGATACATGCCTATACAGATGGATCAGCAACTAATGCTGTTAGGAATGGAGGTGCCGGTATCTTTATCTCATATCCTGACAACCACTATGAGACTAGGCACATTCCCACTGGTAAATTCTGTTCCAACTATACAGCTGAGGTTCAAGCTCTAGAGCAAGCTGCAAATATGATTTATAACACCAACTCTGACTGCCACCAGTAGTCATCCTCACAGATGCACTGTCTGTCCTGCAAGCTCTCAAGGGTGGTAAACTCCCACATCTGAGAAATGAACTAAACAAGGTAGCTGCCAAAAAGAGAACCATACTTCAGTGGGTACCATCTCATTGTGGTGTACCCGGAAATGAAAAGGCAGATAAACTTGCAAAAAAGGAGGAGAATGTGAACAAGAAGATAATGAAGTCACATACTTTGAGAAAAAGAGAGCTATCCAGACTATCAGAAGAGAACAGAACCAACCCAAAGACGACTATCACACTCTCGACCGGCAGGGACAGACAACTATTTTTCGACTCAGGACAGGGCATAACAAACTGAATAAACACATGCACAAGCTACGATTGTCTGCTTCACCACTGTGCACATGTGGATTAAACGAACAAACTGCTGAGCATGTTCTACAGGACTGTCCTCTGTATGACCAGTTAAGAAAGATATACTGGCCCAATGACTCAACACTAAACTCAAAGCTATATGGAGTTAAAGAGGAACTTCAAACAACAGTCGAATTCATCATGAGAACTCGTCTGACGGTGTAATGATCAAAAATGCGATCGCAAGAAGAAGAAGAAAAGAAGAACTGCTGATAATATCGACAACGACACACATTCTTCATATGAGTATGTCATTGATCTCAGAAAAAAAATTATTGAAGCATGCAAGCTAGCAACTTCATCATCCGAATTTGCTAAGGAAAAGGCAAGACAATTTGCTAATAAGAAGAGACGCCTACGTCAACTTTGTCCTGGAGACAAAGCGTTTGTTTTACTCCCTTCTAGAGAGAACAGACTTCTTATTACATGGAAAGGTCCATATGCAATAATCTCGAAGATTTCCGATGTCGACTATGTTGTCGATATTGATGGAAGGCATAAAACCTTCCATATAAATATGCTTACGGAATATCATGAGCGACCAGATTATTTGCAGCCTATTTTCCAGGCAACGGACGACTCTCCAGTCCAACAAAGTCATATCTCATCCCTGTCAGTTATACAAGATGAGGAAACTTCTTTTTTGGATGTCAGTCTACCTCTTCCTGTGATTCCACTTACTTCTACGGAATCATGGAGAAACGTTACTGTTTCTTCTAATTTGTCTTTTGAGGAACAGCGAAAAATATCTTCTACGCTACAAGCATTTCAGGATGTCCTTACCGACATTCCTGGACACACAAATGTCATTGAGCATGACATTATACTTACTGATCATACTCCGATCAGAGTAAGACCATATTCTATTCCTATTCATTTCCAAGCACAAGTCGAGAAAGAATTGGATGAGATGATACAATTGAAGATAATTGAACCTTCCACGTCAGCATACTCTTCGTCCATGGTTATTGTTCGAAAGAAAGACAATAACATACGCCTTTGCGTAGATTATCGCAAATTGAACCAAGTTACGAAGTTCGATGCTGAACCTATGCCTTTATTAGAAGATCTACTTACTAGACTTTCTAACTCTCGATTCTTTACTAAACTTGACTTGTCAAAAGGCTATTGGCAAGTTCCGTTAACTGAACACGCCAAACCTCTCACTGTTTTCTCAACACCTAGGGGTTTGTTTCAGTGGAATTTTATACCTTTCGGGCTTATGAACGCCCCGGCTACTTTCGTACGCATGATTCGTCGAATTCTCTCATATCGTTCAGATGTCATTGCATACTTAGACGACATCTGTCTTTTCAGTAATACTTGGGAAGATCACTATTTGGGTTTAAATGAATTACTGTCAACTCTACGCGAGCATAATTTGACTGCAAAACCCTCTAAAGCCTACATTGGGTTTAGTGAAATTTCTTTCCTGGGTCATCGAGTTGGTCATGGTCTATTGAAGACAGAGGACCAAAACATTTCTAAGATATTAAATATCTCTGTGCCTAAAACAAAAAAAACAAGTACGTAGTCTATTGGGATTGATACAATTCTACGGAAGATTCATTAAGAATCTATCCTCTATCATGGCACCACTCTGAACCCTATTGAAGAAAGGGTCTCCTAACATGGTGCGCTGGTCTCAGGAATGTCAAGCTTCATTGGATCAGATTAAGAATTTGTTCTCATCCCCACCTATCTTAAGGCTGATAAGACTTTTGTTCTTCGTAGTGACGCTTCATCCACAGGGATCGGAGCGGCACTAATGCAGGAGTATTCAGGAACTCTGCATCCTGTAATGTATATTTCTAGGAAACTGAATGCGGCAGAAAGGAATTACTCGGTTTTAGACCGTGAATTGTTGGCTATGGTTTGGTCAATCCTTAAGTTACAAAGATTCCTTCTTGGTGCGCATTTCATTGTTGAAACAGACCAAAAAGTTCTTACAGCTATTCAGTATAAGAATTTGAAGAGCTCGAGATCTACTCGATATGCTATTGTTCTTCAACCTTTTAATTTCACAGTGCGAGCTATCCGTGGTCTTAAAATGTGATGGCAGACATACTGTCTAGATGCCCACATGAGTCCACTTAAGTCTTGTGTCCTAGATTTTCCTGATACACTGCTAGACATATGTCTCTTCACTATAACAATATATATTAACACATTTGCTGTCACCTTAGAGTGGTAAATTACTTGTTTGCTTTCTCTATTACCATCTTTAGTGTAATGGAGAAGGTTGAGTTGACATAACATAAAGGTCAAAAAAATTAATGCGGCCACATTTAACACTTAAACATGTATTTGTAATTATAGTACATTATAGCATCTTGCTAATTGTGTCATTTATATTGTTCTCAGTGCAAACTAGTACCAGGTACAGAGTGCTTTTGAGAACCTTGATGTTGCGATATGTCTTCCTTATATACTACGTGGAAGCTGCTTTCATGATCTGCGAGATACAGAATTGATTTATTCTATATGGATGCCATCTTCTATTTGTTAGATTATACACTTGTATTGTCATATGTAAATAGAATGACTTTACAAATTATGATAATGTCCATCCATTAGTTGATAGTCATTATATAACATGAAACTTCAATAGATGTATATGTTTATATGACTTTTCCATATACGTTATCATTCGCATTACTATAACATTGCATTTTTTGATATGTATGTGATTGTTGTTAGCATCGCCAGCAACTGATGTTTATTTCATGGTACCTGCCGGATATATTTTACTTGGAGAAAATATTTTCTCTTATTTTGTGAGGTGAATTTTTGTTATCACTAGATGCGCTATTGTGCGTTGATTAGGTCTGACATTATGTCGTTATATTTATATTGATCCATTCATCAGCGCATTATTCATGCGTTATGAGCTTGTTGCATCTCGCTCATTGATGTATTTCAAAAAAAAAAAAGTTTCTACTTGTTTTTAATCCGGAGGGGGTGGTAGTCTGTTGCTGTCGTTTTTTGACGGTTTCATAAGACGTAAATCTATTTAATACTTTTGACTATCGAAGGTAGAGAACTGTATGTTAACTCTCTGGGACAGGTTGATTTGGGGTTATCTTCCCTGTGTTTATTCTTTGTGGTTGATCTGTCTTAAGATGGAGGGGTTACCTGTTCTCAAATCTGTTCTGTCTACGCATGCGCTAGTTTTTAGCGCGAACCGAGACAACTTCCGTCTGTGAGTGATGAGCTGTTTTCTGACCGGACAAGACGTCCGTTGTTCTTCTCTGCATTATCTGGGGGAAAGATAGTCTTCAGTGTAACTGTGATCTTAGTGATTCTCCCCAGAGTTATTCTGTTCGTCTAGAATGACGACGGTGGTTATTTGTGTATTTCTCGGATTCTGTCCAAGGTAAAATAAACTTTATTATTATGCCAAGATTGCAGAACATTTAGTATGAACCTGTGAGTAGCGCTCACAGTTCTTGGGATCCAGAGTCCATTATGTGTGCTTGACGTAGCTAACTAAGTCTACTCGTCGTATTACTTTATAGAAGCACAATGAACATATATTTATATGAAACCCGCATTATGGCGGTATGTTATAGTATGGAGGATAATGCCTGCCTATGAAAATACACAGTTGTTCATCAATCATTATGAGGCCCGCCATTACGGCCTATATCTTTGAGCAGAGGAAGAAGTGTCTGGCGGGAGAAGCCAGATGAAGTCTTGACTTTATCAACAAGTTCACAGACTTCGATATTAAGCAACTATATTTGTCACAAGACTACCTGACGCGTTTAGTCAGGGGCTCTGAGCTACAGTATGAGAATATATATATTATCAAGCCAACGTTACTAGCATCATGCATACGAGCTATGCAGGGTTGATTATGCTCGATGGTTATATGTATTACTACACATGAAATGTCCATGTTCCTTGTTCTACTGACTGTGTTGTCCGTCAACGTACTATTGCTGTAATAAATGTTGAAGAGAAAGTCATCTGCATTAACCACATCTATGACTTCTACGTGTGGTGGAGTGAGTTTGTGTGTCCCTAAATAAGAGCCTATACGACTTCGTGTCATCGATCTGCTGATTACACACACCATTACTCACTACAACATCTTACTACTTGTTCTACACACCTGAGAACCAGGTATGCTGTTATGTGTGAGTGTCTGCATTACACCTTGGCTGTGCCTCACGCTGTCGACCTAGATACCCTCAACATTACACGGTTCAGGTGGTAAACGACACGCCCACTCAGCGACACTTCAACACGGTACAAATACAAGAATTCACACGAGCAAACAGACTTTAACATCTGGTAATAAACAGTCGGCAAAACAGTATGTTCACAGCGGACTGATCAACCGCTTGCTTGTCACATTGATCACAGAAACAACAATTAATAGTCTGTTGTACCAATAAACGCCTTTAGGTGTAACGGAACAACGGACAATTTCTTGTTGCCCTGTTACGCCGCAAGGTGTGATTGCCGTAAACTGCTTTGTCGGTCGATGGCCAAGGGAAAATGATGATGATCATGAATGAAAACAGTATGTTACATCAGGTGCCCAGTTGATGGGGCTATACTAATCTGTTTCTACAACGCAACACTAGACTGTTACAACCGACCGTTACAGTCCACTAGAAATCTTACTTAAAAAGAGAATTCTGGTGAAACTAAACAGGATATTTTCTAGACGATAAATTCTTTCTCAGAGATCCTACAAAGGACTATGTAAGGTACATAAGGTTGAGAAAGACATTTGGTGCCCAGCCACATTAAAAATATCCCGACCCAATAGTGTTAGTTTAGTTATGACTCGGCCCCCAGGGTGTAGATTTTAATTACTAAAAACTGTACAACCCAGTTAAATATTACACGAAAAATAACAACAGACTCTGTTATTTAAAGTTTACAAAAATGAAGATAGATTCTCACATACTTTAAATTTACAAAATGATGATAGATTCTCACAGCTTCAAACAACTTACAACTATAGGCTTGGTTAACTAAACTGTTAATGGTTCTGAGAAATATCAGAATAAATTAGCATCATATGGACTGACTAGCTATTCTGTATGGGATTTGCTGTTATTGGTAAATGTAACAGCGCTACCTCTTCTCAATGTTACTAGGTGGCGATCTATTTAACTAGGTGACTGATGGCAGGCCTAGCTATATCATCATCCAGATGTTATTATCTTTGCTGGTATATCTTCCAAGTAGGTTAATATCATATGTACTGGCCATCACCGCCAGAGATGACAATTCCTGGATGAGATATGGTCCGTCTTATTTCCAACCCTTGGCTTGTTCTATCCCTTCATAGTTGTTACTCAGTGGCTAACTTCGTATAGTGGTTTTCTTTCTCAATGCTAACACCTTGTTTACACTTCCACTCAACAATCTTTACAGACTAAGCCCGACTTATATGGTGTCCATCAAAAACTGATTTATTTACATATCATAAATTCCATTTACAATTGGAGGCATATGGTACAATTCTTCATTACTATCATATTATATTGTCCCCGATATACTGCTATCTCATGGATATACATATGATTCTCTTCTTACAAACAATTTCATGTATAGTCCACGCAAATTATTCCTCCAGTGCTTCATATCCTCTCAGGCCTCTTCCAAGCGCCTCTTTAGCTTATTATGTGCTTATTCCGTCCTGACTAACTCTTTCAGGTTTATCTCAATTAATCTTAGTACAACCAGTTCATAATTCATACAAGCATATCAATAATTAGATGCATCTATAACAGCCTCCATATACTTACACCTGAGAGAGAGCGCATGAGTTATCTCGCAAATGTCATTACTCTTCAGTTTCTTACTCGTCATACTTATCATTGACGATGTCTCATAATTCATTTGCGCAAAAGCCCAATGTGGCTATCAGATTAATGCTCTTCTATGTCTCCTCTTAGACTCTTACATAGTCAAAAAGTTATCCACTTTGTAGTTAATCTTGTACTTGCATCAGCATTTCTTCTCATCATGAGCTTGCTTAATTGTAAGCTTCATTACCCCTGTAGTATTTCATCTGGATTTCTGAAACATTTCTTCTACAAAAAATGAGGGAAGAGCATACTTACTGTGATCACACAGAATCCTCACAATAATCACAATCCCTACTATCACTCCTAAATGCTAGCCTTATACTTTAATCACAGTTCTTTCTAATCTCCTGAATTGCTACCGCTATTCAATCTAGATCTATAAACCTATTTAGGAAAAACTTGTCATCCACAGAGTTTACACTTGAGAACCCGGCAGAAACACAATCTTGCCACGTCGGTTCCTCAAACCCTGGACTGCTAAAACACGACCGCTCAACAGCGCGCCGTAACGTGTTCTCTCTTCTAATCATTCTCAGCTGATCGCTCCCTTGTTTTCCAGTTAAAACGATTGGTCCGCCTTATTTCCACTCACTGAAAAACATGCTCACGCTTATTTACCACGTAGGCGAACTTCAGTGAACTGTCTTCTGTTATTTTAAACTCTCCTCAGTCTTTCCCGTGCGTTTTTTTTCATTCTCAGCTCACTAAAACATACAAGGGACTTAATTCTCCATTGTCTCCCTTTGGTAATTTACCTTAATCTTATACTCTCTTCTTTAAGGCTTACTACAAAAATCTTCTTATGCTAATTTTCTTAACCATAGCTGTGGACTCACTAAACCTGCTTAAGTCTAATTCAGCCTTGTTTTCACCAACCGTGATTTACAGAGTTTCCTCCCTTTTTACAAAAGTATCTCTATGCAACATTTTATCTCCCTTCATCTAAGACAAACAGTCTGTATCTTAATCTATTCATTTTTCCTAAACCATTTTTCCACACTCTTTTACTTTACTAAAACCGAATCACTGCTCATCTAAACCTTGCCTAAAGCACAGATAATGCTCTGGCGAACCCAACGGTGACATAAACTACTCATCTGCGATGATGCTGGATTTGTGTTGTCTAGTTGTCAGGGGGTTCAGTCTGTCCCAGCACTCCAGGACCGGTATGGCAAGTACTTCTAGTAGGGTTTTAGAGGATGGCAGGGGGTGCTTCCTCTGTCTTGACACAGGGCTCATCACCAACTGGGATGGGTTATGTTGGCCCTCCAGACCACTGCATATGCTTACTGGATAGACCCCGGACAGGACTCAGGTTGGGCCTTCCGGTAGGTCTCCTGGTAGGACAACCTGGTAGGACTGGATTGACAAACAATTCAAGCTCCATTAGTAGTCTTGCCAGAGAAGTCATTTCCCATATCTGCTGGACGCTAAACGTCCATCAGAAATAAATATCGACAATGTGCTATCTATTATCCATCTTAAATACTATGACATAACTGACGTTATAAGCATACAGGTGGATCTCAACCTATATATGGCTTCCTGCTTGTCTACCGCAGTGATCTCCAACCTATGGGCTGTTAGCTTTACCAACTGTGAAGTTTGGGGTGGTGGTCATCAAAAGGTTGAGAACCACTGGTCTATCTTGTGCCCATAGAGCTCTCAAATCAATTTGGGGGCCATTGGTACCAATGGTTTGAGAATCACTGTGTTATAATCTCTCATGCTGCCGTAAAACCTGTTGGGGTGTCCTTGCTGCCAAGGCTTGAGAACCACTGACTTACATTTTTGCTACTACAGCATTAAATCTATTAGGGTGTGTTCCTGATCTCAGGCTTGAGAACCATTGGCTTACAAGTCAGTCAAATTATTACATAGTTCTCTGTTTATATTATAAGCAATTCTATAACCTGAAAGTATAATTAGTGCACAGGATACATGCATATAAACACATTAAAACATGATCAGGATAGTTCAGAAATCAGTTCAGGATTACAATACAAGGATAAGCTGAAACCATACAGTAAAAATCATTCAGTATAAAACATGACAAGGGTAGTTCGTAAATGAAACCTTCAGTGTACGTAGCGCCGTAGTCTCCTGTACAAAATCAAGGACATTAATTGCTGTCACAGTGAAGACGAAAGTACATTTAGAACTTTGTCTAACAAAAGATACTGAAATAATATGCTGTAGATAAACGTATGATTATTATTCATGTTATTCATATAACAATATTAGAAGTACTCACTTGCTCAGCTAAGCACCATGCTGTTCAAGATGGACCGGGCTCCCTCGGCATTTTTGGAGCAATCTTGTCCAGGATCTGCCTGCTGCGGCTGGTAGCTATAGACTGCGCATAAATTGTCTGTTCTGCTTAGCGGTTTTTTTTTTTTTTTTTTTTTTTTTTTTTGCGTTCGCCCGCTAATACTCGAGGCGAAATCTCAGGTTATTATTTTTATGTCTAACCTGACATTGATTTTACGTGAGTATCCCTTTATTTCTTGTACAGAGACAGGTGTCCCTCGCCATTCAGGCAAATACTCGCCGATTTCGGAGGTACCCATTGCAGCTGGGTCGGCTCAGGAGCCGCCAGTCCCTGGTCGACGACACTCCTTCAAATGTCCTCGCCAGGTCCCGAGTTAATCCAGTCCAAATCCCGGTCGACGAAAAATCCTCAAATGCCGTCGCCCGGGTTTGATCCTGTATCACCCGGTCGCCAGAGCGGTGTTGTAACCACTACGCTAGCGCGGCTCCCTTTAGCGGGTTTAATCTGCCTACTTTAGGGGTGGTGGACCTGACCTGGTGTTGCCGTTCTCGTCCTATCCTCAACACACACACACTGGCATTAGGTACTTTCAATTCTGATACCAAGCGAGGTGTTATTTTAAATTTTCCTTACTGGTCGCTGATATCAAATGTCGCGTATCATCACGGAAAACCCAGGTTAATTAGGACAGCGGTCAGAAGTTCAAGGCGGGGAGTCGAAAGACTTTTGCCAGTAAAACAGGGAACAAAGAGAGAGGCATTTATTTCAGAAGAATGTGAAAACTTAGATTTTAGGCAAGTGGTGGATTTTCTAGAGAAAAGAGAGAGAATGAGTGAACTGGTATGAGAAAGATATAAGAGAGAGAAGGCGATTTTACGCTTCGTAACAATCCCAGTCCTATTGGTTGAAAGGTTGATGTGTAGATGTTAAATAGGTGATAGTGGAGAACCCTGGGGTAGTTCCAGGCAAATGTGCATTGGTTCTGATGTCTATATTCCCAAGTGAAATGCAGCTGATCTCTCCATTAAGGCAGCTGCTATCCACCGTGTTAGCCAAGGGTTTACACCACATGAAAATTATACAGACTATTGGGGTTGCAAAGTCCACACTATTATAAGCATCCTCTAGGTCAATGGCGACAGCCATCGTTTCTCTTTTACCATGGAATCCCTCGTACACATCATACGCAAACGTTCCAGTGTTACTCCATGTTGTTTTCATGGGCCTATAGCTACCCAAGGTATCATGAAGGATGTGTGCATTTTCTTGGTGGCACATTACTTGTCTTGCAACTATCCTTTCAAGTAATTTACCATAGACATTCTGTAGTGAGATAATTTGATAGTAGCTGAGTTTCACGAGTAGGTTATGTAAGAGACTGCCTAAGACGAGATCCAAGTCTGTGTGATGTCAGAGACTCTTGTCTTATCTGAGATGATAGAAGAGAAATAGTGTTGATGGTGGATAGTGTGACTTACAGCTATCGAGGGTGAGAACCTATACTGACTCTCCCCTCGCCACTCAGTGACCTTTCGTTCAACTACTATCACCCTGTCTCTTGCTCTACTTAGGATATAAGGTTGTATACACTACAGTGTATCCACATACCACAGTACAAGTACAAGGTAAAGAGTACAAGTACAGATAGGAAGAGATATCTGATCCGGTAAGTAATTATACATTTTATTAACAACAGTAAAAAAAACTATGGTAAAATAAGCATGAAAATCTATCACCACAACCAAAAAACCTCAATAAGATACAGATATCATCGTACCAAATAACAAGAAGGTTAGTATAACGATTTGGAACACTCCCGAAAAAAACACGCAGCTTCCACACTCCTCCAATTATGGGGGAGGGTTAAACTAATAATAATCCTTTGCTGGAATTCCTGAAATAAATAGTCATATGTCGTAGATTTACGATAGGTGAATTAAGACTCAGATTGGTCCCTTCTGAATAGACTAGAACATGAGGTGACTCAGTGAGAGAAGATATAAGAAAATAGTTTTCACGAGTGAGATGGTGGAAAAATAAGAAATTATGTCCCTGAACTCGAGGAATCTCTCGCTCAGCCTATCTCTCTACAACAGAAAATGTATGTCAGACAGATTACCCAGTAATATAGATATACTCTATATCAACTACTCACAGACACGCGCACACAAGTGACGAACGTTTAGACGCACAGAAAGGAAACTGTATCTATGGATATGAATATTTGTCTGGAACAAGCTGACCGACACACTTAAATAAGTTTATGTAAGTTTTTATTTCATAAGAAATGTCACAACAGAAATCAGTAGAATATCAAATCTCATTCAAATACACATACGTTAATGAAGGTAAAAAAAAACGATAGACCCATAGGTGTAATCTTTTCCCTCTATGTTTAGCCCACGATCCTGTTAGAAGAAAAGTGATAGCCCCAAAGAGTCACGGATTTATACGCTATAGTCTAAGATTGCTCCTCTATAGTTTAAGAACAGAGTTAATACCTGAATCTAGTCTAAGAAGAAAACAGCATTTAGCAACAAACTTGCATAAATGAAATTACAAAATACAGAGTTATTAAATGAGTTATTACATGAAAGAATTATTTTTCCTGCCTTTCGCTCGCTCTGACAAACAAACTGTGATCACAGAAACACACACAATCAACCTTACCTACAGGTTGCATTCACCACCTTCTGGAAAATTTTGATTAAAAGAACATGCAGCCCATCCACTGTTGGTTGACGAGCGAAGAAAGCCCCAGCTTTTCCAGCCGACTAATTAATCAAATGTTGGGAAGCGCAAACTTCACAATTTTTTTTAACAGGGTACTGACAAATGTTACTACAAATTTTGTCCAGGTAGGAAATAATTATGGAATCAACTGGTCACAGGGTACAGTAGCGGGAATTCTTCAATCATACATTCGATTGTCCGGCAAACAAATTCTATTCAGGATCAATCTTCTTCACAACACGTGGTCATTATATAAGTACTGTTACTGTTTCTTATTTAGTCGCCACCACGGGCCGACTGTATATGAACTTTGGAAACAAACAAGAACTCTGGATATTCGAATAGTCCAGTTATCATTTATTCTAATAAGTCTTTTGAGCCAGTGCTATGTCTCTATCTGGGTGTAAACCACAAGGCCTGACAGTCACTTTGAAAGCCCTATAAGTTATTAAGAATGTTCTTTCTTTGTAGAAAATATATTCAGTTCATATGGAATGGAAGCCGCCGGTAAGGTTATAGGGTTATTGACCCAGAACTGAATAGGGAGAAAAAATGCAAAACTTAACATCATATAGCATATTCCACAATCCTATCTTACCCGCGTAAAATATAACATAGTTATCCACTTCGGTTATAACGTAAATTATAAACTGCAAGCTTAGAGCTTGTCTTATCGTTTAAAACTCCCGTGAAATAAATTATATTCATAAAAAACCAATCATCATGATTTAGAAATACATACGTATTTCGTCAATACTCAATGATGAATCCGTGCAGTTATAAGTTAGTTTAAAATATTCTCGACTGATTACTAGAAATTTAATTAAATTTATTTATAGCTGCGTGAGTTTAAGCTAGAAATCATAATTTATTTTGCTATCCACTGTAACACGTCAACTAGAGAATATAACAGACTTATAATTTAATCCCTCTGCACAGAAATCTAACTAGTGAAAATAAAATTGGCGATGTAACACTTAATCACTCAACACTACTATATATATACTATATATATATATATATATATATATATATATATATATATATATATATATATATATAATATATATATATATATATATGTATATATATATATATATATATATATATATATATATATATATATATATATATATATATATATATATATATATATATATATATATATATATATATATATATATATATATATATTTTTTTATTTATTTATTTATTGTTGACTCCATTTTATCGTTGAGTTCAGTGAAGAGGTAAATTGAAACGCGAATGGTTAAAACGGAATGAATGTCAACAATGTTCTTCAAACGAAAATTCCAACAAGTATCGTTGAATTGGGTGAACTGGGCAAGTATTGGCAGCACACAAGTCGGTGATTACTGTACATATATTTTATTGACGTGACACCAACGAAGTGGAACAAGACAATCATAGTTACAGATGCGAAGATCATACGTCAAAATGTTAATATCACTGTTAATAGTTGTTGTAGATTCTCTAACAGTTAAGTTCTCTTATATTCCAGTGACTAAGGATCACTTCCATTACCATATAACAGACATGGTATTAACGTCCGTTGACCTTCTCCCAAGGACGTTTATTAAGGCAAACGGATTCATTCTCACGGAGCAATAATTTATATCATACTTGTAAGCATCCCAGACTTTCTTCATAAAATTCTTAGATAGCATATCCAATCCAAACAAAGGCAGATATAACAATACAACCAGGTTAGTGTTTCATCTTGGCTAACCTCTCGGTATCCATACCACGACTTTGGCATAGGTAAAACGGCATATTAAACATGTGAAGCATATATATATATATATATTCATTAACTTGATTCCACATATGGATTCTCCCTCTACAAAAGATTCCAAAGGCTATCGACTCCGTGTGTCCAATTCTAGGAATGTCATCTCCGATGAATTCCCGCTAGACCATTAATAGGAGCGGCCTGATACTTTAATTTACATAATTAAACTTGCCATAAGAAATGGGGCGACACTTACTTCATTCTTCCACTATTGGCTTCGCCATGAAGACCAATAGATACGAATACAACTGATGGCTTCTTCAAATTTGCCAGGAATCAAAGAATAACACTGCGGACATAAATGTCGTCCGAGCTGCCCCTATCATGACGTCACAATCTACTCCACTAGGTTACACGTGCGTCCAAAGCAACTCACACAGCATTGTGCACGTCAGTGCGTGAATCAATCGAACGCACAAATAATATAACTATATAAAAAATGGTGCGTACATTTGGCAGGACCGAAGACTACCCCCGTAGGTAATAAATGTACGTAACAGCTCCCTTATTACCTCCCCTTAAAAAAATTAATTCTATTAATTTTTTTCGAACTAATTACTCGAGAGAGGTGAGTCAAAACTACAACAAGATTTATGACATGCATAAAATTATATCATATTAAGAAAAGAATATTAAATGAAAACAATATAACTAAATGATAGTATGCATTAAAGCACACATCCACCATCGACCTACTTTGGAACGATGTGGTAATATTCGAAGTAAAAAGAAGTTGAAAATGAAAATGAAATAAACCATAAAAAAAAAGATGATAATAAAATTCAACAAAATTGTTTTAAAAGAAATTTGAAACATATGATTTCAAAAATGAAAATGAACAGCAACACTGATGATGATCAATGATAAAAGAATCAATAAAACAGAAAATTTTAAAATACAACATGCAAAATGAAACAAAGCATAATTAAACACTTTAAGAAGCAACGCACTTACTATTTCCTAACATTAGTAAGTTTGAATAGTTATCTAAAAGTGAGATATCATGTAGTGGGATACGTGAATGCACGTATTGCGAAACACTAATAAAATTAGTAGATGTGTGATTTATAATCAATCAAATAGATTAAATTGAATTATACTAATTAGTAGTACTTAATTTATGAACAAATAACTAATTACTAATTTATTCTAAGTGATTTCAATTTCACTCATTGTTAATATTCTTTTAGAACTAGTTAAATCGACAAGAATATGTTCTAAATGTACCATGCCTGAAATAAGTTTACGAACACGATATGTAGTGTAATCTGTTCCATAACAATAGTGAATGTCTATTTGTCACTCTTACCAATGTTTCCATACTAAAAAAAAATGTTACTTTAATATCACTGTTCCCGTTCTAACAAAACGTTACTTCACAAGAAATAATGTTATAATCCATACGTAAGTATATTCTGAAAGTTATATATATACGAATACTGCAGAACTACACATAGTCTCCACAGATGTATAATCAGTGACCATGTACAAAGTTATTCATGTTTCTGTGCGGACGTTTCACCATCTGGAAGTGGTTTAATTTCGACGTGTTCACTAGGGCATCTTGAAAGACAGTCTGCAAACACATTCTGTACTCCAGGAATAGCTCGTATCTCAAAATGGAACGGTTGAAGCGCAATAGCGTAACGCGCTGACTTTGATGACTTCACGTTCCCTGTGTTCAGTGCTGTAAGAGCTTTCTGGTCGGATTCCACCACAAAGTGTGATCCGAGGAGATAACGATCCAGTTTTGTGATTGACCAGACAAGAGCGAGGAGCTCTTTGTCCAGAACGGAATACTTCATCTCGCTCGTCGTAAGCTTTCTGGATACGTAAATAATCGGAAATAAGGTGCCTCCGTATTCCTGCATCAAAACTGCCGCGATAGCGTAGGAAGAAGCATCACTGCGAAGAACAAAGGTGAGATCTTTGTTAGGCAACCTTAAAAAAGGCTTATTTGAAAAAAATTGTTTTATATAATCTAAAGCCGTTTGATGATCCTGCGACCACTTTATGCCTTTCTTCAGTTTTTTTTTTTTTTTTTTTCGTACGCCCGCTAATACTCGAGGCGAAATCTCAGGTTATTGTTAATGTCTAACCTGACATTGATTTTACGTGAGTATCCCTTTCTTGTACAGAGACAGGTGTCCCTCGCCATTCAGGCAGATACTCGCCGATTTCGGAGGTACCCATTAGAGCTGGGTCGGCTCAGGAGCCGCCAATCCCTGGTCGACGACACTCCTTCAAATGTCATCGTCAGGTCTCGAGTTAATCCAGTCCAATTCCCGGTCGACGAAAAATCCTCAAATGCCGTCGCCCGGGTTTGATCCTGAATCACCCGGTCGCCAGAACGGTGTTGTAACCACTACGCTAGCGCGGCTCCCCCCTTTCTTCAGTAACGAAGAAAGAGGTGCAGTTATAGTAGACAAATGAGGGATGAATTTAGAATAGAACTGTATTAGTCCTAAGAGCGACCTCACTTGTTTTTTTGTCTTAGGTGCTGAGATGTTTAAAATTTTAGAGACGTTACTGTCTTCTGTATACATTAAACCGCGACCTATACGGTGACCAAGAAATGAGATGTCATGAAAACCGACAAAAGCCTTTGAAGGTTTCGCTGTTAAGTTATAATCCCGTAAGGTAGAAAGTAAAGATTTTAAACCCTGAATATGTTCATCCCAAGAGTCACTGAAAAGACAGATGTCATCTATATAAGTAATGACATCGGGACGATGAGACAATATGCGGCGCATCATGCGTACAAAGGAAGCTGGCGCATTCATTAGACCGAATGGCATAAAATTCCATTGAAAAAAACCCCGTGGCGTCGAGAAAGCGGTGAATGGCTTTGCTTTAGGGGTTAATGGCACTTGCCAATAACCCTTTGAAAGGTCAAATTTCGAAAAGAATGTGGCATGAGACAATTTCTCTAATAAGTCGTCTAAAAGAGGTAATGGTTCCGCATCGAATTTTGTAACTTTGTTTAATTTCCTGTAATCTACGCAAAGACGTATATTGTTGTCCTTCTTCCTAATGATTACCATAGAAGAAGAATATGGTGATGAAGATGGTTCAATTATATTTAATTGAAGCATCTCATCCAATTCCTTATCAACCTTATCACGAAAGTGTAAAGGAATAGGATATGGGCGAACTCGAATCGGTGTATCGTCAGTCAGAATAATGTCATGTTGGATGACTGACGTATGACCTGGGATGTCAGTGAGGACATCCTCATACGTGTGTAGAATATTAGAGACTTGCTAACGTTGATCATCAGTAAGAGTAGATGAGATAGTAACATCATTCCATTTCTCAGTGGAATGGAGTGGTACAACTGGTATTGGTAGTTGTACATCATCGAAAGAAGATTCCTCTTCTTGGATGACAGACAAACTAGAATAGTGTTGAATAGGAGGTGTAGGATCGTCAGTTGCTTGGAACACTGATTGTAGATAATCAGGACGTGAGTAATATTCCTTCAACATATTAATGTGGAAGGTTTTATGTTTACCATTAACATCAACGATGTAGTCGACATCGGATATTCTTGAGATGATCCTGAAAGGACCTCTCCAGGTAATTAAAAGACGATTATTATGCGCAGGGAGTAATACAAAAGCTTCATCACCAGGTATGAGCTGGCGAAGACGTCTATACTTGTTTGCAAATAGACGAGCTTTTTCTTTGGCTTGTTCGGATGATGCAGTAGCTAGTCTACAAGCATCTATGATTCTCTTTCTCAGAGAGATCACATACTCATAAGATGATTGAGTTTCCTCTTCAATATTCTCGTCAACCAATAAGTCGTGGATTAACGCCATCGGACCGCGTGGTTGCATGCCGAAAACAAGTTGAAATGGAGAAAACCCCGTTGCTTGATTTTGTACTTCGCGATACGCAAAGAGACAAGCGGGTAGGACCCGATCCCAGTCTTGTGGGTGGTCTTGAGTTATCTTACCCAACAACTGCTTGAGTGTCCTATTTAGACGCTCAATTAACCCATTTGACATCGGATGATAAATAGAACTTAGAGATCTGTCTATACCTAATGTCTTCATAACTTGAGACATGGATTCAGAAATGAACTGAACCCCATGATCCGACAAGATTTTCCGTGGAAAACCAATGCGTGAGAAGATTAACATCAATGCCTCTGCTACACTGGCAGATGAGGTGTTCTTGAGAGGGATGGCCTCAGGCCAACGAGTGCACATATCAATGCAAGTAAGAATATGCGTATGCCCTCTGGCAGATGGAAGCATCGGACCAATAATGTCGATAGCCATTTTATCAAATGGTCTAATCGGGATGTCCGCAGCTTGAATAGGAGCCGCATGAAATGGACCCCGTACCTTAACTTCTTGACATATCAAACAAGACCGACAATAGAGAGTGATGTCCTTATGTACGCCTGGCCAGTAGAATGCCGAAAGCACTCTGGATTTGGTACGCGAAAAACCCATATGGCCCGCACATTGCGAGTCATGCGCATGTCGTAATATACGAGATCTCATACAGGATGGGACTATAATCTGAGAACATAAGGATGAATCCTTTTCTCGTATTACTCTAACCAAAATGCCATTTTTAAGTATAAAATCATGTCTAGATTTTGCAAGTTTGTTGCTGGTATTATTTTTGTTCACATACTGAAAAATTTTTTTTAATGAATCATCATTCTTTTGCAATGTTGCAAACAACTCCCGTGAAATAGGAGCATCATCATCACAAGTGGTATGAACTGTAGGTTCCATAGGTGTATCATGCGACATATTAGTAGCTTGCGCTCTAGTCACTACTGCATTTGCAGTTTGAATATGTCGCTCTTCCCATTCAGCAATTTGCTGTGGTGTACACTCTTTAATACCATGTATGCGACCAAGTATCAAATCACAAATTGGATTCGGAAGGAGACAAGCTTGAATCTTTCCTGAAAAAAATGGAGTATTAAGATCAATAATAGCAGTGGCAAATGTTTCAATTGTGCCACCAAACGTTACACATTTGACAACCCGGCCCGTGGCACAACTTGGGTTGATCAGCGAAGTCCGGACGCCGACTGTACTGCAACCAGAGTCAAATAGGAGAGAGCATGAAATATTGTTGACAAACCCCTTGTTAAACTTAAGAGAGCCCTGTCCCTGGTGTACTGAAGCAGCAGTGGCCGTACAGACTGCAGGTAGACTAGGCAAGGTATGTCCGCAACGCAGCGTCGTGATCGCCCTGGGCTGGAAAAGAGTAGAGCATTCTGAACAATCTTTGACTTGGGTACAATCAAGAGAACAACACATAGCATTATGAGTTTCAGCTCCTTTACCCTGTTCAATGTTAGCCTGTGTATCACTAAAAGCGACATTAGAATGTCTATTCGTATTACTCAACGATCTATCTCGTCGACGCGATCGATTTTGATTTTTGTCATTAAAATTGCCATAATTGTAGTTTCTGCTAGAGTTAAAATTTGGATTAGTCCGATAATTTGTATAATTATCGTTATGATGTTGGTAAAATGGTTTATTTCCAAAAAATTGTTTGTTTTGCGGACCCTGAGATCTTGATCTCCAGTTTTGTTTATTATAATGTCCTTGATTATTTTTAAAATTATTGTTACCAAAATCTCGCGATCTGTGAGCCTGGTTCCAAGAAACATTAAATGGAGCAGATTGTTGAAATTGCTTCCCTTTGTAAAAATTACCATTGTTAAAATTGTCATTATTTCCCTTATTGACATATCTGTCAGCACTAAAAGAACGATTGCGTGAAAAATTGTTTTGTTGTGCTGCAAAAGCAACAGGCAATTCATTCTTAATCTGTGCATTACTTAGATCCATGTTTGGGTGAGCAGTGCAAAAATTTTTAGCATGCTGTTCCAGGTCTTTCATAGATAAAGGTTTCCGTTCGTGTAAAAATGCGAGAAATGTAGGATTTACAGACGAAAGTACCTTATCGCGCATCAGTAAATCGAAGAGACCTTCATACGACTTTTCAATTTTGGATAATTCGATCCATCTTTCTAATGTTAGTCGTATTTGTGACAGAAAATCACTAAAATTTCTGCTAGATTGAGGTAGTAATGTATGGAATCTTGATCGATATTGGTCTTCTGTCATTTGGAATTTTTGCAGAAGTGCCGCTCTAAGAGCATTATAGTCATTTTTCTCACCAATGCTGGTGGTATGATAAACTGCTAATGCGTCCCCTGTGAGTAATCTGGATAAATATGTACAGTATAGAGCTTTATCCACGTTATAAGACACACAAGTGGCCTCAAACCTATCTAGGAAGAATATCACGTCATCAGACGGGGGATTAAATTTTGGTAATTTAAGGTGAATTTCCTTAAAATTATCATGTCTGGATGAAGTTTGGCTTTCAAAAGTTCTCTGAGAATTAGTGATAAGGGTGGAATTAGGATGCCGTCAAACTACCACCTCTATCGACACCAGGTATTACAATGCAAGATGTGGGTGTCTTATCTGGTTTAGATTGTTGCTGTGTGTGTTGCAGTAGAACAGTTCACAGGGTACACCACAGGCAACATGACGTGTAGAGTCATAAAAATGGTAACTTCGCTTTAGGTTTATACCATTTATTGCACGCCACAAAACAGTCATGATACTTATGTTATCATCAGCATAGTATAACGAATGCAGCATTCAAACTCATGTTAACTGACAGTCATGTAGAAGTCAATCCTCAATAGTTGTATGGAAAACAAATATCATAGCGAAGCTTGATAAATAATACATATAACTTCTGCAACCGTGGTCAGCTGCAGATCCTTAATGTTCATAGACAATAATAATTATTCCTTCCTGATGCTAGCAGATCAGATGTATACAATACGTCCGTTTACTGTCTGCACGTGAGTAGCATACATGGATTACAGGTCAGCTCGACCTTTATAACCTTCCTAAGTCTAACCATCTGACTTGGACGTGATCTCTGATATAACGAATCCTGGAACACAGACAATAGTCTTGTTGGTCTAGAGTGACCCATAGATATATAACTAGTTCAGGTATAAAGATACCGGTGACTTAATCCTAGTCAAAGTACCTCTCCATTTTGAATCACACAGGCGAGCAAAAAGGCGACAAAATGACGAACCTCTAGATGATAGCCTAAAGTTCGATACAAGAGGAATTACCTTATTTCGGAAAATCAACCATGAACATATGCCTCCAGGCAGGCTTGAATAATACGGGGAAATAGTCTAGTTAGCTAACTAACTCACAAAGACAATGTATTTCCCTCAGAGAATCACAAGACGCAGTCGCGTCCGCTCGCTAATCAGTCCATTTCTCAACTCCCCGACCTGGGCGGAACAACAAACGACAACCAAGTCGAGACATGCGCAGAGTGACAATCTCTGAGTCGCTGTTCACAATAAGACGATTCTAAGAACATTCGAGATAAAAGTCTTACACAGTCGCGCCTTTTATGGACATGAACAGAAGCGTTAAGAAAGGTTTCAAACATCTACAACAGTTGACTGATACTACCAAATAAGGAGATATGGTCACGCTTCGTTCAAGACATTATAGACCGAACGTGTCTCTATACAAGAGGAGGTAAACTCATAAAAAATAGCAGTATCGATATATCGGATTCTGTCCCTTTGACCATAAAATATATATAACATGCATTTCAGTCAAATAATGATCATACATACGAAAAACGATCATACAAAGACTTTGGAAAAAAGTAATTATTGTGCGTAACAGTACCGCACCCTTCCGGGAAAAAAAAAATGAAACATTTTTTTTTTTAAATCCTGGAGCCGGAAAAATCTAGGCTCCTAACGCACGTATGATGCGCGGATATACCTAACAAAATAGCTCAATACTTGGAGCGAAACTGAGATCATATCCCAGGTCCTTAGAGAAAAAATTTATCTAAGTATACGCGTATATATCCCAGGAAGGTGCCACCAACACAAACCACAATGCTGGCAACATCATAATAAAAGTCAAATTATTCTCATACCAATATATGAAATCAAATATATTATTATGATATCATACAATGTGTTGCAAATAGCGGTGTAATATATTAATATACCGCACTATTTTATTACATTATGTAATGCATCAGTAACTAACTAATAAGTAATACATGTGTTGATCTTCGTTGACATAAAACATTCAATAGAAGAAGATGTGGACATCATCCGCTCCCAATCTAGGACAGGACTTGATATACTCAAAGTTCCACAATGGACACAATCTCGCATCTTCAATGATGTGCTGCGAAAATATCAATAACACAAATCTTAAAGACAACTGGTAAATCTCTCAATACAATCCTGAAAATAATTTATTTAAATGTGGCCGAGTGATCTTTTGGCCCGTATATCACTAACTAAGCCTTCTTAGATAATTACATGGAACAATGTTATAAATTCCCCCTCAAAGAAGTGAGAAAAAAAAATCTACTAACATGTCATTATAACATTGGACTGTATATCAGGAAATATATATATGACAGAAGAATCATGTGGAATCGTGTGGGCATCTGGACAGAATGTCCGCCATTACATTATCCGAACCACGGATAGCTCGAACCGAGAAATGAAATGGTTGAAGAGCTATGGCATAACGAGTGGACCTCGAGCTCTTCAAGTTTTTGCTCTGAATAGCAGTAAGCGCTTTCTGGTCGGTTTCCACAATGAAATGTGCGCCTAGAAGAAATCTTTGTAACTTCAGAATAGACCATACCATAGCCAATAACTCACGGTCTAAAACCGAGTAATTCTTTTCTGCAGCATTTAATTTCCTAGAGATATACATCACCGGATGCAGAGTATCAGAATACTCCTGCATTAGTGCTGCCCCAATCCCAGTTGACGAGGCGTCACTTCGAAGAACAAAAGTCTTCTCAATAGTAGGTAACCTAAGAATAGGTGGAGATGAAAATAGGTCTTTAACCTGGTCCAATGAGGATTGACATTCTTTTGACCAGCGGATCAAATTAGGCGACCCTTTCTTCAATAAAGTAGAAAGCGGTGCCATAATGGAGGACAGATTCGGAATGAATCGTCCGTAGAATTGGATCAAACCTAATAGACTCCTTACTTGTTTCTTTGTCTTAGGGACCGAAATGTTAAGTATTTTTGAAACATTGTGGTCCTCTGTCTTTAAAAGACCATGACCAACACGATGACCTAGGAAAGAAATCTCACTAAATCCTATAAAGGCTTTAGAGGGTTTTGCAGTCAAGTTATACTCGCGAAGAGTAGACAGTAATTCGTATAAACCCAAATAGTGATCTTCCCAGGAATCACTGAATAGACAGATATCATCTAGATATGCTATGACATCTGTACGATATGCGAGAATTCGCCGCATCATGCGTACGAATGTAGCAGGGGCGTTCATAAGACCAAAAGGCATGAAATTCCATTGGAATAAACCCCTAGGTGTAGAAAAAGCTGTAAAAGGTTTGGCACGTTCAGTTAGCGGGACTTGCCAATAACCTTTAGACAAATCTAGTTTGGTAAAGAATCTAGAATTAGAAAGTTTATTGAGTAGCTCTTCTAATGAAGGCATAGGTTCAGCGTCGAACTTCGTAACTTGGTTCAATTTGCGATAATCTACGCAAATGCGAATGTTATTATCCTTCTTTCGAACAATAACCATAGACGAAGAGTATGCTGAAGTGGATGGTTCAATGATTTCCAAACGTATCATTTCATCCAATTCTTTTTCGACTTGAGACTGGAAATGGATAGGTATTGGATAGGGTCTGACTCTGATAGGATTATGATCAGTTAGCACAATGTCATGTTCAATGACATGTGTGTGTCCCGGGATGTCTGTAAGAACATCCTGAAATGTTTGCAACATCGAAGAAACTTGTCGATGTTCCTCAGCGGAAAGATGTGGAGAAACGGTCACGTTTTTCCAAGATTCCGTAGAATAAAGTGGGACCATAGAAAGAGGAAGATTGACATCAGAAAAAGTAGTTTCCTCATCCTGTATAACTGACAGCGATGAGTATTGACCATGAGGTACTTGAGAATTGTCCGTTGCCTGGAAAATAGGCTGCAAATAGTCTGGTCTTTCATGAAATTCCGTGAGCATATTTATGTGGAAAGTTTTATGCTTTCCATCAATATCGACAACATAGTCGACATCAGAAATTTTGGAGACTATTGCATATGGACCTTTCCATGCAATTAGAAGTCTGTTCTCCCTTGAAGGAAGTAGGACGAGAGCTTTGTCACCTGGACAAAGTTGTCGTAGACATCTATTCTTATTCGCAAACTGCCTTGCCTTTTCTTTAGCAAATTCGGAAGACGAAGTTGCTAGTCTGCATGCCTCAATGATTTTTTTCCTAAGAGCAATGACGTACTCATAAGAAGACTGAGTCTCATCGCTAATATTATCGGCAGTGATTAGATCGTGAAGTAAAGACATAGGGCCGCGCGGTTGCGCGCCAAAGACAAGTTCAAAAGGGGAAAACCCCGTATGTTCATTGGGGACCTCTCTATACGCAAAGAGAGCCGCGGGTAAGACCCTGTCCCAATCCTGAGGATGATCCTCAGTTATTTTACCCAGTAAAGTTTTCAGAGTCCTATTTAAACGTTCGACTAACCCATTAGACATTGGGTGATAGATACTGCTGAGAGACCTTTTTATATGTAGCATAGACATTACCTGTGACATAGTGTCTGATATCAGTTGAGTGCCATGGTCTGACAATATTTCTCCGGGAAAACCCAAGCGAGAAAATATCAGCCAAAGAGCGTCTGCGATATCAGCAGTTGAGATGCTCTTGAGAGGTATTGCCTCTGGCCAACGTGTGCACATATCGACACATGTAAGAATAAATTGATGCCCTCTAGCCGACTTAATTCTAAAAGGACCGATAATATCTATTGCCATTTTTTGAAAAGGGCGAATTGGAATGTCAGCAGCCTGAATAGGCGCAGCATGTCGTGGTCCTTTAGATTTGACCTCCTGACATACTTTGCAAGAGCGACAGTACATTCGTATGTCCTTGCTCACAAATGGCCAAAAGAAAGCCGCAAGAACTCTCGACTTTGTACGGGAAAAACCCATATGTCCAGCACATTGCGAGTCATGAGCATGTTGCAATATTTGCACCCTCATGCTCTTAGGCACAAGAATTTGTGAATGAGTGGATGTAGTCGAGTCTTGTACCATACGTACAAGTACGCCGTTCTTCATAGAAATCCAAGATTTTCTATTAGTATTTTGATTAGGATCACCTTTTTTTGCTAGAATGAAGAATTTTTGTAACGACGGATCTTCTTCTTGCAATTTGATAAATGAGTCACGTGTAATAGTCAAGTGACTATTTTGTTCATTACTTCATCATTATTAGTTAATGAAGTTTGAGGTGGATCCAGAGCATGTGCTCTTGTGACCACCGTATTGGTAGCTTCAATGTTTTGCTCTTCCCAAACAGCAATCTGCTGTGGGGTACATTCCCTAACTCCGTGAATACGACCAATAATAAGGTCCGCAATAGGGTTTGGAAGTAGACACGCGTGGACCTCTCCCGTGAAGAAAGGAGTAGCAATATGTATTATGGCAGTAGGATATTTTTCCAACGTGCCACCAAATGTGACACATTTGATGAACTTTCCTGTAGCACAGAATGGATCTACAAGAGATTGCCTAACCCCGACAGTAGTACATCCAGAATCAAACAACACCGAGACTGGATTACTATTTACAAGCCCCTTATGTAATATAAGAGAACCTCTCCCATCATGAGCAACATTAGCAGGAAGAGCGGGCAAAGGATGACCACAGCTTAGAGTACTAATGGTTTTCGGATCAAATAAAGTACTGCATTGGATACATTTATTTGCCCTACCAAAGTCAAAAGATGAGCATCCGATAGCATTATGGTCTTTATCATTATTAACCTGTTTATCTGCTCCCTGAGATTCTTGTTGAACAGAGTTTGTCTGTTGATATCTTTTTCTCTTCTGTTGCGATCTACCGCGACCATTATTGCCTCTGCAATTATCATTAAAGTCCCTACTGTAATTTTTTATCCTGGTTTGCGTTCCAGTTTCCATAACTGTCATTACCATCTCTATGCTGTTGAGAACCTCTATTATCTTGGTATTGAGGTCTCTGCAAAAAATATTTTCCTCTATACCGATTACCTTTATGAAAATTTCTAAAGTTACCGGGAATAGAATACCGTGTAATATTAGGTTGTCTCCAGTTCTGGGAAGAAGAATCTCCCTGAAATTGATTACCATGGTTCTGGGCATAATTACGGTTACTCTTTTTATTGAAATTTTGCTGGCTACCCTGAAATTTACGCATAAAATTCGGGCCATAAGGTGCTGCCGAAGCAACTGGCAGACCTTCTTTTACCTTAGAGTTGCTAATGGTTATGTGAGGATGTGCAGTAACATACTGGCTACAGTATTCTTCCATTTCTTTTATATTTTTAGGCTTACGCTCATGAAGAAAAGAAAGAAAAGCTTCATTAACAGAAGACATAACCTTGTCTCTAAGAAGTAAGTCCATGAGGGCTTCAAATGTACTTTCTGTCTTAGAAAGCTCAACCCATCGTAAAAAAGTAAGACGTATGCCTGAGATGAATTCTGAGAATTCAACTCCAGTTTCTGGTAACATGTTTTTAAATTTTAGACGATATCCGTCTTCGTTAAGTTGGTACTTCTTTAACAATGCCGCCCTGACAACCTCATAGTTGTTCTTGTCAGGCACATCTACCATACCCAACAAAGTCAAAGCATCACCTCTAAGTATCTTGGACAGATGATAAACATATAATGTTTTATCTATATTATGCACCTTACATGCATTTTCAAATCTATCTAGATAAAATGTTATATCATCAATTGAAGCATTGAATGCTGGTAAATTAAGCTTGAAATCAACAGCACTAGACTTATTAGCAGATGATACCTTATTAGCATCATTAGCATTACTAGATAATTTCAACTTTTCTAACTCCAAAGCTAAGAGTTTTTCTTCATGTTCCATTTTTGCTTTTCTCTCATCAGCTTCTCTTTGTAACCTTCTTTCTTCAGCCTCAGCCTGTAACTTTCTTTCTTCAGCCTCAGCCTGTTTTTCTAATCTTTTATTTTCAGCCTCTATTTCAAGTCTCTTAATTTCAGCTTCTTTTTCAAGTCTCTTATTTTCAGCTTCTTTTTCAAGTCTCTTATTTTCAGCTTCTTTTTCAAGTCTCTTATTTTCAGCTTCTCTTTCAAGTCTCTTATTTTCAGCCTCTCTTTTTTGTTTTTCCATTTCCATTTGTAATCTCTTTTCATCTACCTGCATCTGCAGTTTTAAATTTTCAGCATCTATTCTCTTTTGTTCAGTTAGTTCTTTCATTTTCTTTTCCTCCGACTTCAATGCCTTGGCATATTGAACAGTCGCAAATTCTTCTAATTTATCACCTGTCTTCCCAAGGGCTTTACCCTGCTCAATAAAGTACTCAAATGTAGACATGATGTCTAAAATGTGAGTACAGAACCTGAAATAATTAATTATCTTATTTCAATCTTAATAGCAACAAGACTTAATAAAGTGCTTGTATAATTACTATGTTTACTCCAATCTCTGTGGGAAACAAGACTTGACACCAATTTGTATTATCAGTTGTACAATAATATCACAAGTCACCTCTTAATTATCAGTGCACTACCCAAATCAGTGCATAACCATCAGTTATTTATCATAACTGCACTACAATAGTGCATAAGGAAAAAACCACCAGCTAGTTATGATAAGTGCACTATAGATCAATAGTGCATGAGCATATATGTAACAATAGTGAAAGCTAACTATGCAAGAACTATGCAAACAATAACAAGACAATGTAAACAATAACAAAGTACCAACAATGTAAACAAAACAAAGATCAAAGTCAATGTAAACAATAACAAAGATCAACGTCAATGTAAACAATAACAATACGAAAACATTCGCATAAGTCAAATAAATAAACAGCGAAACTAAAAAGAATATGATGACAGAATGCGAAGATATGACAAACAAATGACGCTACAGTATATACACAAAAATTTACGTGAAGAACTGAATAATAGAAAAGAGGAGACCTACAAATACAAACAATTGAAATCGAAACTAAAAAACAGAAAGAAAGAGAAAAACAAAAAAAAATATACAAAAAACGAAAATAAAGCACAACTCGTCACAACTAAACAGATATAGCAACGATTGTCGCTAGCAAATTTCACAATAGGAAATTCGCACAGTCCCTAACGAAAACGCTAACAGTAGAACCTCTGTGACGTGGTATCATCTACTGAAAGACACCGCCCAACCGAGAAAAACCGCAGAAATATAAACATATAAATACAAATCCAAATAACATATAACATGTAAACATATAAAGAGTGCGAAAAATGTGATAGACAGAAGGCTCAGTTAGAACATAAGGGCACAGTTCACAAACAAAACAGGCCACTTAACTTCTATGTATCCACAACGTCAGCACAGTTCAGAACAGGATGTGATCAGCATTCTTAGGACAATGATCCAACGTTGATCCATATCTGCTCTCGTAAACTGCCATGACGAAGGAAATGAGCTTCTAACAGGAAACAGCTTCTGACAGGAAACAGCTTCTGAACTTGACCTTCTGAATCTGCAACAGTAATTCTGAGACCGGAACAGTTGTTACGGCACTTGTCCTTCTTCTCAACAGATCAGGAAATCCATTCGCTCGGTACTTGTCCTTTTATTTGTAGACAAACTTCAATACCGCCGAGCAGCGCCGGGTAGTTTCAAAATATCAACAACTGTCAGTACTGCTGCGTCTTTCAAAAAATTTCATCAAAGGTGATGAATAGCAACTGCAATGTTGTCTTTCATATTCTGACTCTGCTAATTTCAGTTCATGCTGTCGTTTTCTTTCATTCTCTTCCATCTCAAGCTGAAGTCGCTTTGTGTTTTGTTCAGCTATTAATCTTCTTTCTTGCATTTCTTTTTGTTTAACTTCCATTTCTTTTTCAGCTATTAATCTTCTTTCTGCCACTTCTTTTTGTTTCTGTTCTGCCTCTCGCTGCAATCGTTTCTCTTCTAATTCAGCGGCTAATCTCATTTTTTTCTCCTCTTCCTCAGCTATAAATTTCCTCTTCTTTTCATCCTCCTCAGCAGTTAATCTCATTTTTTTCTCCTCTTCCTCAGCTATAAATTTCCTCTTCTTTTCATCCTCCTCAGCAGTTAATCTCATTTTTTTCTCCTCTTCCTCAGCCTCGATTCTTTTTTGATCTGCCTCAAATTTCAAATTTTCCAAATGTAAAGTTTCTAACCTTCTCTGATCAGCTTCTATTTCTTGAGCTTTCTTATATTCTGCAAGTGCAAATGCTTTTGCTTCCTCAGGAGCCATCTGAAGAGCTTTTGCTTGCTTAATGAAATAGTCTAAGGTAGCCATTATTCAATTTTATTATGTAATAATACTACTTAAAATTGTTACTACAACTAGTGGTTTTCGTTCCTGTTCTAGAACGGTAAAATCAATTTATATAATAGGAAATAATATTAATAATTAATAATGTAATTTTATAACATGAAATGGTGTGAAAGCAATAACGTGACAGACAATAGCACAATACTGACACGACACGATAATCAAGACAAATGACTACAGTCGTAGAAATCAAATAAAATAAAATGTGGAACTAAAATAGAATGTCGTAAAAAATTACGATGACATCTACGATCAAATAATGCACAAGACAATTGACAACACAGTGTAAAAACATATGCTTTGTAAAAAAACTGAACGACAGTCAGGTAAGATGGACAATAATGACATACAAAATACATCATGAAAATAAGGTACAAGTAAAAATAACTACCAAAAACAACAATTAAAACTTGACGAAACAGCTAAAATAGTCAGGTGTCACAGACTACCAGACACAGTGGACCAAAGATCCTTCTATGCTCACGCATAGGAACATTCCACTGCGGGAAGTCTGCAAAATAATGTCCTACAGAACGTCTGACGAAGAGCCCGAATTGGCTTCGAGATGGATCTCGTTCGTCAGATCAACCTCCCTACCTCCCACGAAGAATACACAACATATAACACTGAACACGAAAAATATGAATGTGGACATAACACGGAAGGCACAACTAAGCGTAATAAAGTGTACAACGGAAACACGTTATACTCATCTCGCGTGCAGGTAAAAAATCAATGTGCCTCGTCTCCGTGGATGTACGTCTACAGATAAAATACTTCGTTCTGCTTCTCTAGATTACAGCTCGCACGCAATAATGATGAAGAGATGATCTCCAAGTAATCAGTCACTGTGAAACTTGACGTGGAGGTTGATTGAAGACCTTGACCTTGGTAAACGTAAGTTGAATCTGATTCCTATCACGCTAGGATCCAAATTGAGATGATGTCGACTTGAAAGTAAAAATTCTTCTTTTCAAACGATAATTTGGATGGGTACGTTCCTTGGAAGTTAGATATTTCCAGACCACACTGGAACACCATTTATTGTTGACTCCATTTTATCGTTGAGTTCAGTGAAGAGGTAAATTGAAACGCGAATGGTTAAAACGGAATGAATGTCAACAATGTTCTTCAAACGAAAATTCCAACAAGTATCGTTGAATTGGGTGAACTGGGCAAGTATTGGCAGCACACAAGTCGGTGATTACTGTACATATATTTTATTGACGTGACACCAACGAAGTGGAACAAGACAATCATAGTTACAGATGCGAAGATCATACGTCAAAATGTTAATATCACTGTTAATAGTTGTTGTAGATTCTCTAACAGTTAAGTTCTCTTATATTCCAGTGACTAAGGATCACTTCCATTACCATATAACAGACATGGTATTAACGTCCGTTGACCTTCTCCCAAGGACGTTTATTAAGGCAAACGGATTCATTCTCACGGAGCAATAATTTATATCATACTTGTAAGCATCCCAGACTTTCTTCATAAAATTCTTAGATAGCATATCCAATCCAAACAAAGGCAGATATAACAATACAACCAGGTTAGTGTTTCATCTTGGCTAACCTCTCGGTATCCATACCACGACTTTGGCATAGGTAAAACGGCATATTAAACATGTGAAGCATATATATATATTCATTAACTTGATTCCACATATGGATTCTCCCTCTACAAAAGATTCCAAAGGCTATCGACTCCGTGTGTCCAATTCTAGGAATGTCATCTCCGATGAATTCCCGCTAGACCATTAATAGGAGCGGCCTGATACTTTAATTTACATAATTAAACTTGCCATAAGAAATGGGGCGACACTTACTTCATTCTTCCACTATTGGCTTCGCCATGAAGACCAATAGATACGAATACAACTGATGGCTTCTTCAAATTTGCCAGGAATCAAAGAATAACACTGCGGACATAAATGTCGTCCGAGCTGCCCCTATCATGACGTCACAATCTACTCCACTAGGTTACACGTGCGTCCAAAGCAACTCACACAGCATTGTGCACGTCAGTGCGTGAATCAATCGAACGCACAAATAATATAACTATATAAAATTGGTGCGTACATTTGGCAGGACCGAAGACTACCCCCGTAGGTAATAAATGTACGTAACATATATATATATATATATATATATATATATATATATATATATATATATATATATATATATATATATATATATATATATATATATATATATATATATATATATATATATATATATATATATATATATATATATATATATATATATATATATATATATATATATATATATATATATATATATATATATATATATATATATATATATATATATATATATATATATATATATATATATATATATACCTCAATACAGAACTACTAAGAACTATTTCCAATTCGACCAACTAAATGATGCTTCTATTAACAGAGATCTTAGGAATCGAAAGCTAGATGGCAATCGACCAACTAAATGATGCTTCTATCAACAGAGATCTTAGGAATCGAACGCTAGGTGGTTCTAGTCTTGACTGCGGAGTACTGAATGAATTTAGTCTAAACTACTGGTGGAAGAAAATAAATGATTCATTAATTCTCGAAAACCCGAATAGTCCCGTCTTAACACTTACGTTCACTCAGACGTCGCCAATAAACACTGTCAGTGCGTGTTTCTAACACCTGCCGCTACCTTTGGTCATTCCCGAGCGATGCATGTTGGCGCCTCTCACACCCATCACCGAGAAACTTCGTATCAGATGAAAATGTTAGACGATTGTCTGCCATCATATGTCTGTCGAGAACGAATTTCACACTATTCGGTCTACTCAAGAACATAGCTTAACAGCAATAAAATGCGTTGCTAAATAAGAAAAGAGACAGGCGAAGGTTTGAATGGGAGAGTTATATTTTCCACAATCAAACGAATGCGAAATAAAGGATAAAAGAGCGATATAAAGTAGAAGACACGGGTAGAATAAAGAAAAGATATAGAAATTTATTAATCATAAATCTCTCTGCGACATCATATCTACACACTCTAATCTCGCTGAAACGTCCCTGTCAGCGACACTGCTAATAAATTTCACTAAATGTCCAGTCCACAGTTTTCTTCAATCTACCGTCCCCTCTATTCAATTGAGTGCACTCAGCCCCAAGTCATTCTTTGTTGGCCCGCGTGCGTTGATACTCCACTGGGAACTCTGTTAGCCGTTGGAGATATGTTCACCCTCTCTTCTCCCGGGTAATGGCTGATTAATCCGTGGATTAAATGCGCACGGCTGTAAGTCCATGTACTCGAAAAGTGCGATGGAAACGATAGAGGTTGATGTTTAAATCCACGTTCTGTAGTAGCCCACTACTAATGTAGCAGCCCTAATTAATAGTGGACGACGTAGCTTGATGGAAAAGAAAACTGGTGCCTATGAAGCGGGCGCTCCTATTACTTGGTGGTGGACGAATTATTTATGTTTTCCAAGCAAGGGCAATCATCAATGGGCCCGTAATAGGGTGATGATAATAAGCACTATTGGGAGGCGCGCTGGTGTAGTGGTTACCTGGACAACGAAGGAGGAGGAAGATGAGAGTGAAGAAAACAGTCACCAGGACGCTACTGATATAGGAAATCTATTTCCATAACGTAGACATGAAAATGGTTTCATATCTTCAAAGGACGTCTGTGACATATTATGATAATATCTTTCACATATCTATTTCATTATCTACATTTTTCTTTCACCTGGCTTTCACCTACACACGTTTTGTTAACATAAACCCATCCTACACTCAGAGATCTGTCTCTTTTTCTAATTTAACACGCCTATGTTATTTTCTGTTCTCTATTTCCTTAGGAATGTTTACCAACAGACCTATTTAGCTAACGTTGAGCCGGTTACCTGTAATTATAAGGCCAGTGATTGGAGATCGTCGTAATAGGATCAAACAGGGAGAGACGGAACGCGTAGAAAGGGGCGACTATCTCAAAAGAGTCGTAATTTTGGCCCAGGGAAGATAAACTAATGTAGTTGTAACGTATTTTTCGTTAGACAGTGATCAGGGGAAATAATTTGAGTAGAATGAGTAGATAATTTGGAACCAAGGGCAGATAATCATAGTTACTCCCCCCTGAATCCGTTTGTTTGGAAGGTAATTAAACACGGTGAGAATCGCAAGATCAAAGGACGGGTTACGCTCGATTGCCAGAGTCTGCAAGCGGTAAAAGCGTGAATTTTCCCTCTGATTCGCAGATCGACCGAGGAAAAGCCCGAAATCTGAGCGAAGGCGTTAAAAGTAACATATATGCCTTTAAACTCAATTTATCTAGTACCGACAGAATTTCAGAGAACATCTAGCTTCGAATTCTAAGATCTCTTGTAACAGTGGAATTACTTGGTTTTTCGATTGGAGATCGTTTGTTTCTGTGTTTGTGGTAAATACTATACTAGAAGTTTGAGTGATTAATTGTTAAGTCCGTATTTTATTTCACTAAGATTTTTCCGTGTAGAGTGATTTAACTGTTGAGTCCGTCAATTATATTCCACTAGGATTTTATTGTGTGTTAATTGACTAGCGTACCAAATATAATTTATAGCTAAATTGTTCCGGCTGTAGCGTAAATCTAACTAACTGATATTAACCAGTAAGAGTTATTTTAATCGTCTAGTACATGCACTATTCATTATGAGTATTGACGAAATATATATTCATTTCTAATTCATGATGATTAAAAATATAAATGACTAGCGCTTATTTTACGGAGACTTTTATTAAACGATTCAATATGAGATACACGTGTAGTTCTATTCATAGTTAAATAACCGAGTGTATGAATATATTATATTTTACGCGGGTTAAGGATAGGATTGAGAATACTATATTATGGTTAAGTATTTGTATTTTTTTCTCCTTTACACAGTATTGGGTCAAACCCAAAATCTACAAGCGGCTTCCATATAAATCTGAGAAAAATACTAAAGTATCTGGGTCTTCGAGGCGAACCTGTCTGGCTTCGTGTTTACACCCAGAAAGAGACAGAGTACCAACCCAAAGAACATTAAGAGTGACTTCGTAACTGGGCCTGTAGATCCAGATTTCTTTTTCCCAATTTCATTTACATTGTTGTGGCGACCTAACAAACATTAACATTTCCCGACATTTGGCCATTCGTGGGATAGTACCTCACGGTGACAAGGCATTTTTTTTTGAGGATGGCTGGAGAATTTGTTACCGACATGACATTCAGCTATGTATGGAAATCTCAAGCTATTGACACAGTGAGCACTGTTAAATTTCTTACCTGGTCTAATTAATGTGACATAAACAGTAGGTCCTAAATAAACAGTAACAAAGTGAACGTTCCCGGGGAAGTGGATTTAATCTGAGTTTGAGGAGCTGGGGTTTTTTTGCCAAAATAACACTGGATTTGCTGTGTGCGTGTGTTCTAAAGATTGTTCCAGAAGGTGCAAATCATGTTTTAGGTTAGAACGAATGCAATCGTGGCCACGGTTGTACAAGAAAGAGAGGACAACTGATGAATTACTTCCCAGTATATATATATATTGGATATATATATATATATTGCAAAATAGATTATATATTATATGAAATATATATATATAATATATATAAAATATCTTGGAGAAAATCCATGTACTCACTTAAACGTACAGTTTATTTCTTTTAGTAAGTTTTGCTAATACTGTCCCTTTCAGATATAGATTAAACGTAAAAAACTCTGTACATTATGTAAAGGGAAATCTAGACCATAGCGTATAAATCTTTGACTCTTTGGGGGTAATAACTTTCTTTAATGCGGGATCTTGTCTCAACAGAAGGGAGGATTTCACAGCTATGAGTCTATTTCTTTATTAATTGTCACTTAACCTATGTTTATTTGTATTTGATTGATATTCATAATATATGCTATTGTAGAGTTTCTTTATAGTAAACTGTTAAATTTACTTAAAAACTTTATTTACATGTGTTGGTCAGTCGTCCCAAAATATCCCTATTCCATAAATATAATTTGTCACGTCTGTGCGTCTAACTGTAGTCACTTATGTGTGTGTATGTGAATGCGTTGATATATATATATATATTATATTATATATAGTTGCAATATAGTATTAGGTAAGATAATATGGCCATTGTATATATATATATATATATATATATATATATATATATATATATATATATATATATATATATATATATATATATATATATATACAATATATATATATATATATATATATATATATATATATATATATATATATATATACAAGGTCTGTCCGGAAAGTAATGAGACTGATTTTCTTGGGCCAATCAGAAGGGCCGTGTGGCGGAGTCTCCAGGCGTGACGGTTGGTGGGGGATGTTAGGTAAACGATAGATTTCTCGTCAGTTGGCTCTGAGCTTTTACATAGTGCGGACCGCTTGCGAAGTGGACAGCTGTTTGAGCGTCGCGTAACGGTCAAAATGCAGAGGAATGTCGAGCAGCGATACGCGATAAAGTTTTGTGTAAAACTTGAAAAATCCGCGACCGAGACGCTTGCTATGATACAGAAAGCCTACGGGAAGGATGCTTTATCGAAAGCACAAGTGTTTCGGTGGCAGAGCTCTGAGTGGCACACTACCGAGTCTCCTCGACCAAAGAAGGTTCGAATGAGCAAATCGAAGATGAAATCGATGCTCATTGTCTTTTTTGACTCTAAAGGTGTTGTCCATAAGGAGTTTGTACCACCTGGACAAACGGTCAACGCTGCATTTTACGTGGAAGTGCTTAAACGGCTGAAGAACAGTGTCGCGCACGTCCGCCCGGAGATGGCCAACACCTGGGTTATTCACCACGACAATGTGCCGGCTCATGCGTCCCTGTTAGTGAGAGAGTTTCTGGCGAAACAAACCGTAGCAACGCTGCCTCAACCTCCCTACAGCCCGGATTTGGCCAGGGCTGACTTCTTTTTGTTTCCCCGGCTCAAATCCAGCTTGAAAGGACACCATTTTGGGACTGTTAAAAACGTGCAAGCTGCTGTGACGAGTGCTTTGAAAGAGATCCCCGTTCAAGACTTCCAGGCGAGCTACGACGCGTGGCAGAACCGCTGGCAACGGTGTATTAATGCCCAAGGATGTTATTTCGAAGAATTTTAAGTGTATGTAAGCATGTCTTGAAATAAACCAATTTTATGGAATCAGTCTCATTACTTTCCGGACAGACCTATATATATACATATATATATATATATATATATATATATATTTATATATATATATATATATATATATATATATATATATATATATATATATATATGTAGGTATACTGTGTGACTAACAAAGTTCTGTTGTAGAGATAGGCTGACCGAGAGGATCTTCTCGAGTCCAGGGACAGACTCTACCTATTTTTCCACCATTTCACTCGTGAAAATCTATTTCTTATCTTATCTCTCACTGAGTCACCACCGATCTAGTTCTATTCAGAAGGGACCAAACTATGTCTTAATTCCCCTATCGAAAATCTACGACAGGTACAAAGAAAAGTAGCAAACACATTAATAAACAATTTTTTAAAAAGTTTCAGGCACGTATGCAAGGCTCCCCCCCCCCTTCCCCCCCCCTCCCCCCGTGACCTTAAAAAATCAGTCCGCTTGGCTCACACAGGCAGATACACAATTCGCAAGCCAGTCTAAACTTGCAGCCCTGGCGTTCGACACGGTTAATATTTACATACAGCATATGACAACCATATGCTTGTTCTGAAATCTACAGGGAAAGAGAGGCAGAAGTAGATCAAAAAACACATGGAGACGAGAACTGGAAACAGAGGTGAAAATGATGAGGAAAACAGGGAAAGAACTTGAGCGGATGGCACAGGACAGGAAGACTTGGCCTGAGTTTGTTGAAGGCCTATGCTCCTTGGGGAGCTAAAGGGTATTGATTGATTGATATGTCAACCATAGGCGTCAGCAGTATGAAATGATATAAATGAATTTTAAATAACCAACTAATATAAAGGTACTCAATTAAATTCAAGTTACATGTGAAAAAATTATATTTACAGAATCCACCACTGCGGCCAAAAAGATTTCGATTCCTTATGGTAACCTTTTGTGTGTTAAAGACTTCCCTCCCCCTAACATTCTGTTACATAGTTATACAAATATATAGTAAGCCGATTATTCTTTTAATGAACTACATCAGACGTAAAGTCACAGAACCATTTGACTCTTATAAAACTCGTAGCGGCATACAAACACAATTCTCTTCTTAAAAAGAAACTGGAAATTTTAGGACTGAAGCAATGAGAGACAGACAAGACTGCATATAGATAGTGAGAATTTTCCACAGGTGTTCAGCGTGGTTTGAACACATGCATAGGGGAGCAGAAAAATAACACGTAATCGTTACCCAGAGACTTCTCTAGGACAGTGCTCCGCAACCTATTTTGCTTCACGACACACTTAAGTGTCCTTTAGAATTTCACGGCACACTATAATACTCAAGCTCATAAAAAGGCTCATTATAGATACTAACGCAGGGTAGTAAAGTGTTAGAGAGTTCACTATACTATACTGTTCAAAAAAAGAAACGCATAGCTATCCGAGGTCGCGTTTTTATGAGTTTGTAAGTAAAGTTTGGTGCTAGGGTATATAAAAACCAGCCTCAAATATTCTTTACAGTGTCAAATGCACGTGTTGACCTGAATTGCGTTCGTTTTTGTAATCGTTACAACGCAGTGGTCAATAGTATTTATGACGCAATTTTTGACCACAGCTCATGTTGCGTGCACGTGAAAGCAACAAAATTTGGGGAGAACACTATTCACTGACTACGCAACTGAAACCCTATAAAAGGATAACGCTACACACACAAAAATTCAGTTCATTTTCAAGCAGGCATTTATGGCGTCTCTATCTATAAATTTAAGGAACATTGCTATTGGCCGACTGCATGCAGGCGAAAGTCAAAGTCAGGTTGCCAGGCATTTAAACGTGCATCAGAGTACCATCAGTCGACTTTGGCACCGGTTCCAAGCCACTGGCTCAGTTGAAGACCGGCATCGCAGTGGACGACCCAGAGTGACAACAACAGCGGAGGATCGCTTTATTCGGCTTCGTCACCCCAGAGACAGGTTTACAACAGCTTCCTCAACTGCCCAGTCATTGCCTGCAGGACGTCATGTGTCTGATCAAACTGTCCGGAATAGACTGCATGACGCTGGACTTTGGGCACAACGACCTCACCGAGGACCTGTCCTTACGCGCCGCCATCGCCAAAATCGACTTCTTTGGGCCAACCAGCATCGTCCCTGGGCAGCTGACAATCAATGGAGACGTGTCTGGTTTAGTGACGAATCTTTCTTTTTGTTGCAGCGTCATGATAGACGGCGTAGGGTCTACCGTAGGCGAAATGAACGTTTTGCCCAAAATTGCGTTGATGAAGCTCCGCCGCACGGGGATGGAGGTGCAATGGTGTGGGGAATGATCAGTTACAATTGAAGGAGTCAATTGGTGCACATTGAAGGAGGCTTGAATGCGCAACGATACGTCAATGAAATTCTTCGACCCCATGTCCTTCCACTTTTGGTTGCCCAAAGGTCTGTGTTTCAACAGGACAACGCCAGACCCCATTGTGCACGGTTGACCACGCAGTTCCTGACTGCCAACAACATTCTCACCCTTCCCTGGCCATCCCTGTCTCCAGACATGAGTCCGATTGAGCACCTGTGGGATGAGCTGCATAGACGTGTTTGTCGCCGAGACGTTGCTCCAGCCAATCGTCGTGATCTGTTCCAGGCACTCCAGGAAGAGTGGGCAGCCATCCCACAGGCCCACATCAGACGTCTGATCGCATCCATGCCCATGAGATGCCAGTCGCTGATCGATGCAAGAGGAGGCCACACACCATACTAACGGGAAAGCCCGTACGCCAAAAATCTCTCGTGACCCAGATGCAAAACAACTGTCAATTGATTGGTTGAACCCTAAGGTATTCTTGTGTGCAATTTGAACAATTAACTCATTAAATTTAAAAAGTTATTGAATGTCAAAATTATGGCTATGTGTGTGCCTTCAGTAGCTATGCGTTTCTTTTTTTGAACAGTATAGATCCTAGATCCAGCTTTTTGAATAGGGGTGACCTGGTATATAAGTGGGTGGATGAGGTAAATGTTTTTTAATTCGCTGCAATCATGAGACGCCGCTCCCTAGTTTTTTGTGACGGATCAGTGGTTTCTGTTGTTGTTGTGACTGTTTAACTAGAGCCGCTGAGCTCGTCCTTTTTTCACAGCCAACGTCAAGTTGGAGAATTTGTAGAGAGCCCGTCAGTAGCTTTCTACTTTCAATGGAGAGTCCTGGGCAAGTGAGCACACGCTGAACTGTTTTGTATGGAGCAGGTCATCTGTATATGGATGGGCACAGTTTTGGCAATTAGGCGTATGGGAGAAGTTTAATTTGTTTAGGTGTTTGTTGTTTTTTTTTTTTGTAAATTATGATCTAAGCTGGAATATTGTGCTCTGCTTCACACATCGTAGGTTACTGATGCTCTCATTCTTGGTGGATGAGTGGGTTCTTTATACAAGGCACGTCTTGTAGATCTTCTGCCCATCGGTTGACCCATTTCTCGTTGACGTTGTTTTGGAGTATTAATTTAGTTGACTGCATATTGGCTGGAATGTGTATCTGAACCAAGCTTCTCCTAGTTTTACAAGGCGGTCAGTTTTTTTCCTTGATTGGTATGTCTGTGTACCCTGGTCCCCACTGGAGAGTGACTCGGACGTTGTATGTTGTTAGCAGGCTGTCACTTGTTTCAGCCAGCTGTATTATTTCTTTATTTTCAGTTTGGATGTATTCTTCTGATGCCTGAATTGTTGATTTTGAATTATTGAAGTTTGTGATATCTGAGGTGTTATAGATTTTTCATTTAAATTTGCTGAGCATAGCTGGAAAGTGGTGTTTATCGCTTTAATTTCTGCTTAGTGATTAGTACTGAATTCTCCACTTAGTTCTCATATTCTAGTGTTTTGCCATTTGGGTACTTCACGTAAGCTTCAAGCCAAGCGTTTATGGTGGCATTGAAGACAGATTCTTCTGTGTATGCATATTGTCGTGAAACATTCTAAATCCACATATATAAATTAAAAGGTAAATGTAAAGCCTAACACATTAATTCAATAAAAGGAAAAGAAGAATGGTAAAAGACCAGTGCTGTCACAATGACTGTACTCGAGATCCCCTTTTTCTACTTCGTCTGCATATTGTAACGCTTTCACATTTGATAGTAAAGCCTATTGCATCAATACACGCGTTCTACAAATACAACTAGTACTGTATTTCTTAGAAAACCTTGAGATACGCAAGCTGATTAATGACCTAGATTAATACTAGCATTAATTTCATTTTATACACTGCGTAATGAAAAGACAGATGAACTTAGGGTAGAGAGAGAAGGAGGAACGCATGCAATACTACCACAGTCTCGCGATTAATATTAATGCCACCCCCAACGCGAAAGGCATGAAGCACTAACTTTTTTTCAAATAGACAGTGATAAAAAACACTACCGATACGAGGGTTACGTTTAAAAACCTGTTTAATGCTTATTAGGAAACATGACATTCTACTGTTTTATATCTGAAATCCTGACATTAGTCTGACAGAACAGTCGAAAAGGCAGGACAGGTGGCGGTTCTAAATCGAAAAAAATAAAAAATACACGACTATCCTAGAAAATGCATATTTTGAACGCAGCCACTTAGCTCCATTAAATTTATATATTTGGGTTCCTTAAGACTTGCTGACAAAGAATATGTTAAGTGTTACGCAAATAGTCTAGGAATTACCAAATTATGGCCAAACTAAAATAGTGAGGGTGTCAGACAGCACCCGATCATATTTGCTCAGTGGCATGTTTTGAAACCACCATTTTACGGGAAATAGGCCACCATGTTAAATCCGATTTGATTGGAGGGAATGATATGTAAGGCTAAACATGATTAGTCGAATGCAAATACTATCTTTGGTTGTTAAGGGAAACGTAAGAAGGGTACATTTTTTCAAAAGCTTGTGTAAACATGGTCCTATTGGCTAGACCCGTTGATATAGTCAATTAAGAGCGTCTGTTCAGTGCCACATTTTAAAATAAACTTACTAAGAAACAGTGCGTTGAGATCCAGATTATATTTTTCTAAATAAAAGCCTGGGACAGAGGCAGATCGGAATTTGTGCCATAATTCATCGCCAGTCAACGTATTTGTTTATTATTTCCATGAATTGTGGTAAGATTGACATATTTGATATCTTTTTGATGAAAATTGAATGTGAATTGATATTTATGTCTGTATATGTGTGTGGTTCAGTAGCAAACATGAGGCAAAGCCTAGATAGTGCTCCAACCTGAACAAAACTTGTCGGAGAGAAGTATAAATGCATGGGATCACCGAATAGTACACTGACACCTATCTTATTGACTAGAAGGAACTAATGCTGGAATTGCAGAGGCGTAGTAACCATTAAGGAGAAGAATACTGGTGTAAATTGTTTCAGATGAAGCTAGCAGTTGGCCTACCGCTCTGAACTCAGTGTTTGTTATGTATTGTGTTCAGTGTGGAAATAGATTATAAATTAGTTCTGAAGTAGGAGGTACAACCTTCTTGTTTCAGGGACCGTGGTCATAACTTATTGAAGCAGCACCTGGTCTGAGTTTTGCTGAATCCAGAGGCTGATAGCATACTCCTTGGTCCAGATAGCGACCAGTGAGGTGTCTCAAGAACACAGTGAAGCAAGCGAGCAGAGGATACTCGTTCCTGCCGCCATCACAGAAGATAAGATTCTGTGGCCAGAGCAGCTCAATTTTATGTGCCCCCTCTAAGATTGACAATATAGTAAATAAAGAGGGACAATAAATTGTTTCAAATGACAGGAACTGTGAACTTTTCCCAATACTATTTCCACCATAAGCAAACACTTGAAGTCATGATGAAAAACAACAACCAAGCTTGAACAAGCCAGTATTACCTCATAGTACTACATCACAACTTACACACATATGATAATAATAATAAAATATGTCAATACAAAGATCATAACTATAAATTGTGTACATATATCTTGTAATTACATTTGATTGTGATTCCTGGTTCACTGTGTAGTTGAATCAGGATATCTATTATTGAAAGGAATTAATACATATATTTTTAAACTTTACACTTGACTCATTTAAGATAGTCTTATATAGTGTTATATGTGTGTGAGAGTCACTGTGTTGTAAAGTGTTGTGGAATAAATTAAATTGTTTATCTGTTGTTGTTGTGACTTACACTTCATCATTTTCATAACCTTAGACATTCAACGTAGTCATCACAATATTCCAGAATAGTTCTGACTGAGATATAAATGTGGTAGCAAGTAAGGTCATCTGTAATACACCACACTTATTAGATACAGATACTTTCACAGCTGATCTCAGTCAGTACACTAAGTCCCCTATAAATATTTATATCATCCCACTTTACCACATATATTGGGGTCTCGCTCCCGGGATATTGAACTTTCTCCTATTATATATATTGGGAATAATAAAAATTTAAAAGGTATCCTTGGGTGAAAATAAATAAGGTTGAGCTCTCAGTGCCCGTGGTTGTCCTTAGTTAATTAGTCATAGATAAAATTGTTTACGGTAGTTAAATATTTTATACATTTACCTGTTAGAAAATGGCCGATCTGGCAAAATTTCGATCTGCTGCTGTGCAGACTGCAAAAGAGTTAGGAATGGAGGGGCAAGTTATGATTGCTTATGTCACTACGGAATGTGACAAATATATTGAACGGGAAGAAAGAAGATTAGAAAAAGAGGCCGAAAGAAAATTAGAATCTGAAAGATTGGCCGAAGATAAGAGGTTAGAGGCTGAAAAGGAAATTAAGAAGTTACAATTAGAGGCTGAGGCTAAGAGGTTGCAGATTGAGGCTGAGGCTAAGGCATTGGAGGCAGAAAGAGAGGAAAAAAGATTGACTGCCGAAAGGGAAGACAAAAGATTAGCTGCAGAAAGAGAAGCTGAGGAAAGAAGATTGGCTGCAGAGAGGGAAGCAGAGGATAAGAGATTACAAAGGGAACATGAGTTACGACTAAGGGAGTTTGAGTTTCAAGGCCATGCTCCTGAAAATGGTGCCAGTCCCTTTACCTCCGATGCTACTGCTAGTCAGGGAGCCTCAACCTCAGCTATGAACTTTCATTTAGATCATTTTGTTGAGAAAGACGATGATATTGAGAGCTATCTAAATAGATATGAACTATTAGCTACCACGTATGGGTTAGAGAGAGAAAGGTGGAGCTTAAAATTATCTCAAGGGCTTCGTGGTGCAGCTTATGAAGTTTTTGCTAAAATGAGCAGAAATGATCAAGAAAATTATGACATGCTAAAGCAGGCTCTTTTGTTAAGATATGAAAAGAATGGTGAATTTTATAGAAAAAAATTTAGGAATGCTAAACTACTGTCAGGTGAAACCTATCACCAGTTCTCTGCACGGTTAGAGACATACTTGGAGAAATGGACTTCTCTGGGGAAAACCCAAGATCTTAAGGAAATGATCCTTATAGAACAACTAAGAGAGTCCATGGCTCCAGACCTGAGAAAGTTTCTCATGGAACAAGGTGCAGAGAGACTGGGTGAGTTACTGAATGTAGCTGAAAGGTATCAAGCAGCTCAAGCAGAGGTATCAGGTAATAAAAAGAAACAGGTAGACAATTATCAGGCACCACAAAACTTTAATGAATTTGATCATAGAGATCAAAACAAAGGTAAGCACCAGTTTTATAGGCCACGAAATGACTATAAAAATAAAACCCCACAATCCAATGAAAGGAAATATGATAACAGGAAACCCTTCAGACAGGAAGGAAAATATTGTAAAATATGCAGGATGCATAATCATAATACTAGTGAATGTGGTAGGAAAGTTCCTCCATATCACGCGGCATGCATGATAACAGTGGACAAGGGGAAGAAGAAACTGACAGAGAATCATATAAATCTTCAACATCCCCCATCTGTGAAGAAGTGACATGTAATGGGGCCAAGGTTAGGTGCCTTTACGATTCAGGTTTAGAATATGACTCAGTTGTGAGTGCAACCCTAGTGCACCCTGAACAGTATACCACAGAGAAAGTGGAGATACAAGGGGCCGTAAAGGGAATATCCACCATGACACTTCCCGTAGCCGAGATCAATGTAGAGACAAGGTACGTGGAAGGAGTGATTAGAGCAGCCGTGTGTGACGACCCTAATTACCCGCTGGTGTTAGGAAGCAAATATGTTTTTCTAGGAAGCCCGGTAAAACCTGTGATAATGACTACGCTTCAGGTCAGGTCGACCCCTAGTAGAACGGAGGAGGAACCACCACTAGTTTATTCTCATAAGCAGATGAGAAAGGCCCAGGCAAAAGATAAAACATTAAAACCTTGCTTTGGTAAATTGCCAACAAGCCATGCACACCCTAAGAAAGGACAATTTTACTTGAGGGATGGATTGCTCCACAGGAAGGCGGGAGCAGGACCCAAAGGATATGGACAGTTGGTACTCCCAACTCCCTACAGAGAAGAAGTGATGGCACAATCACATGTTGTACCAGACGGTGGACACCAGAGAAATGGGACTACCCGTCAAAGGAAATCAGAAAAATTCTACTGGCCCCAAGTAGCTGCTGATATTGCAAAATTTGTGGGGGCCTGTGAAAAATGTAGCAAGGTACAGTCCCCAAGTTGGGAAAATCATAATCAGATGCCAGCCAAGCATTCTGAAACATATGGGCCTAACAATAACAAGGAAAATAACAATAATAAGGTTGACATAGAGGATAGGTATCCACCTTCCCCCCAACAGTGTTCACCAAAAATATTTAGATTCGCAACTCTGAGAAGGGCATCCAGAGAAAATAGAAACTCAGACCAGTCAACCCAGGAACAGTTTGAAGCCGCTGTTAGGGAGCTGGCTGACATTGACATTGAAGATGATCCGCCTAAGTTAAAACCAAAACAAATTGTTAACATAAGAACAGTGGGCAGTGGACGAGTGAGCAATTCGGAAAATGCTCACAGCGCTTGACAATATGGCTATTAACTTAGCATTAAAAGGGCACCGGTGACATTGGTAGTCACCCGACCCTACACCGTCCAAGGGGAAGTAGTGTTCGGACCCTGGCTGGAGATAACCCACACATCTTATAGCAATGCTAAGGGCGAATTGATTTCTGATGCAGAAACTCATTTCCCCACATATTATCTAAATTCACCAGATTGTCGGTAGGCGGAACTATAGTTGGTGAATATGGCCTCCATTTGAGTGGCACATTATAGAACATTATAAATATATTATTAGAAGGGTGTTTCCACATTCAATCACGCCTGAGATCAGACCAATTGTTGGCTGTGAACATTTCGGAGGAGCAGAGTGTCTCCATTGTTGCCTTTTTGAATTGAGGATAGTCCGAGTGTTTATTAAGGCTGATCAGGAAATTGTTGGATCCCCTACACAACTCAGATATCACCCTATAGATCAACTCCTCATAACGTACAAATTGAGGAACATCTAATATTCTCGGGACATGTCGTTGAGCAGACTCAGCGAAGAGAAATGGTGAATACTGATTGCTAAGCAGTAGTAAGACAAGCAGTAACACTTGCCGCTGTTCAGTAATATAACTGAAATGGATTCTTGGATTGCAGAGGTCTGAGGCAACCTTCGTCAGTAGTGCTTACTTTGAATTGACCCACCTGCATTAATCCATGATCAAAATGAAATCAGAGAAACGTTGATGCAGATTTTCTAAGCCGCAATCCGTGCGATGAAAATCAAAGAAATCACCAGGCATAGATATAAATTTCTCTATGTGTATATAGAATTATAGACTGACGTATAACATCTGTTTTAAGAGGGGAGAATTTGTCGTGAAACATTCTAAATCCACATATATAAATTAAAAGGTAAATGTAAAGCCTAACACATTAATTCAATAAAAGGAAAAGAAGAATGGTAAAAGACCAGTGCTGTCACAATGACTGTACTCGAGATCCTCCTTTTTCTACTTCGTCTGCATATTGTAACGCTTTCACATTTGATAGTAAAGCCTATTGCATCAATACACGCGTTCTACAAATACAACTAGTACTGTATTTCTTAGAAAACCTTGAGATACGCAAGCTGATTAATGACCTAGATTAATACTAGCATTAATTTCATTTCATACACTGCGTAATGAAAAGACAGATGAACTTAGGGTAGAGAGAGAAGGAGGAACGCATGCAATACTACCACAGTCTCGCGATTAATATTAATGCCACCCCCAACGCGAAAGGCATGAAGCACTAACTTTTTTTCAAATAGACAGTGATAAAAAACACTACCGATACGAGGGTTACGTTTAAAAACCTGTTTAATTCTTATTAGGAAACATGCCATTCTACTGTTTTATGTCTGAAATCCTGACATTAGTCTGACAGAACAGTCGAAAAGGCAGGACAGGTGGCGGTTCTAAATCGAAAAAAAAATAAAAAATACACGACTATCCTAGAAAATGCATATTTTGGACGCAGCCACTTAGCTCCATTAAATTTATATATTTGGGTTCCTTAAGACTTGCTGACAAAGAATATGTTAAGTGTTACGCAAATAGTCTAGGAATTACCAAATTATGGCCAAACTAAAATAGTGAGGGTGTCAGACAGCACCCGATCATATTTGCTCAGTGGCATGTTCTGAAACCACCATTTTACGGGAAATAGGCCACCATGTTAAATCCGATTTGATTGGAGGGAATGATATGTAAGGCTAAACATGATTAGTCGAATGCAAATACTATCTTTGGTTGTTAAGGGAAACGTAAGAAGGGTACATTTTTTCAAAAGCTTGTGTAAACATGGTCCTATTGGCTAGACCCGTTGATATAGTCAATTAGGAGCGCCTGTTCAGTGCCACATTTTAAAATAAACTTACTAAGAAACAGTGCGTTGAGATCCAGATTATATTTTTCTAAATAAAAGCCTGGGACAGAGGCAGATCGGAATTTGTGCCATAATTCATCGCCAGTCAACGTATTTGTTTATTATTTCCATGAATTGTGGTAAGATCGACATATTTGATATCTTTTTGATGAAAATTGAATGTGAATTGATATTTTTGTCTGTATATGTGTGTGGTTCAGTAGCAAACATGAGGCAAAGCCTAGATAGTGCTCCAACCTGAACAAAACTTGTCGGAGAGAAGTATAAATGCATGGGATCACCGAATAGTACACTGACACCTATCTTATTGACTAGAAGGAACTAATGCTGGAATTGCAGAGGCGTAGTAACCATTAAGGAGAAGAATACTGGTGTAAATTGTTTCAGATGAAGCTAGCAGTTGGCCTACCGCTCTGAACTCAGTGTTTGTTATGTATTGTGTTCAGTGTGGAAATAGATTATAAATTAGTTCTGAAGTAGGAGGTACAACCTTCTTGTTTCAGGGACCGTGGTCATAACTTATTGAAGCAGCACCTGGTCTGAGTTTTGCTGAATCCAGAGGCTGATAGCATACTCCTTGGTCCAGATAGCGACCAGTGAGGTGTCTCAAGAACACAGTGAAGCAAGCGAGCAGAGGATACTGGTTCCTGCCGCCATCACAGAAGATAAGATTCTGTGGCCAGAGCAGCTCAATTTTATGTGCCCCCTCTAAGATTGACAATATAGTAAATAAAGAGGGACAATAAATTGTTTCAAATGACAGGAATTGTAAACTTTTCCCAATACTATTTCCACCATAAGCAAACACTTGAAGTCATGATGAAAAACAACAACCAAGCTTGAACAAGCCAGTATTACCTCATAGTACTACATCACAACTTACACACATATGATAATAATAATAAAATATGTCAATACAAAGATCATAACTATAAATTGTGTACATATATCTTGTAATTACATTTGATTGTGATTCCTGGTTCACTGTGTAGTTGAATCAGAATATCTATTATTGAAAGGAATTAATACATATATTTTTAAACTTTACACTTGACTCATTTAAGATAGTCTTATAGAGTGTTATATGTGTGTGAGAGTCACTGTGTTGTAAAGTGTTGTGGAATAAATTAAATTGTTTATCTGTTGTTGTTGTGACTTACACTTCATCATTTTCATAACCCTAGACATTCAACGTAGTCATCACAATATTCCAGAATAATTCTGACTGATATATAAATGTGGTAGCAAGTAAGGTCATCTGTAATACACCACACTTATTAGATACAGATACCTTCACAGCTGATCTCAGTCAGTACACTAAGTCCCCTATAAATATTTATATCATCCCACTTTACCACACATATGTCTCTAACTACTGTTAGAGTAGTTTCTGTAGTCTCTATAGTAGCTGTCTTCAGTGCTGTTATTGGTATCGCTTGTTGTTGTGCTATCCATGAGTGTTGTTTTTATTATGGGTAGTTTTAATTCCTTACCGGAATGGAGGCGAGTGTATACAATACCAATTATTTCTCGTGTCTGTGGAGGTAGTTTTGTTCTGCTATAGTTGTAGCTACTGGCAGGATCTATTTTCGATTTAATCTGCTTCTAGTTTTCAACCAACTGTCTGGTTTTGTATTCTTTTCTTAATTTGCCATAGCGCTCTGTTTCCATGACAGCACGTTTACGTCGTTGTCCATATTGTAACCGTGCTGTCCCGACTGGTTACGTACTCAATTCAAAGTATAAAATAGGGTCGCGGCGCCAATTCAAAGTATGTAACCGTGCTCGGGGATTGGTTACACTTTATGTGGTGTCACTAGGTGGCAAATGGCAGGTCTAGTGATGCAGCTTAAATTTTACAAGTCTCTTTTGTTTATCTTCCAAGTTATTGTTTATGGACATGTGTACTGGCCATCTCCGCCAGAGATGTTAATACCTGGATGAGACACTGTTCCTTCTTCAATCAACTCACGATCCGTTCCGTTCCTTCTTTGTTGTTACTAGTGACTTTCGTATAGTGGTAGTTTATGAATAGTTATGGCTTACATACAGCAACTCTCAAAGGACGAACTCAAATCTTTGTCTTATCCTTCAAAACATTTATTTACATTTGTAATATTACTCAGCAAGACCAGTAATTGATATCATAGAGCTCGCATATCATTATATCATGGGTGCTTCGTGCATAAGCTCTATATCTCATATATATATATATACATATATATATATATATAGATATATATATATATATATATATATCTATATATATATATATATATATATATATATATATATGTGTGTGACAGGGGCGCTAGGGGTACCTCACACCCAAGACCCGTGCACCAAGAAAATTTATAAAGGATCGTTTGACAGGGGTTGCAATTATTGGTTGCTTGCAACCCTCTCAGCAGCAGACTTAACAATTCAAGCAACCCAAAGCCTTATGCAGATCAACATTTAATTCTACCGAACAGAACCGAACACCAAACAAACAATCCAACAAACACCCAGTCAGTGTTCATAGACTGTGTGCTCAAGGCATTTACAGCTTGGCTCTGTCGTCTGTTCTCTCTGGCGGCTGATACTAGGAAAAAGGTCTGCTGGTAGCTCGCTATCTCTTTTTATAGGCACTAGGCTAATCACTCACTTTACTGCGCTAGGCGTATTAATCTTGGCTACTTAAACAACACTCGCGATATTTTGCTCTAGAATGCATGAAAACACAGATTTACACAACTAGAGCAAAAACACAACTAATTCGTAGGCTTATTATGGCCTTGTAATAAATCTGCTTGAAGATAACGTGATCAAAAGGCACTAAACCACAGAGACAATATGACTGCCCAGATGGGGCCAGCGCCTAGAACGACAGACCTCAAGATGGCGCTGTCACATATTCCCCGCCTGATTTTGTTGTCGTCCCGACAACTGCACTAAATCAGGCGCTTCAGTCGTATTCTCCAAATCTGGAGGATCACCTTTTCCTTCACTTCGTCTCAGGTCATTGCTGGTTACTCTAATGCTCGGACTCGCTCTGTCCATTCGTTGGATGATATATGGACCCCCTGTCATTGTGGGAGCACGAACTACAACGTACTCGTCTTCTGACCACATATCACGAATCTCGGATCTCTCAGCGTCGTGCATTCTCTTCTTCACCAATTCCCCGACCTGTAGTGGAGTAGAACACGACAGCTTGTCACATCTCTCTTTCCGGACTGCTGCAAAACTCTGCAACGGTGGCTCTGCTCTTACGTGCGCCCCTCGTAGCCTGGAAACGTGTCCTTCAACGAGTTTTAGATGAGTCTCCTCCTCTAAATGCCGACCACTTTTCCCGGCGCCCTTATGGTGACAGTTGCCACGGCCATCTCTTGGCTTGCACTGTGACGGCAATGTAGATGTGTTGGTACGCTTAGAGAGGGCGCTCTTTGATGGGCAAACCGATATCAAATGGTCCGGGGACCTACAATGGAAACATCGCTTAGGAAGCGGGCCCTGGGGACACTTGGCTGCCATGTGGTTCGAAAGGTCTCCACAGTTGAAGCATCTTATTTTCCTAGGCTTCCTTGGTGCCCTGGGTCGCCTCCTGCTACCCTTACATCCCTGGCCGCCTTTGACTTTCTTCCCTGCAATAAGCGCCTCACACTCTGGTCGACCACCAACCATCTTTATCTTTGAGCCATTCTGCTCCCCTTCTGTAACCTGACTCCCAGCCGCAGAGGGGTCTAGTTCTCTGCATCTAAAACAACGAACTGTCCTGGTACGTCTCCCCTGCTCCTGAGACATCGCATCAATTTTAGCCTCTAATTGAGCCACCTGTGCTCTCAGCCGCTCTACTTCTGCGCCTAATGCGTGTGTATCTGACACAGTCTCTGTTCTTGCCACTTCAACACTGGCAACACCAGCCCCTGAAGCTGCTTCGACACTGGCAACACCAGCCCCAGAAGTGGGCTCAGTCTCCAAAAACCGTAGGGCATAGTCCCTCACCGACATGAACGATGCTGTTGGCTCCTTGATGATCATTTCCTTTGCAAGCTTTCTTAGTAGGTCATCTCTCAGACAAGCAGCAAACTGGTCACGAAGAAAGGATGGCGCCAAAGGAGTGACGTTGTTCTGCTTTTGTGCCCTTACAGCACTTTCAAACACCTCGTGAATGCGATGGGAGAATTCCCAAAGAGACTCCCTTGCACCTTGCCGGGTAGAGTAGAACGCGGCCATTACTTCTGGGATGCTCCGACGCTCCCCATACACCCTAAGAATGGAATGTAGCATCGATTCTGGGTCATCATCATCAGCCTGAATCCTCAGCTCCCTGCGAACACTTGGGGTCACACTGTCAAGGATAACATCTGCCTGGTCCTCTTTACTCATCATCCCTACTCTCCAGGCAGCTCTCACCTCTCTGACATATTCCTCGGCCGTAGGACCCGTGCGCTCCCCAAAGCACCGCACCCTCTTGTGAGTAGGTACCACGATGTACTGCACTCGTTCTGGTTGACGATTTAGCCCTACTACAGGGTCATCCACCTCAGCCACATCTTCGTTATCAGTCCTACTAGCAGCGCGTGTGTTGCGTGCCGCCATCTTGTTGCTAGTAGAGTTGACTAGAAATCTTGACAAACTGGATGATCCTGTCCCTCGCCTTGCACTGAACTGGGTGTTCTACTGTTTCGGCTGTTGCTGTTCTGATTGCTGAAGAGTTGCTTCACTGCGTGCTGTCTGTCAATCCTGTCGACGACGCCACTTGTGACAGGGGCGCTAGGGGTACCTCACACCCAAGACCCGTGCACCAAGAAAATTTATAAAGGATCGTTTGACAGGGGTTGCAATTATTGGTTGCTTGCAACCCTCTCAGCAGCAGACTTAACAATTCAAGCAACCCAAAGCCTTATGCAGATCAACATTTAATTCTACCGAACAGAACCGAACACCAAACAAACAATCCAACAACCACCCAGTCAGTGTTCATAGACTGTGTGCTCAAGGCATTTACAGCTTGGCTCTGTCGTCTGTTCTCTCTGGCGGCTGATACTAGGAAAAAGGTCTGCTGGTAGCTCGCTATCTCTTTTTATAGGCACTAGGCTAATCACTCACTTTACTGCGCTAGGCGTATTAATCTTGGCTACTTAAACAACACTCGCGATATTTTGCTCTAGAATGCATGAAAACACAGATTTACACAACTAGAGCAAAAACACAACTAATTCGTAGGCTTATTATGGCCTTGTAATAAATCTGCTTGAAGATAACGTGATCAAAAGGCACTAAACCACAGAGACAATATGACTGCCCAGATGGGGCCAGTGCCTAGAACGACAGACCTCAAGATGGCGCTGTCACACACACACACACACACATATATATATATATATATATATATATATATATATATATATATATATATATATATATATATATATATATATATATATAGATATATATATATATATATATATATATTCTTCCTTTGTCATTTTATCATCTCCAGTTGACTTTCTTAGTCTTCTCAAAACGTATTCTTGTTATCATAGAGCTCGCATATAATTATCATAGGTGCTTCGTGCATAAGCTCTATATCTCGTGTATGTCATATTCTTCCTTTGTCATTCTATTATCTCCAGTTGACTTTCTTAGTCTTCTCAAAAAAAAAATTCTTGTTATGTTTGAGTATCTCTAGACTCCATATCAGCATTTCAAACTCATCGTATATATGCCTATATTCTTTCTTTGTAAACTTAGTCAGACCTGCCTCTGCTACTGTTCCTGAAAGCAAAATTCAATTCATATACTAACTATCAAAGCTTCAGGTCATATGCAAGAGCATGTTGGCAGTTCATACAGGAGTCGACTCTCCCAGTCGCTCAAATATCGTACCCATTTATGAATATCTCATACTTCACTTAGCGTGATCTGACGATGATAAATGTGGTTTTCTTCCAGTACTGCGTAACCATTCTTTTATTTACAGGTAGTCGTATTTTACTTGACCAACTGTTGCTTTGTAAGGGTAGTGATATCTTCACATTTCCTGCTTTCTTTAGTTAGTCAATAAAGTGCTCATAATATGTCTGACACTTCGACACTGTACCTCTGTGTTACTTCTCCTGTATATGTATAATTCTATCTCGTATAAATCATAAGTTCAGATAATACTTACAGCCCAAATCGCTGAATTCCTTACGAAATACACTCTCTACACTCACGGTGTTTATAAGAAACTTCTTAATCATTTTAAACACTGTCTAGCGATGGCAAAACTTCTGAATATATCTATATCTAGGCTATATAGTATAACCACAGAATCCGTTCATCTTGAGACTACGGCAAACACACCTTGCTTCTTCAATCACAAAAACCGGACTGCCCTAATGACCTCTGGTCATTGTGCTATCGTACGTTTCTCTCGCTACTTCTGATTCGTTGCTCTAAAATGTTTTCACTTAAATTTATTGGTCGAGCCTTTTATTTACCACTCAAGAGAAATACTCACGTTTAGTTAACGCTAGCCGAGTTACTGAACTCTTGTCTGTTTTATCATACATTATTTTCTTCCCTGTGAACTGTCTTAAGCGTTTATCTGACCTTGCCAATAGCATGAATAATGCTTGTGCAAACCCCACGGCGACAATATGTTCCATTTTTATGTCGGTGTCACAGGCAGCTATTGTCGTGGTTCTGATACCCCCCACATATTAACATAAGAGCTTGGTTGTGAACTTTTTCTGCCTGGTGGTTTTGTTCATTGTCGACTGCAGTTGAGTAGGTTATTATCCATGACTGATTGGACATATCCCAGGCACAGCTGTCTCGGATTTACTTTTTCTGCTCCCCAGCTGGTGCTTACAAAATGTTTCACAATGTTCAGGCGCCCAATGGCCTTATCTTCATTTTGTGCATGGCGGTTTTGAGGAGTAGCTGTCTGTCAAGCTCCACTCCTAAGTAAGCTGGGTTTTCTTCTCCAGAGTAGATGTCCGTCGAGTTTTAGTTGGTACACCTTCTTGCTTTCCTGGATGCTCCAAGTGAAAAAGCTGTATACTTGTTTTACATGTTTATTTTTAGCTTCCAGAGCGTGCATGACATAGCTATTGTAGCTAGGACTCTACTATTTTAGCTGGTGCCAGTTTGTTGTATTTTTCTGCTGTCCAGATGAACAGGTCTTCTGCATACAGTGCTTTTGATACCTTCAAGGTGGGAGATCAGTTATGAAAAAGAGGGAGCAACTTAATGCTGACCATTATGGTAATCCCCCTCCAGGGTTATTTAGTTGTGTTATTTTGTGAATGATTTAGTGTCTTCTATTGTTGTTTATATTTTTCTATTATTTAGTGTCTTCTACTGTTGTTTACATTGTTCTATTATTTAGTGTCTTCTACTGTTGTTTATATTGTTCTATTATTTAGTATCTTCTACTGTTATTTATATTGTTCTATTATTTAGTGTCTTCTACTGTTGTTTATATTGTTCTATTATTTAGTGTCTTCTACTGTTGTTTATATTGTTCTATTATTTAGTGTCTTCTACTGTTATTTATATTGTTCTATTATTTAGTGTCTTCTACTGTTGTTTATATTGTTCTATTATTTAGTGTCTTCTACTGTTGTTCATATTGTTCTATTATTTAGTGTCTTCTACTGTTGTTTATATTGTTCTATTATTTAGTGTCTTTTACTGTTATTTATATTGTTCTATTATTTAGAGTCTTCTACTGTTGTTTATATTGTTCTATTGTTTAGTGTCTTCTACTGTTGTTCATATTGTTCTATTATTTAGTGTCTTCTACTGTTGTTTATATTGTTCTATTATTTAGTGTCTTCTACTGTTATTTAAATGGTGTCGCTTTCGGCCAGTCCTGTCCGACTAGTCGGCAGGCGGCGAGTGGTTCTCGCAAGAATAAAATCGCCGGGGCCGCCGGGATCCGCTCTGCACAGAGCGCTGTCTCCCTCCCCGCGCGAGCGACGAAATGCTCTGTTCAGACAGTTATCTGGTTGATCCTGCCAGTAGTCATATGCTTGTCTCAAAGATTAAGCCATGCATGTCTAAGTTCACACTGTCTCACGGTGAAACCGCGAATGGCTCATTAAATCAGTCGAGGTTCCTTAGATGACACGATCCTACTTGGATAACTGTGGCAATTCTAGAGCTAATACAGTCCTGTCCGACTAGTCGGCAGGCGGCCAGTGGTTCTCGCAAGAATAAAATCGCCGGGGCCGCCGGGATCCGCTCTGCACAGAGCGCTGTCTCCCTCCCCGCGCGAGCGACGAAATGCTCTGTTCAGACAGTTATCTGGTTGATCCTGCCAGTAGTCATATGCTTGTCTCAAAGATTAAGCCATGCATGTCTAAGTTCACACTGTCTCAAGGTGAAACCGCGAATGGCTCATTAAATCAGTCGAGGTTCCTTAGATGACACGATCCTACTTGGATAACTGTGGCAATTCTAGAGCTAATACATGCTTACCTGCTACCGGCGAACTTCTGTCTCTAACGACTGTGTGTGGTGCCTTTTCGGGCCCTCCCAGTATCAGAAATCGAGACAGAGAGTCGTGTTCGTTCCAGATAGTGCTCGAGAAGTCCGGCATTTTCCTCAGACCTACGGGTCTCGAGGTGTCTGCGTTCCCCTATATGGTCAGCAATGACTCGGGGACGTAGAATGTCTGGCTCCCAGACCCTCTGCTCTCGAGGTGTCTGTATCCCCTATACGGTCAGTAATGACTAAAAGGGAAGATGAATTGGAGGGCAAGTTCCGCATCCTACTAGTGACTAGGCTGTTGCTACTGGTGTCAGACTGTATCGGCTAGACCGTTCCTCTGACGTCCAGGCCGGGTCATGCTGCATGGGCAACAGCTTGATCTAACATTGCCCAACCTCGTGCCACCGAAAGTTATTTCGGGAGGTACGCTCCTTTGGTCAGAAATGACTGATAAGGAAGATCACTGTTATTTATATTGTTCTATTATTTAGTGTCTTCTACTGTTGTTTATATTGTTCTATTATTTAGTGTCTTCTACTGTTGTTTATATTGTTCTATTATTTAGTGTCTTTTACTGTTATTTATATTGTTCTATTATTTAGTGTCTTCTACTGTTGTTTATATTGTTCTATTATTTAGTGTCTTCTACTGTTGTTTATATTGTTCTATTATTTAGTGTCTTCTACTGTTGTTTATATTGTTCTATTATTTAGTGTCTTCTACTGTTGTTTATATTGTTCTATTATTTAGTGTCTTCTATTGTTGTTTATGTTGTTCTATTATTTAGGAATGCTTAAATCCAGAGGTATATTTCTCCGTGTATGGCTATTTTTGTCATTTTCGCGTAGAGCCTCTGTCTCCGCACTGTATTGTAGGCTTGCTGCAGACCGATGGTATATCTGTGGTGCATTCTTGTAATGCATCTCATTTTTTTTTTGTGTATGCACAAAATGTAAGAGTTTTTCTTCTGTTCTGCAACCTTGTCTGAAGCCTGTCTGACTATCATCGATGACCTTATTTCTTTCCAGCCACCAGTAAAGCCTATGATTCACCATTATCTCACCGAGTTTTCTAATTGCTGAGGTTAGTGAGACTGCTCAGTAGATTCCGGGTTCTTCGGCGGCTTCTGTTTTTTTTTAGACTTGGTCAAAAGCAGGGCTGATTGCAAACATCGAAGGATGAGTAGGAACAGTACAAGCCAACACATTTCTAATATTCTCAGCTCGACAGGAATAAACCTGGAGACCAATGCCGAAAAGGGATAAAATAATATTTCTCGGTAGTTTTCTGCATTTTTGTAGAGACCAGTTCTATAGTGAAACAATACTGCTACCTTTCAGGGAAGCCAGTCCCAAATAAATGCTTGCTGATGTCGGTCGCACAAGGCACACAACATAGTGCAACGCAAATAGCCTTGAGATGACAGATACAAATATTACTCAACGAGATGGTGCTCTACCCAAGGAGACCAGCCAGGTAGGAGAGTGCCGGACTCTTTATCTCGATGGGGTCCACCCAAAGATACTAGTGAAGGTAAAAGGAATGTAAAGGATCCCGTTACACGCCCATTGAGGCATATTGGGAGTATGGTATTAGGTCCATATTTTCTTGATCATCGGCACATTAGGGATGATGTGGTCAGCATCATGCCGGCAGCCTTAACCTTCCCAGAATTGCTCTTGTACCCAATTCATGAGGCTGGGTCGACCCCGGAGCCATTTGCTGTCTAAAAAATCCCACTTCAACTGGGGATCGAACAACAAAGCTACTAGTATGACAACAATTTACTTCTCTCAATGAAAAACTGTTTGGAGATGTCAGAAACCTTCAGCTGACTACTGCCTTTATTAGAGGCATTAATGTAGAAGTCTGAGGGCGAACGAGGAAGAAGAATTCCCATAGATCGGTGGGTGATGATAACTCAACTTATTATTTGAAAAATTTTATATGTGAAATTCTTTCGTGGTGTCGAGGCACACCAGGCAGACACTCGCGGCACACCAGTGTGCCGCGGCACACCGGTTGCGGAGCACTGTTCTAGGACATGCAACTTCAAGAAGATTAGCGTAACATGGAAGAGAGGGTTACGCTAGAGGGTCCCAGACTTTCCTGGCCATCAAAGCATGGGGAACTCTTTGTGACCGTCATCTCACAACGCAGGTGTCCCAGGCAAGTCGCTCCCTCACCACTCTGCTACGTAACATAACTCTCTAGGGACAGTTTCCCGTATTTTGGTGAAAAAATAAAGAAATACACCGCCAATATACGGCGTAACAATTCTGTCCGCCGTCACGCGGAAGGCAAGAACTTTCCCTGGTGTCAAAGACTCGGGGACATTTTGCCGCTAAATCTCAAACTGAGTGTCGTGCTTTTGACTCGTGGTCAAAAGAGCTCTAAAGAATGATGCCGCGGTCCACGACGATGAGTCCAGGACGCGTCAATTATCTCCTACCAGCATTATAGAAACGGGAAGTGAACCGATCAGATTCACGAATGACAAGTCAATTACCCCGCTTATATCTACAGAACCGAAAAGAAGTGAAATGGGCGTGCCAAAAATCAGAAAGAAATTAGGAGGGATGGTAGTTTAGTCTAAGTGCCCAGAATTTATAACCAATTTTGCCACACTGAGCAGTGTGAGGTCTTTGCCACGTTCAGGAAGTGGCTGTCGCGAAAGCGATGGGCTCGATATCTTAGGTAATCGAACTCGTCTAACACTGGGTAATGCGAAGGTTTGTTTTTAGCCAATGAGAGCAGAGCTAGCTATTCACTGCGAGACTCTTACGCTTGTAGCCGTAACAAAGATGGAAATCAGCAAGTGTATGTGTTTGCTTTTCCATTGGTATTATGAAAATGGAAATGGATTACAACTAATAATGCTATCAAGGTGAGATAGTAGAGAGCATAAGCTTTGTTCGGATACCTGTATCTTCGTCTTACGTGCAGTACATCCTAAGATAATTCTTTTCTATCCATGCTTCCCCCACTGTATTTTTCCACTAGGGAGGTTGGATGGAAGGTGTTCTCGCTGTCTTTTGTTTGGCATTTTGACATAATGTGTAAAGGGTTGTTACAGTCGAGTGGGCCTGTAGAATACTTGAAGGTCTGTTTAGGTTTCCTGTGTCCAGTGGTCCTACCCTTTGCAATGATTATGACGCAAGGTAGGTGATCACTTTTATGTGCACATATTACATCCCAACATGCCATGGTGGTGACAGCACTGGAGAAAAATGCCAGATTTATGACACCATTTGCATCCCCAGGTTTAGTTGCCAGTCCAGTTGGGCGTCCATCATTCAAGATGGTAAGGTTTATGTTAAGTAATGCCTGGCTCAAAGTTATACCCTGCCTATTTTCCGTGATGTCCCCCCATTCCTTGGATTTAGCATTGAAATCGGCAGCAATTCCCACATGGATTTGCGTAACATCTGTAGCCTGGGAAATTGATAACACTATTGGCTTTTAAATTTTTCTCCTGGAACACGAGGATATCGAAATTGTAGATGATTGTTTGTATAATGGCTGCCCGCTGATTGGCACTTCGACAATTCCAGTATCCTATACGCACATATTTCATCGAGAAGCGATCTGCTTTCTTTCTGAACTTTCTCTTTCCTAACCTTCTTTTTCTTTCTCTCTTCTCTCTCCTACCACGCCTGCTGCATTTGTATTTCCTCATTTCATTTGCTGCAGGTATCGACGACAGAGTCGGTCTCCGTAGCTCCTGCGATACTTCTGGATAGTTAAAATACTCATGGTGTTTTTGCAATAAATTATGGAAATATTCTGTCACTCTGGTGGAGCCACCATAACAGGGAAGAGGCAAGAGATGTCCTTACGGAGCCCATCTGCCTGGTGCCGCCCCGCACGCTCTCCAGACAGCCAATTTTCGCGACTACTTACCCAGTAGCCATTCGGTCTCGCGGCACATTGGTCCACCTTAGACTTGGGGTCCATTCACTGAAAACTAAGTTATCATTTAATCGATGCTTTGGGAGTGGATTGATGGGTGTCAGAGCATATACCACTCATCAATGAGTTCAGCGCACCACACCTTTAGGGCACCACTGGCTCCAAGATCCTCTGCCAGTTTAGTTCAGACCCCGAGAGGGACCGTTATCCTTGGCGCACAACGCGGATGTATGGCAGAAGTCTAGCATGAAATTCCGTAGAAACCAGCAAAGGAACAGCACCCTTTTCGCCTCGTGGCTAGCTGGCGCCGCTAGTGATAACTGTGAACTTAACTTCCTCTCATACCTGTGAGTTGAACCCACTGCGCCACAACGCATAAATCTTTCGATTTCCTCTGACTCAAAAGATACGAAGGTTTTAGCCGCCACCAGAATGAAAGACAGTTTAAAAGACGTCTCAAAATAGCCAACAGGAACACGTGCAAGAAGTAGGGGTTCAGCCTGTCTAAATTAAGAATGACATGGCTACACCAGGAATTACTCTCGTAGGTGCTTATAATGAAGAAAATGGGAGGAGATAAAATCACTGGTAAGAGAGAGGTAGTGCTAACAGCCAGAGAGTGACAGATACTCTTATTCAATTCACGACAGGTCTGTTGCTACCTATGTCACCTTTTGTTATATGACTTCTTATTACTTTGGATTGTTAAATGACGTGTTGTTACATTACGTGAAGAAACTGAAGTAAAGGCTGAATGGGTAGCGAGGTGTCGCAGCAAGGAACAAAAGTAAAGACTTTACTGTCCAGCAGATTTGTAATATTCGCCATTAAATGCGTCTATTACATCCCACAAGGGCTGGATTACATTTTAATAGGGCTTGTATTTCGATGATTTCGCATCTTGTTTTTTCTTTTGGACATAACTGTGACGTATAATGAAAATCTAGCTACAGCATCAGCCAGCCTTTGATTTCCCGTTAGCTTCCTAAGATTCGCTAGCAAAGTCACGCATTTCTCTGTCTGTCTGACTCACCTTTTAATCCACGCCTCTTTTTACTTGACCATAACAAACGAGTTTGTTTACAAACTTTTGCTTTCTGTCATTCATAGCAGGGAGCGAACCACGTTTATTTACCTGAGTTTCTCATGCGAGCTGATCTGTCAATATTACGATAACTGACAGCCCCACCTGGAAAACACGTGGAAGATTAACGGCCTTTGAAGATTCTCTATACGGGGAGCTAATCCTTTGATGTTCGTACATACTGGGAAACGATAACTCTTTGATCTCGAGAAACAGGGAAAATCTCGGAAGGAAGCCCGCTACACGGGTTAAGCTTCTGTTGTCGGTTAGCAGCGGCCGACAGAAGCGACCGTAAACCTTTTATCTGGGAAACGTAGTTTCAGAGTTCTCTGCTAGAAAACAGAGTGTGAAAATTCACATCTTCTAGAGATCATAATAACATGATCGAATATAAATTGCGTCTTTCCCAAATCAGTTATCAGTGTCGCTCAGATTTTTTTGGAGAGTCTAAACACGTTACCTAGAACCATTGGGAATAGATGTGTTAATAGTTCGTGATGATTTCATTCTGGATTTCTGGTAACATAAATTACGGTGACTTTCTAGCGTTAAAACTAGCGAATTAAATAACGCGTAGCTATTTTTATTCCAGAGGTTTCAGTTGTAATGTTAATTTTATCACCCGCTATCACACAGAAAGAGACGGTTTAGTTGACTAATTAATACACTAGGTGCGACTGATAATTGACGGAATAAAATTCACTTTTATTTCATTGTGTGTAATTTAGTAAGTGACTGTGTTTAAATAGCATGCGACTAAACAAACAGACGCCGACAATCTAATAGTTATTAATGACAGGCGATATTTGTTGAGTGCGCGTAGGGATAATTAAATCATAATTGACATTATGCGCTGATCGTTGACCGGAGCAGGAGGGGGAAAAGGCTGCATGCCTCAACCAAACTTGCACCCGCTAAGCGACGCGCGATAGGATAGGCTAGACATACCGTGTGCCTTTTAACTTTAATCAGGACTGACGGAGAGGATGAGAGATCGTCTCGCCCCCTTCCGTGTATATATATATATATATATATATATTTATATGCAAATATATATTAGTAGACTTATTTTTCATAATGTTTTTCTATCCTTAGGCATGACCTGATCAAACGGCGACCTGCGGTTTTTTTTTTTTGTGGCTTTATTGTGGCCTATATTTTGGTCCATTGTGGTCTATGTTGGCTTTTTCTCCATTTACTGATCGGATTAAAGTAGTCTTCTTTTGGCTTACGCGTCTCTAAGTTCAGTTGTGAACAGGACGGGCCACAGAGATTAACTGACATTTTAAAGAGTAAAGTAACTGGACTATAATCACCAGAAAATATCTATTCAATTTTATCAGCCCATTGTGGAGTAATACCAATAACAGTTCTCCCGACTTCTGATAGTCGCATCCAAGTGGATTTGTATCCAAAAGAGTACGCTATTTCGGAATGGGCACTCACCCAAGCCAGCCAATAGGATTTACCATCATCATCAATTAACAATAATTAACAGTTTGTTAGCAATCAGATGTTTTCCTACTGTTTACTGTGAACACCAGATCTCAGAGAGTCTCGGCATTAACTATTCAAAGTGACATTGGTTATCCAGGAATCAACCACCAAATTAGGCGTCCCCTTATAAAATTTAATTACTAGTGGAGGAGGGACTGGGGCCCAATTCGGAAGACAAACACTGGACCTTAAATACATATTCATGGATTATACATCCAACGGATTGTTTCACGAAAAATAGGGTAAGAAGCGAGATTCTGTGGCCACGTATGACAGAGAGAGAGAGAGTGAAATATTTTCTTTTAGAACAGGAAACATTGTATCATATGCACTCTGTTTGACTATTTTTAAATTTTTATTGGATAACGTTTAGTGGGAACTGTGTTCTTTCTCTACTGTCTATACTGTTACCTAGAGCTAACCTTTAACCTTTGGGGTTATTAATTTGTTGTGTTCTTTTCTTCTCAGTGAGGGGAGGGCATAGGTATTCTGTTTTTTTTCTATATCTTCTTCTTTGATCCTTAGCCGCCGACCGTCAAAGCAGTCAGTGGCCATTACGCCTGGTGGCGTCTTGTAGGGCAACAACAAATTGATTCCACTTTGCTCGGTCGGCGGCCATCCTTCGTACAGTGCCCCAACTCTGGTTCATTCTTTGCATCTCAGCCTCCACAGTCCTCCGCCAAGTTGTTTTTGGTCGGCCTCTCTTTCGTTTTCCTTCAGGGGTCCATAGCATAGCTGTTCCTGTGATGGCATCGGGGTCTCTTCTGAGGACATGGCCAACTGTAGCAGTCTTATTTTATACAAGGCTACCCAAAGATGTATAGATGTCTAATGTTGCTGCTGGAGACGTAGCCGTGTAATGTTACTACTACAGTAGACACCAGGGATGTTGGAGGCAGTGTAGGATGGTGTCTCTTGTCTGGTTTATTGATGATGTGTTAATGGAACATATCAGATAGATATGTAGATGAAGTTCCACACAGGAGATTACATTACATAGGTCATGAAAACGTCACATTGACTCACGACGAGGAAGTCCAATAAATAGGAACAGCAGGTGACGTTTTCCATCATTTATTTGGGACGCCACAATGACAGGTACGCTGACATCAACATATATGAGTCACAGACAATGCAGGATATAGCAATGAGCATAAATAAAGTTCATCAGAAAATTATGCATATATCAAGTAAGCTGATTTCGTATAATTCCAGCTTCAACAACTTCAGTCCAATATAATCAATTTATGAGTTTAACAAACTCCTCTCTGATACCAATAAATCAGATGTGTAGCCAAGTCTACCGCAGGCCGCACGGAAATGGCGGGCTTATGTGTACAGTTCAAGCTGACCTCTGTGGACATTTCTAGATCTAACCTTGATTAAGGTATTATCGCTAGTATAGCGGAGTTCAAGGAACATAGCAACTGTTCTCTGGGCATAGAGTAGCCCGATACATATGAATCTAAGGTATGAGGATACCTGGGTGTACTTCTAATAGTAGAAACTCTTCTCTGCCAGTAGATAACGAGCGAGTAGGAACAACAATGTCAAACCTAACTGGCTACAGATCGAAATAGAAAGAGCAATTACCTTTACGTTCGAAATACACCACAATTCTAACCCTCTCCAGAAGTTTGAAATAAACACATGGTACTAATATCAGTAGACTTGCAATCGAACTCACAGAGGCTTCCTGCCCATGATGAAAAAAGAAACTCGGGTGGACGAGAACACGTCTTACCCCGACACAGATCACATCTTCGACTCCCGGTACGGAAGTCTTTCTCAGAAACCTAAATTCGACACATGCGCAGAAGCGCTTGATCCATGAGTACAACTCAAAGGAGCCGATGTTGGACACATACCCAGCAAAGATATGGACCAAATCGAGCCTTATATGGTCAGGGAATAAACATCAACTCAATTTGCAAACACTCCAAGAAAAGCTGATCTATTCTAGCCATATAAGGAAACAACCAGACATGGGTCTAATAATAAACCGCTAGTTTAAGACACAAGAGCGGGTAACCACCATTATAAAAATGTAACCTCCGATATCCAAGAGTTATGTACCTTTGAATACAAAAATTAAAGTGTACCAATAAGACAGGTAAATCAATATTGCCTCAGAAAAATCTGTGCGTAACAGACTACCGCACCCCCCGGGAAAAAAAATGAAACATTTTTTTTTAATCCAAGAGCAAGATCCTACAGGCTCCTAACGCACGAATGATGCGCGGACAAAACGTATCACCAAAAAATTATAATGCCTAATGTGAGGCTAGCTTGACGCATGGAGCGTCAGGTGAGACTATCTCGGATCCTTAGAGAAAACATTTCCCTAAGTATATACATATTCCAGGGAGGTGCCACCAACATACACTACAGCGCTGGCAACATTATAATGAAAGCAAAATTATACACAAAGAAATATATCCGACATTAAATATATTATCATAGGATTAAACAATGGAATGTCATCAAACAGCGGTGTCATATCATAATATACCACATTATAGAGATATAATCATTTAACAGCCAAACATTACATTATGTAAACATGTAATAATATTATGCCATAATGCTGTATACATAATATTAACTAAGTCGATGATCCCAGCAGACGTGGACATAAATTAAGAGGGCACATCTACAGAGTCGTTCCAAGGTAAGTTAGTACTTCGCTATACTTCATGGTTGACTCAATTTACAGCATCTCGCACACATCAATGATTTGCAGCGAAAATATAAATAACACAATTCTATATGATAAATGTTAGATTTTCTAATACAGTAATCAAAATATATTCTTGACTATAAATTGTGGCCATGTGGACTTTTGGCCCTTATATTGCTAACTTAGCCTTCTTCCGTTATACCAAAATCGGTAACAGAAAAAAGGAAATCATACAGTTCAATGCTATAAATTCTCATAAAGTGAGAATAGATGTGCTGATATAATTATAGTAGAGACCTGTTATAAATCTCGACGTCTATCAGGAAATATAGGACAGAAAAGTCAAGAGGAATCATGTGGGCATCTGGACAAAATGGCTGCCATCACATTATCCGAAACCTCGGATAGCTCGCACCGTGAAATGAAATGGTTGAAGAGCAATGGCATATCGAGTGGACCTCGAGCTCTTCAAGATTTTGCTTTCTGGTCGGTTTCCACAATGAAATGCAAGCCCAGAAGGAATCTTTGTAACTTGAGAATTGACCAAACCATAGCCAACAATTCACGGTCTAGAACCGAGTAATTTTTCTCTGCCGCATTTAGTTTCCTAGAGATATACATCACCGGATGCAGAGTATCTGAATACTCCTGCATTAGTGCTGCCCCAATCCCAGTGGATGAGGCGTCACTTCGAAGAACAAAAGTCTTCTCAATAGTAGGTAACCTTAAGATAGGTGGAGATGAAAATAAAGTTTTAATCTGGTCCAATGAGGATTGGCATTCTTGAGACCAGCGGATCAGATTAGGCGATCCTTTCTTCAACAAGATTGAAAGAGGTGCCATAATGGAGGATAGATTCGGAATGAATCGTCCGTAAAATTGTATCAAACCTAAGAGACTACGTACTTGTTTTTTCGTCTTAGGAACAGAAATGTTTAGTATTTTGGATATATTGTGGTCCTCTGTCTTTAAGAGACCATGACCAACACGGTGACCTAGGAAAGAAATTTTACTAAATCCTATAAAGGCTGTAGAGGGTTTTGCAGTCAAATTATACTCGCGAAGAGTAGACAGCAATTCGTATAAACCCAAATAGTGATCTTCCCAAGAATCACTGAAGAGACAGATATCGTCCAAGTATGCTATGACATCTGTACGATATGAGAGAATTCGACGCATCATGCGTACGAACGTAGCAGGGGCGTTCATAAGGCCGAAAGGCATGAAATTCCATTGAAATAAACCCCTGGGTGTAGAAAAAGCAGTAAGAGGTTTGGCGCGTTCAGTTAAAGGAACTTGCCAATAACCTTTCGACAAGTCGAGTTTGGTAAGCATCTAGAATTAGAAAGTTTGTTTAGTAGCTCTTCTAATGAAGGCATAGGTTCAGCATCGAACTTCGTAACTTGGTTCAATTTGCGATAATCAACGCAAAAGCGTATGTTATTGTCTTTCTTTCGAACAATAACCATGGACGAAGAGTATGCTGAAGTGGATGGTTCAATTATTTTCAATTGTATCATTTCATCTAATTCTTTTTCGACTTGTGATTGAAAATGGATAGGTATAGGATAGGGTCTGACTCTGATAGGATTATGGTCAGTAAGTATTATGTCATGTTCAATGACATGTGTGTCCCCAGGAATGTCGGTAAGGACATCCTGAAATGTTTGTAACATCGAAGAGACTTGTCGGTGTTCCTCAGCGGAAAGATTAGGAGAAACTGTAACGTTTTTCCAAGATTCCATAGAATGAAGTGGGATCACAGGAAGAGGAAGATTGACATCTGAAAAAGTGGTTTCCTCATCCTGTATAACTGACAGGGACGAGTAATGACCATGAGGTACCGGATGAGTCTGTGCTCTTGTGACCACAGCATTGGTAGCTTGAATATTTTGTTCTTCCCAAGCAGCAATTTACTGCGAAGTACATTCCCTAACTCCGTGAATACGACCGGTAAAAAGATCCGCAATATGGTTTGGTAGAAGACACGCGTGCACATCTCCCGTAAAAAAGGGAGTAGCAATGTGAATTATGGCAGTAGGATATTTTTCTAAAGTGCCACCAAATGTGACACATTTGATCACTTTTCCTGTAGCACAGGATGGATCTATAGAGATTGCTTAACTCCAATAGTAGTGCATCCAGAATCAAAAAGGACTGAGACTGGATTATTATTTACTAGACCTTTATGTAGGATAAGAGATCCTCTTCCTTCATGCGCAACTGCAGCAGGAAGAGCGGGAAGAGGGTGACCACAGCTCAAGGTAGTTACAGTAGTCGGTTCGAACAAAGTAGTGCATTGGGGGCATTCATTTGCTCTCCCAAAGTCAAAGGCAGAACATGTGACAGCGCTAGAGTTTTTATTATCATCAACCTGTTTACAGGCTCCCTGAGATTCTTGCTGTACAGCGTTTGCTTGCTGATATCTCTTTTTTTGTGTTGAGATCTACCGCGACTATTATTGCCTCTGAAATTATCATTGTATTCTCTATTGTAACTGTTATCCTGGTTTGAATCCCAGTTTCCATAGCTATCATTATCATTTCCATATTGATGAGAACATCTATAAGTTTGGTATTGAGGTCTCCGCAAAGAATAGTTTTGACAACCTCTATTGTTATAACCTCTTCTAAAATGTCTATAATTATTGGGTACAGAATAACGAGGACTGTCAGCCCGTCTCCAGTTCTTCGAAGAAGAACCGCTATGTGATTGATTGCCCTGATTCTGAGCATAATTTCTGTTACTTTTCCTGTTAAAATTTTGTTGAGTACCCTGAGATTTACGAAAGAAGTTTGGGCCATATGATGCTGCCGAAGCAACTGGCAAACCTTCTTTATACTGGCAACAATATTCTTCCATTTCTTTTATGTTTTTAGGCTTACGCTCATGAAGGAAAGCAAGAAAAGACTCATTGACAGAAGACAAACTTTGTCTCTAAGTAGTAAGTCCATAAGTGCTTCAAATGTATGTTCTGTCTTAGACAACTCAACCCAACGTGTAAACGTGAGACGTATTTTTGCAATAAATTCAGAGAATTCATCTCCAGTTTCTGGCAACATATTTTTGAATTAAAGACGATAGCCGTCTTCGTTAAGTTGGTATTTCTTTATTAATGCCGCCCTGACAACCTCATAATTGTTCTTGTCAGGCTCATCTACCATGCTTAGCATACTCAGAGCTTCACCCTTAAGTATATTTGACAATTGGTCAACATATAGTGATTTATCTATATTATGTGTTTTACATGAACGTTCGAATCTGTCCAGATAGAACGTTATATCGTCACTGGAAGCATTGAAAGCTGGTAGTTTAATCTTAAAAGTGCTAGCATTAGACTTATCAGCAGATGACACCTTATTTGCATCATTAGCATTACCCATGTTCATCAACTTCAACTTCTCTAATTCCAAAGCTAGGAGTTTTTCTTCGTGCTCCATTTTTGCTTTTCTCTCCTCAGCCTCTCTTTGTAATTTTCTCTCTTCAGCCTCTGTTTCTAGTCTTTTATTTTCAGCCTCTTTTTCTAGTCTCTTATTTTCAGCCTCTTTTTCTAGTCTTTTATTTTCAGCCTCTTTTTCTAGTCTTTTATTTTCAGCCTCTTTTTCTAGTCTTTTATTTTCAGCCTCTTTTTCTAGTCTTTTATCCTCAGCTTGTCTTTGTAACTATTTCTCTTCAGCATCAGCTTCTCTTTTTTGTTTTTCCATGTCCATCTGGAATCTCCTTTCATCCACCTGCATCTGCAATTTTAAATTCTCAGCTTCTGCTTTCTTTTGTTCAGCTTCTATTTTCATTCTCTTTTCTTCCGACTTTAATGCCTTGGCATATTGAACAGTCGCAAATTCTTCCAACTTATCACCAGTCTTGCCAAGGGATTTCCCTTGCTCAATAAAGTACTCAAGTGTAGACATAATGTCTAATAATATGAGTCCAAAACCTGAAATAATAAATTATCTTATTCCAACCTTAATGGTAACAAGTTTTAAATAAAGCACTTGTATAATCACATTATATTATCCCAATATCTGTGGGAGACAAGTCTTTTGCAAAAGAACTTGTATAATCAACCGTATTTTAATAACACCACCATTCGATTCTTTATCATAAGTGCACTACACAGCTAATAGTGCATGACCAAATATGTCTATCAATAGCGTATGTCAACAAACAACATAGACAAAGGAAAATTATAAAAGACAATACGAAAACATTCGCAGAAATCAACTAAATCAACAAAAAAACTAAAGAAAAAATATCACAGAGCCTGTGATGATAACTGCGAAAAAAATCAAACAAAACAAATGACGTCACAGTGTATAAATATAAAGTTGTATAAAACTAAACAATAGAAAGAGGAGGCCTACAGATACAAACAAATCAAAACAAAAATAAAGAACAGAAAAATATGACGAAAACAACGAAGGTACAGTTCGTCACACCTAAACAACAATAGCAACAAATGTCGCTAACAAATTCCACAATGGGAAATTTGCAAAGTTCCTACAGAACGCTGTTATAAGACCTCTGTCACGTGGTATATCCTTATAACAGTCACCTGCCCAACCGACTCGCTGAAATATAAATATACACACAACGTATAACATATAACATATAACAAATGAATGTGAAAATACAGAAGGCTCAGTAAACAATACAAGGGCACAGTTCACAAACAAAATGCCACTTATCTTATGTATCCTAACGTCAAATGGCACACGAGCAGGTAGTAATCAGTGTTCTAAAGACCAGATGATCCAACGCTGATTGAACATCTGCACTTGCATCAACAAAACTGCCAAGACGATGGTTACAAACTTAAGCTTCTGATGTAGTACTGAATAAGGTACGGAACTTGGCCTTCTCATATATGACAGCAACTCGATTCAATCGGCACTTGACCTTCTAAATACAGTAGCTCGATTCAATGGGCACTTGACCTTCTAAATACAGTAACTCGATTCAATCGGCACTTGACCTTCTAAATGCAGTAGAAACTGAAAAGTCGGCAATCTATCGAGCAGCGCCGGGTACTTTCAGCTCCCAGGTACAGCAGACATATTACGCTGGCACGTCACAATGTTGAGTGCAGGGAAAACTGTGTAGTAAGCTGACCCAAATATGTTGCAGGCATGAAGTGACAACAGTTCACTGTATTTTGACCTCTGATGTGTTGCACGACGAATGGGTTATGGACCCCGTAATTGTACAGCAGACATGAAACGTTTTCACGATCACAATACATTCTAGAGGGACAGTGAGGAAGTCATAAAAGTACTTTGCTGGACATTTTTTCCATCATTATTTATGGAGTCTTCAAAAAAAGTTCAGCTTCAGTCCAATATAATCAATTTATGAGTTTAACAAACTCCTCTCTGATACCAATAAATCAGATGTGTAGCCAAGTCTACCGCAGGCCGCACGGAAATGTGTACAGTTCAAGTTGACCTCTGTGGGCATTTCTAGATCTAACCTTGATTAAGGTATTATCGCTAGTATAGCGGAGTTCAAGGAACATAGCAACTGTTCTCTGGGCATAGAGTAGCCCGATACATATGAATCTAAGGTATGAGGATACCTGGGTGTACTTCTAATAGTAGAGACTCTTCTCTGCCAGTAGATAACGAGCGAGTAGGAACAACAATGTCAAACCTAACTGGCTACAGATCGAAGTAGAAAGAGCAATTACCTTTACGTTCGAAATACACCACAATTCTAACCGTCTACAGACGTTTGAAATAAACACATGGGACTAATATCAGTAGATTTGCAATCGAACTCACAGAGGCTTCCTGCCCATGATGAAAAAAGAAACTCGGGTGGACGAGAACTTTTTTTTTTTTAAACCTTTATTAGGTCAATGACACCATCAATGTTATTTACAAGAGTTTGAATATGTAAAAACATGATGTAAGATATAAAAGTATAACATATAAAGTATAATATATAAAGTATCCCCCCTTATCCCTCGTTCCCTCTCCCCTATCCCCACATAAGCAATAACAGCAAATCAATATCAATATTCACGAACAATATTATAACTAATCAAAACCAAAAGTCCTATCCCAAACAGTATTACAATATTTCTACAAAACAACCAAAAGGCAAAAATATTTGAATGATGGAACAAATGAATGAGGTCATGAAGGTTCTAAGTACATCAACACCCTACCATGAGATGATTAATGAAGACATATGTGATAAAGAGTATTTACATTTCATGTTATTTACAGAAGAGGTATTTACATCCAAAGCTACTTGCTTTGTATGACGACGAAAGGAAAACATTTTAAAGTTGTTCTATTATATTTTGTGTCATGTGTTCGTATATTAATGAAAATATTCTACTGTCATAATGTCTACTGTCGTTTACAGCCTTATTTCTGCATGTCCATACAAGATGTCTAAAGTCAGCTAGTAAAGTCAGTAGTTTAAGTTCTGTCCGTCTCGACATCTGTGGTAGTGTGTTCAGCATGACAGCTCTGTATAAATTAAGTGTTTGTTGTGAGTTTGAGGCTATTAGTTTCCTTAATTTGTTTAAAGTGGAGGTCACTGTCCTACATGTGTAAAATAAGTGGTCCTCTGTTTCTATATTGTTGTCACTGCACAGTTTACATTTTGGTGGCGCTTTGCCTGCTTTTTTTGCTGTTTGTCTGTTAACAATAGGTGTTAAACTGTGCAGTAATCTATATGTAACTTCTTTGACTTGTGGTTTAACGTCTATTGCGTGAATGTTTGTGAAACTCTGTGTGTAGTCAGTTACGAAAAGGTTGTACCCTCTTCGTGTGCTCAGAGGTGTTTCTTGTGCTGCGACTAGAAGTTTGTATATAAGTTTGGTGTCCTGTTTTATTAAATGTTTATTCCCCTCTAAATTTTTTAGACATATTGCGTAAAAGGGTGGTGGTGTACCAAAAAAGTGTGGTTGGTTATTGTTCAGTTTACAAATATTTGTTAATCTTAGACCAATATAATAGTGTGCCAGTGGGTATAGACCCGGGCTTTTTATAACTTCTCCTATGTATTTAATCCTTAACGCTTTAATTTTGGTGTCAATATCCTGTAAGGCTATCCCCCCCCCCCTTTGTTTTTAGGTTGTATTAGGGTAGCGTGTTTAATACTATACCAAGTGTTCCTAAAAATGAAGGCCCTAATTAGTTTATTTATTTCTATTACAATCTTTTTAGGTACGATCTGCATGTTTGCTATATAAATTATTTTTGGCATAATAAAACAATTAACTATAATACTTCTTCCGAAAATGGTGGCCGTTTTGTATTTATAAATTTCAAGCATACTTTGAATTTTCCCTAACAATTTAGTCCATGTTTCTTTGTTGGGATCCTGTGGATTGAAAGAAAAATTTATCCCATAAATTTTAATCCTATTCACTTGCGTTAATTGAAACGGGAAATCTGATCTATTGCCCCATCTATCTATTCCCATTATACTAGATTTTTGAATATTTAATTTGGATTCGCTAGCGTATCCAAACTCTGTAAAAACCTCTAATATATTTTTTTTATAGAATCCTTTGTTGTTGGAAAGAATATCGTATCATCGGCGTAGGCCAACAATTTCCTTTCCCCTGTACCGGGAACGAAAGTTCCCGTGATATTTGAATCTTGTCTTATTCTTTCCAAAACTGGTTCTAATGTTATTAGATATAGCAAGGGCGATAAAGGACAACCCTGCCTGACACTTCTCGTTAATTTGAATGATTTGGTTAAACTGTGGTTAACCAATATTCTACTTTCAGGTTTGTTATATAAAATTTTAATCCATGTTCTAAAATATTCTCCTATGTTGTTTGCTTTAAGACTTTTATGCAGAAAGGCATGTGATACTCTATCAAATGCCTTTTCCTGGTCTAGAGATAATATGGCGCTCTGGCACTGCCTATCATGTGTGTATGTAATCAGGTCTCTAATGAAATGTGTATGTCTACAAATGTTTCTACCTTGTACACTACATTGTTGGTCTTCATGTATTATTTTGTGCATGTGTGGTTTAAGCTTCAGAGTAAGTGCTTTAGCTAGAATTTTGTAATCAGTGTTTAAAAGGGAAATAGGTCTAAAATTTTTAATTGACTTTTTGTCATTACTATCTTTGGGTATTAAAGTAATATAAGACTGATTTAAACTGTCCGGGAGTTCCCCTTTTTGAAATGCTTCTTCAAATGTTTTAATTAGAATGGGGCCTAAACATGGGAAGAAAAACCCGTAAAATTCTGCCGTTAGCCCATCTGGCCCGGATGCTTTATCTTTTTGAAAGGTACTAAGGGCCTCTTGTAAATTGCCTACAGTTAAAGGTTGGTCTAGCTTCTCACTTTCCTCATCACTTAAATGTTTTGTGTATTGTAGAAATTTATCTTGTATGTTTGCGTCAGTTTCCTGTTTAGTATATAGTTGTTTATAATATTGGAAGAAAGCGTGACTAATGTTGGTGTTGTCTGTTTGATGCTGCCCATTCATATCTGTTATCTCATGAATTTGTCTACTGCGTTGTACATTCTGTTCAGTTGCTAAATATTGCCTACTAGGGATTTCTTGCGTTATAGTGTTTAGTTTTGTCCTAAGTAGTGCTCCCTGGTAGGTATACTGCCTATATTCATCTAACTGTTCTTCTAAGGTATGGATGTGAGGGTTCGTTTTGTCTAAACTTTTAGTTAAACTAATTGCTTCTTCTAAAATCCCCTCTTCTTTTTTAAATTTCCTATGTATAAGTGTGGCCAAAATCTGCGTCCTATCTCTTATTGTGTTTTTTAACATGTCCCAATATTGTGCGATGTTATTATTGGGAATGTCCTGTGCATAACCTTGTATAAGTTGTGTTATTTGCTCTGTGTAGTGAGTGTTTTTAAGTAGATTATTGTTAAATTTCCAGTGCGGGGATCTCTTTACTTGTTTGTGCGTGTGTCCCGTACTTAAAGATGTATAAACTGCGTGGTGATCTGTGAATTTAAGAGTGTTTTTTATGTGATATGTTTTGTGTATATTATAGTCACTAGTGGTATAAATTCTGTCTAGTCTTGAAGCCAGTCTGAGATATGGGTTTGTCTTGTCATAGTATGTAAAGGTTTGTTTGTTGGGTTCTATTTTCCTGTATGCGTCTGAAAGGTCATGTTCGTCTAACATAGCCTGAACCTGTCGTACAAGTGAAAACTTTTCCCGTGTCTGTGCTCTCGTGAAGCCGCTAGACCGGTCTAGGTCAGATAGGACACAGTTAAAGTCTCCCCCTAAAATTTTCTTAGACCCTTTATAATGTTCCGTTAAAATGTCGTGTAATCCGTCATAAAACCCAAGTCGGTCAATTTTCGTCACTGTTGCGTATATGTTGATAAGTGTGTGTATGTCTTGTTTGTTGTTTTTGTTTTGTTTTTGGATTATGACAGTTCTGTCCTAACTGTCAGTTCTATAATGTACTGTTTCCCAATCTTCATTAATTTGAAGGATGGCAGCACCACTATGGCAGGTGCCTCGGGCGAACCAACCATGTTTAAGTCCTAACTTAGTTACTATTTGACTGGCATGTAAGTCTGTAGTAACACCAGTTTGCTGTAAAAACAAGAAATCCGGTTTGTTTTTTTTAATCAGTTTAATTACATGGTCTAGTTTATTTCTCAAACCATTGATATTGAGAGATATTATCACTAGACTGCATGACGAAGTGGTAAACTGAGGTTGGCCACCCGTTGTAAACTGTCTACCTGGCAAAGTGGCAGGGGGGTCACTTGCCGTATCTAGACTATTTGACGAAGTGGGGACTGTGAGCGGACCACCCGTCATAGGTGAACTACTCAACAACATCTGCGTCATCATCGACTCCATGGCCTCGTCATCGGTCATGGTCGCCCAGTTGCCACCTATGCTGCCTTGCGTTTGTAGTGCCCCTGGCACTTCTGGATCTGGCCTGAAGGCCCCTGACATGAAGGATTTTACTGGTGTTCTGTCAGGGCTGTTGGGCTGGGACATTCTTCGCTCGTCGACGACAGGTGTCGACGATACCTCTCCCTGGTAGGGCTCTTCTGTAGGCGCCTTGGGTGATGGCGGCAGGTCTCTTTTGCTCGGTGAGCCTTTACACGGAGATTTGCTTTCATTTCGCTTGACTTCTTTTGGCTTTACAGGCCCCCCTGCCTGTAGCAATAATCTCTTTCTATTCTTGTTATCTTTTTTTGGAGAGGACCTTTGTAAAGTCCTCCTCATCAACACTGTCCTTGGGGCTATCTGGGGCATGGAGCTCACTCGCCCTGTTCTGTTCTGCCCTTGTTTCTTGGCTCTGCTCAGCTGGTGTCCTATTGACCACGGCCTCCTCTTCTCTCGTTCGCTTGTCTTGGGTGGGGGCCCCTCGCTTTTTTGGGCACTGACTAACCCAATGGTTATCCTGCCCACAGATGGCACATGCGATCCTTCTCCCCGGAAGGAACACCCACACACGTTGGAACTTCTCCGTAGGTCCTTCCATTTTCAGATGCTCAAAATGTGGTATCTGATGGTTCGACGGTTTATACATAATGTTCCACTTGTCGTGGGCCGTTTTAATTCGTGATACCTCCGCCTCTTTGTCGCCTGTCACTGCCGCAGCTATGCGCCTGGCTGCCTCTGCTTTCACAGTTGGGGGCATCCAATTGAGTACCCCCTTGGATTTCTCTTTATCCAAGTGTTCCACATAAACCGACATTTGCGGGTTACTCCATTCGAACTTCCTGCCATGCAGCCCAGCGTAGTGCTTCATGTGCGCCGCTGTAGTGAGTGTCGCATACCATTTAAATGGCCCGGCAAATCTATATAAGGTGGCAACGCCACTTACATCTACTCCACCTGGTCCGGCCAGAATGCTGGCGATAAGCGAATATGAGGCTCTATTTGCCTGTGGTCCTGCGATTGAAATCACCAGAGTTCCTGGCTTATGCAGCTCACCTCCCTCTAGGTCTTCTTCCATGTTTAGAACAATTATTGGCACGATTGGTGCAGACATTTTATAATCTTCCTTCTTGGTTTACAAACCAAATGTGGAAAGCACAAGAAATAAAGCTAGCCTAAGCTAACTAACACACAAAAGTTCCGGAAAAACACCAAAAGTCCAGGAAAAATGATCACGGGTGGACGAGATTTTTTTTTTTTTTTTTTAAACCTTTATTCGGTCATGATTACAACATCAATGTTATTTACAAAAGATAAAATTTGTACAAGTTCTAAATAATATAAGATATATAGTCTGAGCTACTCTCCCCCTCTCCCCCCCTCCCTCTAATCCCCAAGTAAGCAAGCAAACAATATTTAAACAAATCAAAAACAAAAGGACGCAGAACATATTACGCAACAAAGCCCTATCAAATCCAAAGGTCCCAACATTATCCCAAACAACTATCAGTAACAATCAAAGTGTAAAATTATTTGAATGATGAAACAGAATGTAAATGAGGCCATGAAGGTTCTAAGTACATCGACGCCCTACCATGAGATGAATGATGAAGACATATGTGATAAAGGTGTTTGATAGTTACAGAAGAAGTATTTACATCCAAAGCTACTTGCTTTGTATCTATTTACATTATATAGTTGAACAACAAAGTATTTAAAGCTAGGTGTATAACACTAAGCTTTTTTATAACTTCTCCTATGTATTTAATCCGTAACGCTTTAATTTTGGTGTCAATATCCTGTAAGGCTATCCCCCCTTTGTTTTTAGGTTGTATTAGGATAGCGTGTTTAATACTATACCAAGTGTTCCTAAAGCCCAATGGGCTGATCACCCGTTGGCTTGTCACACCGATTACGGAAACAACGGCAGATGGATCTATCTGTTGTTGCCCTAAAGACGCCGCTAGGCGTGATGGGAAACTACAACAGAGAAAATCAATCTGCTGTTGCCCTTAAGACGCCACAAGGCGTGATGGCCTCTGACTGCTTGGTCGGTCTTTGGCTAAGGACGGAAGAAGAAGAAGAAGAAGTGTTCCTAAAAATGAAGGCCCTAATTAGTTTATTTATTTCCGTTATAATCTTTTTAGGTACTATTTGTATGTTTGCTGTATAAATTATTTTTGGCATAATAAAACAATTAACTATAACACTTCTTCCGAAAATGGTGGCCGTTTTGTATTTGTAAATTTCTAGCATATTTTGGATTTTCCCTAACAATTTTGTCCATGTTTCTTTGTTGGGATCTTGCGGATTGAAAGAATAGTTAATCCCATAAATTTTGATTTTATTTACTTGTGTTAATTGGAATGGGAAATCTGATCTATTACCCCATCTACCTATTCCCATTATACTAGATTTTTGAATATTTAGTTTGGATTCGCTAGCGCATCCAAACTCTGTAAAAACCTGTAATATATTTTTTATAGAATCCTTTGTTGTTGGAAAGAATATAGTATCGTCGGCGTAGGCCAACAGCTTCTTTTCCCCTGTACCGGGAACAAAAGTTCCCGTGATGTTAGTATCTTGTCTTATTCTTTACAAAACTGGTTCTAATGTTATTACATATAGCAGGGGCGATAATGGACACCCCTGCCTGACACTTCTCGTTAATTTGAAGGAGTTGGTTAAACTGTGGTTAACCAATATTCTACTTTCAGGTTTGTTATATAAAATTTTAATCCATGTTCTAAAATATTCTCCTATGTTATTTGCTTTAAGACTTTTATGTAGGAAGGCATGTGATACTCTATCAAATGCCTTTTCCTGGTCTAGGGATAATATGGCGCTCTGGCACTGTCTATCATGTGTGTATGTAATCAAGTCTCTAATGAAGTGTGTATGTCTACAAATGTTCCTACCTTGTACGCTACACTGTTGATTTTCATGAATTATCTTGTGCATGTGTGGTTTAAGCTTCAGAGTAAGTGCTTTAGCTACAATTTTGTAATCAGTATTTAAAAGAGAGATGGGTCTAAAATTCTTAATTGACTTTTTGTCATTACTATCCTTGGGGATTAGGGTAATATATGACTGATTTTCATTACTATCCTTGGGGATTAGGGTAATATATGACTGACTTATACTTTCCGGGAGTTCCCCTTTTAGAAATGCTTCTTCAAACGGTTTTGTGTATTGTAGAAATTTATCTTGTATGTTTGCGTCAGTTTCCTGTTTAGTATATAGTTGTTTATAATATTGGAAGAAAGCGTGACTAATGTTGGTGTTGTCTGTTTGATGCTTGTTGCAAGGTGGTTTGCTCTGAACAATGTTCCATGTGATATGAATAAAACAATTATAAATTTCTGGCCATTGTTTTTTCTTTGATATGTTAGTTTTTTTTATTCAGTGATAGTGCATCGTGCCTTCGATGGAAGATTAAGCGAATGCGGGGGTGGAAGATTCCAAACAATACTTGAACCTTGGAATACGATTGATTTGATAAGTCATTTCATTGAGTCCATACATTTAATTCACAGTTGTACACACAGGATGATCATTTCAAATAGGAGTAGAACATAAGTCCATATAAGTCATGCATAAATTAATCAATAACGTAGACTGCTGGTTTACGTGTCAATGTCCGTTTAAGGATACAATGCAGTATTGTCGTCAGAACATCACAGCTATATGCACGCGCAGCTAGACATGGCTACCTGCCGACAGTGAGACTGCGAGTCTGAATATATTCATACGAATTTGACGATTATTCTTCTCCTTCTGAGAATTCTAGTTAAATACTAACCTCCATAAATTTTCCTCTCATATAGAGTTCTAGGACTGACCCTGGTCCATCAAAAAATGCATATATAAATGGCTATATCATGCCATTGAATTGGAAGGTTAGAAAAACGCAGCTATTCAGCTTGGCGGTCAAGTAACAAAGGGTAGCGTTTCTTAGTTACCGACTGTGACCCAAACAACGCTATACACGTCATAATCGATCGTGTATGGAGCGTTCAATAATTGAAACATCTATCGCAATATATTAAATGCCTTAACCTTTACAATTGCACGTCTGATAACCTTTAGCAGACGGCGTTAATATCATATACCGTAACAATTCCCTGTACACCGGGGAAAAAAAAATCGATAGATTTTTTTTTTCAAGATCTATCCGACTTAACAATTTTTCAAAAAAATTTAACACAATTGTGACATATGGCCGACGATGTTCTGAGTAGAACCGTGTTGCGGTCATGTCAACTAACTATTTGTCATAGTCATCTAACATTAATCACATTATATATCAATTATACATATTATTATATCAACTAAATAAAATGTCCAATGTTAACAGTGAATGATAGAATTAAATTAAAGTAAGGTCTGTCGTATTAGTATGTCATATAGGAATTAATTTGACTAATTAAAATTAAATTAATTAATTAAATTAAGAGATAAATTATTAAGATTCTAATGTAACGCGATGTTATGAGAGAAGAAAAGACAAAATAAGTGAGAGAAGAAATAGAAAGAAATTCGAATATAAGTTTAACTTAATTGTGTGTGTTAAGTGTTAGTGAATAATAACTATCTAATTTAACTAACTAAATAATGTATAGGTACATTAAAAAAAAAAATATTAATCTAATACTTGTGTGAGATTTATTTTCTCTTTTCATAATTTCTTCTTTTTATATTTCGTTCTCTTTTTTTTGTTCTTTCATTTCATTTTTTTCTCACATTTCATTTTATTGATAATAATTCAATTAAGAAGTTAAGTTAACTAATTAATTAGTATAGGATATGATGATCCATCCGTAGTCTTGATCCTGATGAATTCTTTTAGGCAAAAAATGTTCAAACGTTTACGTTGGAAAGAAATGTCATTTATCCCAGCATCCAAGAATTAAGTGCACATAGGATAATAAGTTCGACTTGTCGTCAGATATTGTTCCATGATTGTTCAACGAATATTCATATATCGTGTATGGACGTTAGACGAAGTTTCAATGACAATATGTATACCTTGATTGTCTTTTAGTTCAATTCTGTGATGCATATAGTGTTTATAAAGTTTAAATTGAAGGCAAGGTTAGTTCCTTTATAGTTGATATGTTTTAGGAATGTTAATGTTGATTATTCGTCGTCAATAGGATTACGTGATAACGCATCCGCCACAATGTTTTCAGTGCCAGGAATATGTTCAATGGAGAATTCAAATGGCTGTAGGATGATTGCATATCTGGCGAGTTTTTGGCTCTTATGATTAGATCGACGCAAAGATGCTACAGCACGTTGGTCCGTCTGTATGGTGAAGGGAGCACCAAGCAAAAACTTTTCGAGTTTAGTTATTGCCCATATCACAGATAAAAGTTCCTTGTCCACTGTGGAATACTTTGTTTCTGCCGGCTTTAGCTTTCTTGATATATATAAGGTAGGATGTAGAATGCCATCATGGTTCTGGAGCAGGCATGCACCAATGCCGTAGTTACTAGCATCTGTTCGTAAGAAAAATCTTTTGGAAGCATCGGGAAGTCTTAAAATTGGTTCATGCGAGAACAAAATTATAAATTTTGTTGAAAGTTTCATTGCATGTACCAGTCCATGTCACCTTCACCGGCATGTCTTTTTTTAACAATGAAGACAATACAGCCGTGATGGATGACAAGTTTGGTATGAATCTACTGTAATATTGAACAAGTCCTAACAAACTCCTGACCTGTTTCTTCGTCTGAGGAACTGCTATGTTTAGAATTTTGGAGACTGTACTAGGTAACGTTCGGATATATCCCGATCCAATGATATGTCCTAAAAAGGTTATCTCATTACACGCGATTTGCACCTTTGTAGGTTTAGCAGTTAGATGATAATTCCTTAGAGTGTCGAAAACATATCTAAGTCCCGAAACATGTTCCTCAAACGACGAACTAAACAAGCATATGTCGTCAATATATGTAATAACGTCTGGTCTACCTGATAAAATTTGTCGCATCAGGCGAATGAAGGTAGCTGGCGCATTAACAAGCCCAAAAGGCATCACATTCCACTGGTATAGACCTTGTGGAGTGGAAAATGCGGTGTAGTACTTAGCCTTTTCGGTCAGTGGTATCTGCCAATAACCTTTAGTTAAGTCTATCTTACTAAATATAGTTGCGTTGGATAGACGTGGCAGTAAGTCGTCGATAAGTGGATGTGGTTCGCTGTCAACTATAGTCTTAGCATTTAATTTTCTATAATCAACACATAGTCTGATGTTATTGTCCTTCTTCCGGACAATCACTAATGGAGAAGAGAATGGCGAATTACTAGTCTCAATGATTCCCAGAGACAACATCTGTTCAAGTTCCTTAGTAGTTTTAGCAAGGAAATGTAAAGGAACAGAATAGGGATGTACACGAATAGGTGTATCATCATTGAGAGTAATGTCATGACTGATAGCCGATGTGCGACCCGGGACGTCGGTCAATACATCTGGATAAGATTGTAATAGATTAGCAATCTGTAGACGCTGTTGCGGTGTAACCGTTGAAGAGATGGTTACATCCCGCCAAGATTCAGTAGGTTGAACTACTGGTACCGGTAACGGTAACTGTACCTCAGGAAAAGAAGATTCTTCTTCCTGGATGACAGATAAGTTAGAATAATAACAAGTAGATACTGTGTTGTCATCTAGTTCATGAAAAATTGACTGTAAGTGTTCAGGACGTGTATGAAATTGCTTGAGCATGTTAATATGAAATATCTTTTTGTGTCCCTTGATATCTAAGACGTATAAGAATAAACGACCAATAAGGAAAAGAAATGATGACTGACTAGAGCTGAGTCATCAAGAAATAAGACAAATTGGGTGAGCGTACACCATTATCTGCGTGGCGCAGAATCAGGTACTAATTGTAACTTTAGATAACGGTGATGAAAATAAACACCATTATCACGCTCGATTACCCAACGAGCGTCTCGATTGTTACGAAATGTAACCATCGCCTGTCTATTCTGCCCATTGCATGATGGCAGAAGACGAACAAACTTAACGTTTGCTGTATAATCAAAAAAAATTCTAAGTGCCTGCCATGTAGTATCCTGCGGCAGATTTCGCACTAACACTGTGCGAGAATACGCACTTTTCCCAATATATGTAGTATCATTGTCACGAAATAGTGGACAATGATGATATGTATTCTTTGTCAAAGAATTAACCTTCCCTTTCAACACCGACATTGTCTTTCTGTTGGATGTCGTATCATCCTGACTGGACTGAGGATGATACCTATCATCACCAAAGGTATTAAGTTTCCTACATGTCGTAGACCTGTCCTTTACTGGGCAAAGTAAAAAATTTTTTCATCATAATTATTTGTGTTAACTTTATGTTTCCTTTTAAGTCCAGCATTATTATTTAACCTATTATTCTTCCTCATAATGTTTTTGTCAATGTTGACAACGTCAACAGTTTTATTAGGATCAGTTATATCCTTAGTATGTGTTGTCCAATAGATCTATCATCTTCATCAATTTCCAGGATAGTACTGAGAGTGGAGTTGGAAACTGCTGTGCCACATGTATTTATGTTGTTGGCACGAAGTGTAGCCATATCAACAACAGCGTTAGCGTTGCTAAAAGAATGCAAATTTTTTTTTTCCCAATCTATGATCTCATCTGGAGTACAATCTTTACTCCCCTGTATGCGTCCTAATGTAAGATCAGCTGATGGATTCTGTAGCATGCACACCTTGACATTACCTGAAAAAAAATGGTGTATTAACATGTACTATGGCAGTGGGGTAGTACTCAATAGTACCCCCGAAGGTCATGCAACGGACATAGTCCCCTGTTGCATAGCTAGGATGTACCAAAGACTGCCGAACTCCAATGGTTGTTGATCCAGAGTCTTTTAAAACTGAGACCACCGTACCATTGACTAATCCTCTATTGAACATCAGGGTACCCTTGCCATCGTTCGCTGAAAGACCAACTGCTGTATGAAGGTGTCCACAATTCAGCACCGTTTCCTTGGCCTTCTGAAAAATAGTATTACAATCTTGGCAACTATTTGCCACATTATAATTAATAGCAAAACATGCAGCAGAAGACTGTGTTGTATTATTGTCAAGTGGGACCTGAGCTATAGGGGTAGTATTATTTGTAACTGCCGCCCCTGTATTATGGTTGTAATGAGATGATCCCCGAGAATGAGATCGATTCCGAGTATAATTGTTAGAATTATCTCGTCGTCCTCTATAGTAACTATTATCTCGATGTCTCGAGCCATGATTATTACCATTCCAGTTACTATTATTATTGGGAGTATGTGATCGATTATAATTAGTGTTATGTTGACCATTGTGGTAGTTTGTTTGAGGTGAATAATTTCTATCTCGTGATCTACCTCTGTTGAACTCATTTTTATTGTTGAAATCATTATTATGTCCCTTCTGAAAGTTAACATTGTGATTTCTTTGGAACCTGCTTCTGTCTACACTGTGATGTCTTTGTTTGTTATTATGATTGTAGGCCATATTAGACGCCACAGGTAGAGGTTCTCTTAATGAGGAGTTAGAAATGGTTGCATTCGGATGTGCCGAACAGTAGTTTAAAGAAATTTTTTCTAACTCGTCCATAGTACCTGGTTTACGCTCCTGCAGATATGCAAAAAAATGGCTGGCTAACCGAAGATAATACCTTATCCCGTAGTAGTAAATCAACTAATTTGTCGTATGTTTTGTTGACTTCTGCCAGTTCAACCCATCTATTAAATGTATTGCGTATGTTCGCAATGAATCCTGCAAAATCTTTTGGAGATTCAGGTAAAATTCCCTTAAATTTCAACCTACAGTGTTCCTCGTCCAGGTGAAACCTTCGTAAAAGCAAGGACTTAATAGCACCGTAGTTATTTGCTATTGATGGGTCAGCATTTTGAGAAGCCGTCAATGGTTCTCCAACCAAGAATTCATTTAACTTGAGTACCCATGACTCTTCAGGCAAATGATTTGTTTTGCAAGTCTGTTCAAAACGTGACAGGAACGATGAAAGGTCGTCCACGTTTAAGTTGAGAGTGGGTAATTTAAAGTTGTAGAAATGTTTAGTTTGGCTGGATGATGATCCATTTTGTGCGTTATTATTCTGGTTTGCATCAGCACTTTGTGCTTGTAATTTTGCTGTCTCCAATTTGATACGCGCCAATTCCATTTCTTGTTGTAAAATAATTTCCTCTCGTTTCAATTTATTCTCTTCTTCCTGTCTGGCGATTGCTCTTTGCTCTTCTCTTTCACGTTGAGCAATCTCTCTCAATCTATTTTCCTTGTCAATTTGCTTCATCTCACGTTCTGCTTCCTCTTTCTTTAATGCAGCCTTTTGTTCCTCTTCCTCTTTCTTTAATGCAGCCTTTTGTTCCTCTTCCTCTTTCTTTAATGCAGCTTTTTTTCTCTGCTTCTTTTCTTTCATGTTTTTCCAGTTCTGCCTCAGCAAACTGACGAAGTTCTTGAGATTTATAACCATATTCCCTACCAATTTTAACGAAATGGTCTATAGTAAGCATTTTGACTTTTATCTGTAAGTAATTATTGATAATTACTGATTAAAATAGTCAATAGTAGCTTCAGAGTAATTATTATACTTACTCAACTTAGAAATATTCAATATAAATAATCACAATAGTACTGAACTCTAATGTCTAAGTTCAACTAATAGACAATATTTTGTAACAATATTGTATCTAAATAATACTATATCATAAATAGTTATGATATCTGTTAACTATTATGTAATTACTTCACACAATTAATCTTAATATCCAATAATGTTGGGTATGATTCCTAGTAATTATATTGTTCAATGTACTAAGTCACTCTCTTAGTACCAGAAAAGTATATTAAATAATATACAATGGGTCTATTACCTCAAAGGTAAACTATAAGATTATTTTATTTGGTCAATATATATATTATATTATTATGCCCTAGGCATCTCTTATAAATTGTAGTGCTACTTTCTTGGACTATCACTGCATAATTATGCAATGTCCCATATTAACCTTAAATATCAGAAAAAATTAATTAAATTAAATTACAAGTGTATTATTGCATATAATATCATATTATTAATGTAGTATTAATATATATCATGAGGACAAACAAAACAATGATGCAACTAAAGGGTACAAACAATGTTAAGACGCAAACAAGACATTTTCACAATTAAAAATGAATTTATGAACTAAATAAAACAAGCGGAAGTGTCACAAGCCAAATGAAGGGTCAAGGTCTGACCCGAGGTCAACTTAATATTCAAAGTACACAAAAAAAAATGACTGCAAAAAATGATGACATCACAGGACTCATAACGGACGACCATTTAACAATCATCAAATAAATGATAGTAAGAGGAGACTGGACGAAATAGTTAACGAATATGATACAAAACTGAATAAAATTGTTAACTGAGTACGAATAAAATACACCAGTTATCTACGGAACGGTACAGCTAACACAAATCGTCAAACGACAGCAGATTTGGACAGATAGTCCAATGGCAAACCTCAATGGGGCTTCCAAAAGTGCAATCGTTTAACTGCCCTAAGAAACGACCGAAATCAATTCAGGCATCGTGAGAGCCACAGAATCTAATTTCGGTTCATCCTCCCTACCTCCCACGAATTAACAACACATTAAGACAACAAAAAGTACATTAAACATAGGTAAAAACATGCCGATGTAGGCAGAGGGCATGGACTCAGTTAGCACTGTTTGCAATAACAACAGTTAAACACCTAGACTTATCTTTTCCGTTGCTTATATCAGTGCTAGAGGTCGTCAACAGCTAGGCCTGTGCCTTTGACTGTCTGCTCCTGATGGGCAGGCAACGGTAGTCCATCTTGTGCATCTTGATAAATTTGAAGCGAACTAGAAAGGCGTTGAAAAGATGTCTTCTTCACGGCGACAATGCAACAGTGACGTCATGTTGCTATTCATGATCACGTGCGTCACGTCAGCTTCGTAATGGTCATGTGATTGAAACTTGATCGTAAATAATTCATTCGAAAGTCATGAAAATTTTTTTGGTTTTTTGGTTGTTTTTCGTCCCCACATACCGGGCACCACTGTTGCAAGGTGGTTTGCTCTGAACAATGTTCCATGTGATATGAATAAAACAATTATAAATTTCTGGCCATTGTTTTTTCTTTGATATGTTAGTTTTTTTTTTTTTATTCAGTGATAGTGCATCGTGCCTTCGATGGAAGATTAAGCGAATGCGGGGGTGGAAGATTCCAAACAATACTTGAACCTTGGAATACGATTGATTTGATAAGTCATTTCATTGAGTCCATACATTTAATTCACAGTTGTACACACAGGATGATCATTTCAAATAGGAGTAGAACATAAGTCCATATAAGTCATGCATAAATTAATCAATAACGTAGACTGCTGGTTTACGTGTCAATGTCCGTTTAAGGATACAATGCAGTATTGTCGTCAGAACATCACAGCTATATGCACGCGCAGCTAGACATGGCTACCTGCCGACAGTGAGACTGCGAGTCTGAATATATTCATACGAATTTGACGATTATTCTTCTCCTTCTGAGAATTCTAGTTAAATACTAACCTCCATAAATTTTCCTCTCATATAGAGTTCTAGGACTGACCCTGGTCCATCAAAAAATGCATATATAAATGGCTATATCATGCCATTGAATTGGAAGGTTAGAAAAACGCAGCTATTCAGCTTGGCGGTCAAGTAACAAGGGGTAGCGTTTCTTAGTTACCGACTGTGACCCAAACAACGCTATACACGTCATAATCGATCGTGTATGGAGCGTTCAATAATTGAAACATCTATCGCAATATATTAAATGCCTTAACCTTTACAATTGCACGTCTGATAACCTTTAGCAGACGGCGTTAATATCATATACCGTAACAATGCTGCCCATTCATATCTGTTATCTCGTGAATTTGTCTACTGCGTTGTACATTCTGTTCAATTGCTAAATATTGCCTACTAGGGATTTCTTGTGTTATAGTGTTTAGTTTTGTCCTAAGTAGTGCTCCCTGGTAGGTATACTGTCTATATTGATCTAACTGTTCCTCTAAGGTATGGATGTGAGGGTTCGTGTTGTCTAAACTTTTGGCTAAACTAATTGCTTCTTCTAAAATCCCCTCTTCTTTTTTAAACTTTCTGTGTATAAGTGTGGCCAAAATCTGAGTTCTATCCCTTATTGTGTTTTTAACATATCCCAATATTGTGCGATGTTATTATTGGGAATGTCTTGTGCGTAACCTTGTATTAATTGTGTTATTTGTTCTGTGTAGTAATTGTTTTTAAGTAGATTGTTGTTAAATTTCCAATGTGGGGATCTCTTTACTTGTTTGTGCGTGTGTCCCGTACTTAAAGATGTGTAAACTGCGTGATGGTCTTGTGGTAAAGTGGGATGATATAAATATTTATAGGGGACTTAGTGTACTGACTGAGATCAGCTGTGAAGGTATCTGTATCTAATAGGTGTAGTGTTTTACAGATAACCTTACTTGCTACCACATTTATACCTCAGTCAGAATTATTCTGGAATATGGTGATGACTACGTTGAATGTCTAGGGTATGTATATGATGAAGTGTAAGTCACAACAACAACAGACAGATAAACAATTTAATTTATTCCACCACACTTGACAACACTTTGACACTCACACACATTTAACACTCTATAAGACTATCTTAAATGAGTCACTGGTAAAGTTTCAAATATTTATGTATTAATTACTTTCACTACTATATATATCCTGATTCAACTACAAAGTGAACCAGGAATCACAATCAATTGTAATCACAATTTATATATGCATAATTTATAAATATGAACCTTGTAGGGACATATTTTATTAATATTATCCTATGTGTGTCAGTTGTGTAGTCATACTATGAGGTAATACTGGTTTTGTTTTTCAAGCTATGTTGTTATTTGTCATCATGACTTCAAGTGTTTGTTTATCTGGGAAATAGTATGGGGGAAAAGTTCACAGTTCCTGTCAATTTAAACAAGGTATTGTCCCTCTTTTTTACTAAAATGTCAATTTTTGAGGGGACACATAATGTTGAGCTCCACTGGCCACAGAGGCTTAACTTTCGTGATGGCGGCAGGAAAAGACTCCTCTGCTCGATTGCTCCCCTGTGTTCTGGAGACACCTCACTAGTCGCTATCTGGACCCAGGAGTATGCTGTCAGCCTCCAGATTCAGCAAAGCTCAGACCAGGTGCTGCTCAATAACTTTAGGACCACAGTCCCTGAAACAAGAAGGTTGTACCTCCTACTTCATAACTAATTTATAATCTGTTTCCAGACTGAACACAATACATAACAACACTGAGTTCAGAGCGGTAGGCCAACTGTCAGCTTCATCTGAAACCATTTACACCAGTATACTCCTCCCTAATGGTTTCTACGCCTCTGCAATTCCAGCATTATTTCTTTCTAGTCAATAAGATAGGTGTCAGTGTACTGTTTGGCAATTCCATGTAGTTTTACTTTTCTCCGACACCTTCTGTTCAGGTTGGAGCACTATATTGGCCTTGCCTCATGTTCGCTACTGAACCACACACATATACAGACATAAATTATCAATTTACATTCAATTTTCATTAAAAAGATATTGAATATATCAAGCTTACCACAATTCATGGAATAATACACAGTTACGTTGACTGGCAATGAATATAGCACAGTTTCGATCTGCCGATGTCCCAGGCTTTTATTTAGAAAAATATGCACTGGCGCTCAACGCACTGGTTCTTTAGTAAGTTTATTTGAAAATGTGGTGCTGAACTAACGCTTCTAATTGACTATATTGGCAGGTCTAACCAATCGAGCCATGTTTACACAAGCGTTTGAAAAAAAGTACCCTTCCTTCCGTCTCCCCTAACAACAAAAGATAGTATTTGTAGCCCGACTAATCGTGTTTAGCCTTACATTTACTTTCCGCCAATCAAATAGGAGGTAACATGGGGACCTATTTCCCGTACAATGGTGGTGTCAAAATCTGCCACTGAGCGATTCTGATTTTGGTGTTGTCTGACACCCTCACTATTTCTTTTGGCTATAATTTGTTAATTCCTAGACTGTTTGCGTAACGTTTAACATATTCTTTGTCAGCAAGTCCTAAGGAACCCAAATATATAAATTTAATGGGGCTAAGGGGCTGCGTTCAAAATATGCATTTTCTTCTAGGATAGTCGTGCTGTTGCCACCTCCTCACTTCCAAACTTTATGGTGTCTGCTGTACTGTCATACTAATGTCAGGATTTCAGACATAAAACAGTAGAATGTCATGTTTCCTAATAAGCGTTTTGTAAGTTTTTTTAAACCTAACTCTCGTATGGGTAGTGTTTTTTTTTCACTGTCGATTTGAAAAAAGCTAGTGCTTGTGGCCTTACACGCGTGATGGTAGTAATTGTATAGCGAGACGCGTGTTAGTGTGGCATGCGTTCCGGCTTTCAGCCCTCCCTTCTCTCTATCCTAATTCCATCTGTCTTTCGTTTATGGTAACTTAGTGTATAAAATGACATGAATGGAATATTAAATATAGGTCAGCTTGCGTATCTCAAGGTTTTTCTTAGAAATGCAGTACACGTTTTATCGTAGAAAGCGTGTATGCTGCAGTAGGCTTTTACTATCAACGTGAAACGTTACAATTTGCAGACGAAGTAGAAAACAAGGGGGATTTCGAGTACAGTCATTGTGACAGCACTGATCTTTACCATTCTTCTTTCCTTTTATTGAAGTTATTTGTTAGGCTTTGCATTTACTTTTTAATTTATATATGTGGATTAGAATTTCACACGACAAATTCTCCCCACTTAAAACAGACGTTATATGTCAGTCTATAATTCTATATACACATAGAGAAATTTATTATTATTCCTGGGGTTTAGGGTGATTCTCATCACACGGATGGCTGCTTAAAAATTCCGCTCCCAGATTTGTTTTTACACTTATATACTCTATGCTAAACTCAAATGGCTGCATCAGTAATGACCAACGGAGTAATCTAGAATTTTCATGTCTAGCCTGCGCTAGAAACGACAAGGGTTTGTGATCCGTTTGCAACTTAAATGCCTTCCCATACAGATAAATATTGAATTTCTTTATCGCCCATATTACTGCAAGACATTCTTTTTCGCTAGTTGAGTAATTGGTTTCAGCTTTATTCAACTTTCTGCTAGCATATGCCACTGGGCTTAATTCCCCATCCAATGCATCTGATCTCTGTAGCAGAGTTGCACCTAACCCAATATTACTGGCATCTGTCCTTACTATGAATTCTTGACTTAAGTCAGGTAATTTCAAAATAGGTTTACTTGTGAGCTTTTCCTTCAATTCTTGGTAAGCCATTTCACATTGTGGTGTCCATGTAATTCGATCTGGATTTCCCTTACGTGTCAAATCAGTTAACGGTGCACATATGGAATTAAAGTTTTTGATATACTTTTGGTAGAAACCACATAATGAGACAAAGGATCTCACGTCTTTCTTGGTTTGAGGTCTCGGGGCTTTCTTTAGTTTCTCTAAATTCTTTGGGTCAGGGGTCATGTTTCCCTGATAAACTGTGTGTCCCAAGAATTCCAATTCTTTACATCCAACGCAACATTTGGTTGGTCGGGCTGTTAAATTCGCTTCCCTAAGTCGATTAAACAGCATGTTCAGAGAGTCAATGTGTTCCTCAAATGTTTCTGTGGCTATAAGGATATCATCCATGAAATTTGTGATACATGGATTATTCAGAGGGTCTAATAATTTTCTCATCATTCTAGAGAAGACACTAGGTGCATTCTTCAATCCAAATTTCAATCTGTTAAACTCATAGTGTCCTTCTGAGGTACTAAAAGCTAGGTATGGTCTAACCTCAGGCTTTACTGGAATCTGATAGTATCCTTTACTCAGATCCACTTTTGAGAAATATTTAGCTTTATTTAGCCTGGCAAACAACTGATTTGTATCCGGCAATGGATCCACCTGTCCTTCTGTAATAGCATTCAATCTCCTGTAATCTATACAGAGTCTATGTTCTCCAGAGGGTTTCCTTAAAAGTACAACACCGGAACTATACGAAGATTCACTGCGTGAAATAATTCCTTCCTTCAACAAATAGTCTATCTCTTCCTTCAAAGCTTTCTCCTTAGCAAAAGGAATCGAATAGGGTTTCATACATACAGGTGTGGGGTCTATCAGCTTCATATCATATTCCAATAGGTTTGTATGCCCTGGTCGGTCTGTTAACACCTCTGTATGATTATCTAGAACCTGTTGCACTCTCTCTTTCTGAGTTTTCGTTAAATGTGTACTGATTTTCACCTGTGCCGCTGTCTCACAGGGGTGTAATGGATATTCAAATGATGAAAGTGGTTTCTTTTTCATCTCCATGGCAATGGACAAGGTCAACAAGTGTGTCTCTTCCTGATGTTCTCTTTCCAAATATTTCTTCAGGAGATTCACATGATAGATTTTTTCTTTCCCCTTCTTATCTATCTTATAATTGGTTCTAGACACCTTCTCTAGAACTGTATATGGACCTTGCCATCCAATTTGTAACTTATTCTGGCTACCGGGTAGAAGAAGCAGTACCTTCTCTCCCACAGCCAAATCTCTGTCTTTAGCTTTCCTGTTATAATAGGCAGCATGTTTCTTCCTGGCTTGTTTCAAATTTTCATTGGCAAGTTTCCAGCCAGTTTTTAAACGAGTGGTCAGCTCATTCACATATTGGTATGAGGATGTAATATTTTCCTCTGCTTTTTCATCAGTCCACGTTCTTAACAGAGTTACATATGGACCTTTAATTTTGTGGACCTATTTGTCCATGCACCGGTATGGTCTCTTCCACTCGAAGCTCTATAGTGATGATTTTTCTTCCCAGAATTATCATTCACAAAACGACCGCTACCAATTTTTCTCTTGGGGCTATCTCCCCACTTAGAATTCTTGATGAGAGATTTCCTCTCTACATCTTCTTCCTCCAGTTGGTTTAAGTCCGATTGAGGGATTTTCGGCTTATCCTGGGGTAAGACATCTTTTTGCACTCGCTGCATAGTGGCCATTGTAAAACAGTTAATTGAAGCTTGTCCGTGAAAAGGGGCTTCCCATTCCCTTTGGTCCACTTTATCAAATTTATTTCTCTTTTTATTTTCAGGCCTAAGTTTGCCCTTTGCCGTGTCCAGGTCCTGATCAATGTTCCCACTTGTGGGTGTTCCCTCATGTGCTATGCTACACCTTTCTACAAAATTCTCAATGTCCCATCTTGCCTTGGGCCAATAATAATTGTGAGCCACCTTTTGGATGATGGTACCTATTTTCTCATGGTCCCCATCTTTTTTCACATGTAGGCTCCTTATTAAGTCTGCCCTATATCTCTTTGGAAGAACCAACTGTCCGTGACCATGGGATCTAGTTCCAGTCTTCCTGTAAATCAACTTGTTTTTCATGTAAAAATCTCCCTTGCCTGGAGTAGTATGACAAGTTGACAATTTCCTGAAACAAGGCTTGAGGGTCTTATCCCCAGCCTGTGCCTTCCTCATCTCTTCTGGAGTGGTATCTAACAGAATATCCTCCTCCTTTCTTGAGGTCGACCTGACCTGAAGGGTGGCCATAACTATAGGGTTCCTTCTGCAACGGTCAGTGTCATGATTGTTCATCTTACAATTTTTACACCACCTTTTCCCTTGGTTGAAAGATTTTCTTTCATCATATTTCCTTTCATCGAATTGTGGGGTTTTATTTTTATTGTCATACCGTGGCCTATCAAACTGGTGCTTACCTTTGTTTTGATCTCTAGGATCAAATTTATTAAAGTTCTGTGGTGCCCTAAAATTATCCACCTGTTTCTTTTTATTGCCTGATACCTCTGCCTGAGCCGCTTGATACCTTTCAGCAACATTTAGCAGCTCACCCAGTCTCTCTGCACCTTGTTCCATGAGAAACTTTCTCAGGTCTGGAGCCATGGACTCTCTTAATTGTTCTATAAGGACCATTTCCTTAAGATCTTGGGTTTTCCCCAGAGAAGTCCATTTCTCCAAGTATGTCTCTAACCGTGCAGAGAACTGGTGATAGGTTTCACCTGACAGTAGTTTAGCATTCCTAAATTTTTTCCTATAAAATTCTGCGTTCTTTTCATATCTTAACAAAAGAGCCTGCTTTAGCATGTCATAATTTTCTTGATCACCTCTGTTCATTTTGGCAAAAACTTCATAAGCTGCCCCACGAAGCCCTTGAGATAACTTTAAGCTCCACCTTTCTCTCTCTAACCCATATGTGGTAGCTAATAGTTCATATCTATTTAGATAGCTCTCAATATCATCGTCTTTCTCAACAAAATGATCTAAATGAAAATTCATAGCTGAGGTTGAGGCTCCCTGGCTAGCAGTGGCATCAGAGGTAAGGGGACTGGCACCATTTTCAGGAGCATGGCCTTGAAACTCAAACTCCCTTAGTCGTAACTCATGTTCCCTTTGTAATCTCTTCTCCTCCTTTTCTGCTTCCCTCTCTGCAATCTGTCTTCTTTCCTCGGCTTCCAATGCTTTAGCCTCTTTGTCAGCCTCAATCTGCAACCTCTTAGCCTCAGCCTCAATCTGCAACCTCTTAGTCTCAGCCTCTAACTTTCTTTCGGCCTCTTTTTCTAATCTTCTTTCTTCCCGTTCAATATATTTGTCACATTCAGCAGTGACATAAGCAATCATAATTTGCCCGTCCATTCCTAACTCTTTCGCAGTCTGTACAGCAGCAGATCGAAATTTGGCCAGGTCCGCCATTTTCTAACAGGTAAATTTATATAATGTCTAACTAAACAATACAATCTGATATTACTTATCCAAGGACACCACAGGCACTGAGAGCTCAACGTTATTTATTTTCACCCAAGGATACTTTTTAAATTTGTATTATTCCCTGAAGTGAATTACCCCCAATATTTTTAATAGGGAAAGATTCAAAATCCCGGGAGCGAGACCCCAATATATGTGGTAAAGTGGGATGATATAAATATTTATATGGGACTTAGTGTACTGACTGAGATCAGCTGTGAAGGTATCTGTATCTAATAGGTGTAGTGTTTTACAGATAACCTTACTTGCTACCACATTATAACTCAGTCAGAATTATTCTGGAGTATGGTGATGACTACGTTGAATGTCTAGGGTATGTATATGATGAAGTGTAAGTCACAACAACAACAGACAGATAAACAATTTAATTTATTCCACCACACTTGACAACACTGTGACACTCACACACATTTAACACTCTATAAGACTATCTTAAATGAGTCACTGGTAAAGTTTCAAATATTTATGTATTAATTACTTTCACTACTATATATATCCTGATTCAACTACAAAGTGAACCAGGAATCACAATCAATTGTAATCACAATTTATATATACATAATTTATAAATATGAACCTTGTAGGGACATATTTTATTAATATTATCCTATGTGTGTCAGTTGTGTAGTAGTACTATGAGGTAATACTGGTTTTGTTTTTCAAGCTATGTTGTTATTTGTCATCATGACTTCAAGTGTTTGTTTATCTGGGAAATAGTATGGGGGAAAAGTTCACAGTTCCTGTCAATTTAAACAAGGTATTGTCCCTCTTTTTTACTAAAATGTCAATTTTTGAGGGGACACATAATGTTGAGCTCCACTGGCCACAGAGGCTTAACTTTCGTGATGGCGGCAGGAAAAGACTCCTCTGCTCGATTGCTCCCCTGTGTTCTGGAGACACCTCACTAGTCGCTATCTGGACCCAGGAGTATGCTGTCAGCCTCCAGATTCAGCAAAGCTCAGACCAGGTGCTGCTCAATAACTTTAGGACCACAGTCCCTGAAACAAGAAGGTTGTACCTCCTACTTCATAACTAATTTATAATCTGTTTCCAGACTGAACACAATACATAACAACACTGAGTTCAGAGCGGTAGGCCAACTGTCAGCTTCATCTGAAACCATTTACACCAGTATACTCCTCCCTAATGGTTTCTACGCCTCTGCAATTCCAGCATTATTTCTTTCTAGTCAATAAGATAGGTGTCAGTGTACTGTTTGGCAATTCCATGTAGTTTTACTTTTCTCCGACACCTTCTGTTCAGGTTGGAGCACTATATAGGCCTTGCTTCATGTTCGCTACTGAACCACACACATATACAGACATAAATTATCAATTTACATTCAATTTTCATTAAAAAGATATTGAATATATCAAGCTTACCACAATTCATGGAATAATACACAGTTACGTTGACTGACAATGAATATAGCACAATTTCGATCTGCCGATGTCCCAGGCTTTTATTTAGAAAAATATGCACTGGCGCTCAACGCAATGGTTCTTTAGTAAGTTTATTTGAAAATGTGGTGCTGAACTAACGCTTCTAATTGACTATATTGGCAGGTCTAACCAATCGAGCCATGTTTACACAAGCGTTTGAAAAAAGTACCCTTCCTTCCGTCTCCCCTAACAACAAAAGATAGTATTTGTAGCCCGACTAATCGTGTTTAGCCTTACATTTACTTTCCGCCAATCAAATAGGAGGTAACATGGGGACCTATTTCCCGTACAATGGTGGTGTCAAAATCTGCCACTGAGCGATTCTGATTTTGGTGTTGTCTGACACCCTCACTATTTCTTTTGGCTATAATTTGTTAATTCCTAGACTGTTTGCGTAACGTTTAACATATTCTTTGTCAGCAAGTCCTAAGGAACCCAAATATATAAATTTAATGGGGCTAAGGGGCTGCGTTCAAAATATGCATTTTCTTCTAGGATAGTCGTGCTGTTGCCACCTCCTCACTTCCAAACTTTATGGTGTCTGCTGTACTGTCATACTAATGTCAGGATTTCAGACATAAAACAGTAGAATGTCATGTTTCCTAATAAGCGTTTTGTAAGTTTTTTAAACCTAACTCTCGTATGGGTAGTGTTTTTTTTTTCACTGTCGATTTGAAAAAAGCTAGTGCTTGTGGCCTTACACGCGTGATGGTAGTAATTGTATAGCGAGACGCGTGTTAGTGTGGCATGCGTTCCGGCTTTCAGCCCTCCCTTCTCTCTATCCTAATTCCATCTGTCTTTCGTTTATGGTAACTTAGTGTATAAAATGACATGAATGGAATATTAAATATAGGTCAGCTTGCGTATCTCAAGGTTTTTCTTAGAAATGCAGTACACGTTTTATCGTAGAAAGCGTGTATGCTGCAGTAGGCTTTTACTATCAACGTGAAACGTTACAATTTGCAGACGAAGTAGAAAACAAGGGGGATTTCGAGTACAGTCATTGTGACAGCACTGATCTTTACCATTCTTCTTTCCTTTTATTGAAGTTATTTGTTAGGCTTTGCATTTACTTTTTAATTTATATATGTGGATTAGAATTTCACACGACAGGTCTGTAAATTTAAGAGTGTTTTTTATATGGTATGCTTTGTTTATATTATAGTCACTAGAAGCATAGATTCTATCCAGTCTTGAGGCCCGTCTGAAGTATGGGTTTATGTTGTCATAGTATGTAAAGGTTTGTTTGTGAGGCTCTATTTTTCTGTATACGTCCGAGAGGTCGTGTTCGTCTAGCATAGTACGTATTTGTCTTAAGAGCGAAGACTTTTCTCGTGCCTGTGCTCCTACCACGGAGCTCCTAGACAAATCTAGGTCAGACAGGACACAATTAAAGTCTCCGCCCAAAATTTTCCTAGTCCCTTTATAATGTTTCGTTAGAGTGTCGTGTAATCTGTCATAAAAACTAGGTCAGTCGTCTCTCGTCGCTGGTGCGTATATATTGATGAGTGTGTGCATGTCTTGTTTGTTGTTTTTGTTTTGTATTTGGATTATGACAGTTCTGCCATAACTGCCAGTTCTATAGTGTACTGCTTCCCAATCTTCATTAATTTGTAGGATGGCAACACTACTATGTCTGGGCCCTAGGGCGAATCAGCCATGTTTAAGTCCTAATTTAGTTACTATTTGACCGGCATGAAAGTCAGAAGTAACACCGGTTTGCTGCAAGAACAGAAAGTCCGGTTTATCTTTTTTTAATCAGTTTGATAATGTGCTCTAGTTTATCCCTCAAACCATTGATATTGAGGGATATTATCACTAGACTGCATGACGAAGTGGTAAACAGAGGTTGGCCACTCGTTGTAAACTGTCTACGTGGCAGAGTGGCAGGGTGGTCACTTGCCATATCTAAACTACCTGACGAAGCGGGGACTGGGTGCAGACCGCTTGTCCTACCTGAATTCCAAGGCAAAGTAGTGAGTGCTTAAGGGCTGACCGGTTGACCTAATTACATGACTGCTTGACGAAATAGTGACTGAGGGCTGGCTATCCGTTCTGCACTGATAATTTTGGCTAAGAGCAGATGAAACCGCGCCGCCTAACACTCCCACCCCAGTAGGGGGAAGAGTTTACTGCTTAATTACAACTGTGCGCATTTAAAAGTGTAAAGGTGCGTGCAGTGTTGTGTAATAAACAAACAGTAAAAAATTATTTACACTTAACACAACTCTTAAAATACAATGTGAGAACACTCCTAAACTATAGGGGTTGTCACTTTTTACTAAGGTAAAATACATTATTATTATTTTTATTAATTTTATTGCAAACAGTTCTACTTGAGTCCACTTGAGGGGGCACATCTTCCCACGCACTAGTAGTCTGCTGTTCAAACTTCCGGCAGGCTCACAGGGGAGGATAACTTCGGGGTGCAGCTTGGGCGTGCCTTCACATGCACCGTTCGTCATCAGACCTCTGGAACACACTTGTCTCACCTGCTTGACGCTGGAACATAACTGCTTGCACTGGGCCCCAGTGCAGGAAAGAGTGACTCCTATCAGTAAGTTCATGGGCTTACATCATCAAACACTTGCCCGTCAATAAACAGGCTGGCTTGCGACATCATCGCCTCCATGTCCTCATCTTCTTCCGTTGCTGTCGCCCAACTGGTGTAAACCTGGGTGTTTGCTGGCGTTGGCGCCTCTGGAACTCCAGACTTTACTGGTGATCCTCTTACAGGGGTATTTGGCCGAGATGCTTCCCGTTCATCGACAATAGGCATGGACACATACCTTGGGGAGGGCTCTGGTGTAGGCGCCCTAGGCGATGACGGTAAAACTAGCTTACATGGGGATCGCTTGGTTGGGGACATCTCAGGTTGTTGGCGTCTGCCTTCTTTGGTTTTTCCTGGCCCCGCTGCCTGGAGCATCTTTCTTTTCTTATCGTTAATTACCTTCGTGAAGCCGTCAGCGTCTACCATGGTCCGGGGGCTCTCTGGGACAGAGAGCTCTTTTGCCCTGCACTCTTCCGCCGGTGTCTTATCAATCGCAACTGCTTCCTCCTCTCTCGTTTTCTTGACCTGGAGGGGGCCGCCCGCTTCTTGGGGCATTGACTCACCCAGTGAGTGTCTTCCCCACAAATGACACATTGTATTTTCCTCCCTGGCAGGGCCACCCACACCCGTTGGAATTTGTCGACTTGCCCGTCCATTTTTAAATTAATGAAATGGGGTACCTGACGCTCGGAAGGCTTATACAGAAAGTTCCACTTGTCGTGGGCCGTTTTAATCCTGAACACTTCTGCCTCTTTGTCTCCCGACACTGTTGCCGCAATTCTTTGCACTGCCTCAGGCTTCATGGTAGGGGGCAACCAGTGAAGAACCCCCTCGGACTTTTCTTTGTCCTGATGCTCAATATAGATGGACATCTGGGGATTAGTCCATTCAAACTTCTTTCCGTGTAAGCCCTGATAATGTTTCATGTGGGCTGCAGTTGTTAGGGTGGCGTACCATTTAAATGGTCCCGCAAAGCGGTACAAGGTGGCAACACCACTCGTCCCAACGCCGGCTGGTCCAGCTAATATACTTGCAATCAATGAGTATGATGCACGGTTGGCTTGTGGCCCAGTAATAGAAATGACTAACGGTACCTTTTCTGTGGATTTCCCCTCCTTCCAAGTCTTCCTCCATATTAATATTAAACACTGGCACAGTAGGAGCAGGCATTATTTATCAAGTCCTCTTGGTTATAAACCAAATTGGAACAAACAAAAAGTCACAGTTTAGCTAAGCTAACGCTAAGTTAAACACCAATGTCCGAGAAAAACACAAGAAAGTCCAAGAAATGATCACGGACGCTGAAACCTGGGTGGACGAGAACACGTCTTACCCCGACACAGATCACATCTTCGACTCCCGGTACGGAAGTCTTTCTCAAAAACCTAAATTCGACACATGCGCAGAAGCGCTTGACCCCTGAGTACAACTCAAACGGGCCGATGTTCGACACTGATAAGGGTGTTTTTTTGTGTGATGTTGTTACAGCTTTCATCAGGTTATACTGGACACATAAATGAATGGTCAACTCGTTCCGACACAGTGCTGACATCGACTGAGAATGTAGATTTAATAGACGCGAATGTGTGTACAGTTCTGTTGAGTTGACAAGTCACTCACTCAATCATAGTTAGAAGTCAATAAAGGGTAGACTGCTGATGACGTTTCATACATTTAATAATGGACGTACACTTCGACATCACGATTACAGTCACTTGAACAGGTTGGCAAATAATCATCGTATACTTGAAAAATGGGTGACAATATCAGGTGTACATTTATGTGGCATGAAAATATGATGGAACGATAGTAGGCAAGCACTCAATATTCTGGTTGTCTATCGTCTCATGTTTCAACTGACTAATCGCGTCAGTTAAGGTGGATACATAAACATCAACAATGGTTCACTGTCAGAACCTTCCCCTGGCTAAGTTTCTCAAGCCGTAAATTCATCAAATGTTTATAGCAACAATGTTACACCACAGTAGTGGGTTTTCATAATATATAGATCTCTGTACCATCATCAGATAATAAGACCTTTTCTGTTCTCCGACAATGATCCGCTTACAATAGCGGGAATCCAAAATGGCTCTCCTCCGTGAGCTTCGCTCACCCAGGATGAAAAATTATGAAGCAGAATTACTTCGTTATTCGTACGTAAATGTCCTCATTGGGCTTCTATACATATCTGCTACCAATAAGGCTGGTTACATCAAGTGATCTAGTGCTGCTAGATAACACGTCATCTTCATCTGTAATCAACAATCCTAGATGTACGATAATACGTCTCTCACCAAGGCTTAGCAAAAAAGTTCAGCAAAAAGATTTTGGTTTGATCTGGCTTTAGGAAAACACACACAAGCAAATAACGCACGCCATTCCTTGGCGTTAATAATGAACATTAGGAGAATCTCTGATACTACAGTCATACAGAGAAACAATCTCCTTCCTAGAATAAATCACAGAGATCAATCTTCAGACATTCTAGTCGACCAGTCCATAGTAGCGACGACATGACAGCCTTCTCTGTCCACCCACCAAAATCGACGCATGCGCAGAAAAGCCTTTCACCCCAGAGTTCAGCTCACAAAATAGTCCGACATAGAAATACAAAGATACAAATATGTAAGACCGAATCACCTTAAATAGTCAAGGAATAAATATAAATTCGGGCCATAAACATTTTAAGCAAGACGAATCTGTTTCTGGCCATACCAGACGAAAAATGACGTAAATCTAGTACTCATACGCCAGATTGAGACACAAGAACAGATAACCCATATAACCGAATATAACACCGATCAATCAGGGTTCTGTCCCTCAGACTAAGAATCATTGATTCTCAAATAAAATACTTTTCATCAGACAAATAGTTATACTTTACATTTGTATGCCTACCAACAGTAATCTGTGCGTCACTACCACACAAAAGAATATGTGCGCAACAGACACATACCCAGCAAAGATATGGACCAAATCGAGCCTTATATGGTCAGGGAATAAACATCAACTCAGGTTGCAAACACTCCAAGAAAAGCTGATCTATACTAGCCATATAAGGAAACAACCAGACATGGGTCTAATAATAAACCGCTAGTTTAAGACACAAGAGCGGGTAACCACCATTGTAAAAATGTAACCTCCGATATCCAAGAGTTATGTACCTTTGATTACAAAAATTAAAGTGTACCAACAAGACAGGTAAATCAATATTGCCTCAGAAAAATCTGTGCGTAACACCAACCCAGCTCCAGCGTCTGCCAGCTTTGATGGTGTGCATGTCCTCTTGCTTGCTCCGAGTAAGCAGATCTTGGTTGGTGATGATATTCGGCCAAAAGATTCGGAGAATTTTTCTTAGGCATGTTGTGTGAAAAGATGACAATTTCGACATTTCCTTCTCTGTAACTCTCCAGCTCTCCGCGCCATAGAGAAGCACAGAAAGCACACAGCTCTGATATAATCATAATTTTGTGCCTGTACTGTACTGAGAGGACTTCCAGATGTTGTTTTGACTAAAAAAGGCTGTTCTTGCCTTGTTCATTCTGTTGTTGATGTCTTTGCTTGCTCCGCCGTCTGGTGTTATTATGCATCCTAGGTATGTGAAGGCATCTGTCTGTTCCAGTTGCTAATTCCTTACTGATATGGGCTCAGGGTTGCTCACATTGAGCGTCATTTTTCTATATGTATGCATGAAATTCTGATTTATTTGATCTTTCTCTTTTAGATATTCGATGCTGTAAAGTTTAATGATAATAAACAACAACAAAACTAAACTTTGTGTGTTGGTGTCGTGAAATATTCTAATCCACATATATAAATTAAAAGTAAATGTAAAGCCTAACAAATAACTTCAATAAAAGGAAAGAAGAATGGTAAAGAACAGTGCTGTCACAATGACTGTACTCGAAATCCCCCTTGTTTCTAATTCGTCTGCAAATTGTAACGTTTCACGTTGATAGTAAAAGCCTACTGCTTCAATACCCGCTTTCTACGATAAAACGTGTACTGCCTTTCTAAGAAAAACCTTGAGATACGCAAGCTGACCTATATTTAATATTCCATTCATGTCATTTTATACACTAAGTTACCATAAACGAAAGACAGATGGACTAAGGATAGAAAGAAAGGGAGGGGCTGAAAGCCGGAACGCAGGCAATACTCCCACAGTCTCGCGATACACAATTAATGCCACCCCTAACACGCGTGTAAGGCCACAAGCACTAGCTTTTTTTTCAAATCGACAGTGATAAAAAACACTACCCATACGAGTTAGGTTTTAAAAACCTGAAAAACGCTTATTAGGAAACATGACATTATACTGGTTTACGTTTGAAAACATTACAGTACCCAGACACCACATCGTATTCGAAGTGAACAGGAGGTAGAAGAAAATGCATATTTTGAACGCAGCCCCTTAGCCCCATTAAATTTATATATTTGGGTTCCTTAGGACTTGCTGACAAAGAATATGTTAAACGTTACGCAAATAGTCTAGGAATTAACAAATTATAGCCAAAAGAAATAGTGAGGGATGTCAGACAACACCAAAATCAGAATCGCTCAGTGGCAGATTTTCACACCACCATTGTACGGGAAATAGTCCCCATGTTACCTCCTATTTCATTGGCGGAAAGTAAATGTAAGGCTAAACACGATTAGTCGGACTATAAATATTGATTCTTTGTTGTTAGGGAACGAACGAATGAACGAACTTTATTTTCAAAAGGTTAAGAATTGGGCACGCAGGCCCGTCTGACATTCTGCCCTTCCTCTCTCTCTCATCATGTATACTAATATCCTTTCATCCTCACATTTACTATAAGCATAATTAAGGCATTTATCATTATAAAAGGGAAACGGGAGTAGGAGACTTTTTTTCAAACGCTTGTGTAAACATGGCTCGATTGGTTAGACCCGCCAATATAGTCAATCAGAGGCGTCAGGTCAGCACCACATTTTCAAATAAACTTACTAAAGAACCAGTGCGGTGAGCGCCAGTGCATATTTTTCTAAATAAAAGCCTGGGACATCGGCAGATCGAAATTGTGCTATATTCATTGCCAGTCAACGTAACTGTGTATTATTCCATGAATTGTGGTAAGCTTGAAATATTTGATATCTTTTTAATGAAAATTGAATGTAAATTGATAATTTATGTCTGTATATATGTGTGGTTCAGTAGCGAACATGAGGTAAAGCCTATATAGTGCTCCAACCTGAACAGAAGGTGTCGGAGGAAAGTAAAACTACATGGAATTGCCAAACAGTACACTGACACCTATCTTATTGACTAGAAAGAAATCATGCTGGAATTGCAGAGGCGTAGTAACCATTAGGGAGGAGTATACTGGTGAAAATTGTTTCAGATGAAGATAGCAGTTGGCCTACCGCTCTGAACTCAGTGTTTGTTATGTATTGTGTTCAGTCTGGAAATTTATTATAAATTAGTTCTGAAATAGGAGGTACAACCTTCTTGTTTCAGGGACCGTGGTCCTAAAGTTATTGAGCAGCACCTGGTCTGAGCTTTGCTGAACCTAGAGGCTGACAGCTTACTCCTGGGTCCAGATAGTGACCAGTGAGGTGTTTCCAGAACACAGGGAGGCTATCGAGCAGAGGAGTCTTTTCCTGCCGCCATCACGAAAGATAAGCGTCTGTGGCTAGAGGAGCTCAACATTATGCCCCCCCTCAAAATCTGACTTTATAATAAAACAGAGGGAAAATACAGTGTTTAAATTGATAGGAACTGTGAACTTTTCCCCATATTATTTCCAAGATAAACAAACACTTGAAGTCATGATGACAAATAACAACATAGCTTGAAAAAACAAAACCAGTATTACCTCATATTACTACTACACAACTGACACACATAGGATAATATTAATAAAATATGTCACTACAAGGTTCATATTGATAAATTCTGTACATATAACTTGTAATTACAATTGATTGTGATTCCTGGTTCACTTTGTATTTGAATCAGGACACATATATTAGTGAAAGTAATGAATACATATTTATATTTGAAACTTTACCAGTGCCTCATTTAAGATAGTCTTATAGAGTGTTAAATGTGTGTGAGTGTCACAGTGTTGTCAAGTGTGGTGGAATAAATTAAATTGTTTATCTGTCTGTTGTTGTTGTGACTTACACTTCATCATATACATACCCTAGTGATGCGTGGAACCATATGATGATGGATGGTATCCGCATGTCTGGTTTTGTGTAGTGTGCAGATGTGTTCAGTCAAACAATGTTCATACAAAAATAACAGGGCAATCCACATAGGACGTCAGTAAACTCACGACGTATAAAGTCAATGATTCTTGTAACAGCCGTTGACGTTTTTCTTCATTATTTATTGTGGACGCCACAGTGACAAAATGGTTACGCGAATATGTAGGCACATCAAACAGTCATTATCACAGCAACATTCAATACAGCAATAGACGGTAGACAGCATTACAATGATGAGTCAGATGCATGTTATATTTCATAGTGCTGTAAATGTAGTCAGGTGAAAAACTCCATCCTTTTCTATAACAGCCAGGAGATAACCAGATGTATGAGATCAGTTCACTCTCCTTAGTCTGACTTCAGCAAGACAGACACGTCTGCCGAAGTATAAATAATGTCCTCAAAAAATATCCTCTAGATAATAAAGGTTTTCCAAACCTAGTTCATTTAACAAAGTAGCAAGTAATGGTCCTTGGGACATGCATCAACCGATGCAGTACAATACAGCGACATGTGAGCTGGGAAAACATCTCGTGACGACGACTTTCGAAGACAGGCTATGAATCGAAATCGCTCACGACCCAAAATCGATAGAGTTAATGAAAAGTCAATTTACCTTGCCTTCAGGAAATACACAGAAATATCACGCCTCCCGACATGTGGGAAACACTAGAGGTATTATCTCGAATAAACGAAATATCCATTAAGAGGACTACACATCCCTGACAGAACAAAAAAATAGCGGAGATCCCCTCTTCAACGAGGCATCTCTTTCGCCATTCAAATCGCTCACTCCACTAGTGGTGGGCGGAAACCGATCGACCAAAAAAACAAGACCAGTCATGCGCAGTCCAGCGCAAAAAGACCACAGCTCAAAACTTAACTGCATTCAATACCAACGCGGGAAGACAAATGCTTACCGAGAAAAGTGACTATAAATTTCAAGCAGTTGTTGCCCTTGCGTTATAAAATAGATATTGTAATAAAACGATGTTGCGAGAATTTATCACGCAACATATCACCACCTCCTCCCGATAAAAAAAAAAAATGTGGAACATATTTTTTTTTTTTTTTAAATATCAAAGAGCATGCGATAAGCGGCTCAAAACGCACGAATTATGCGCTGATAATTAATTAAATTGCCTAACATGAGGCTAAATATAGAGTGTCTGGTGAGGATATACCTCAACAGAAAAATAAATATGTCTCAAAAAATATTCACATCGGGGAGGTGTCACCAACCCACATCACGTTAGCATGTAAACACAATATACGTATGCAAGTTACCATAATCATCATTAAACAGCATACTCTAATATTGTCTTTAAAAATGGATGTACAAATCTGATAGGAAAATTTAAATAGTACATTCTTTGACATGTAATGACATAAGTACATAGTAAAGTTAAACTACATGACGATCCAGGACATATGCTCTGGTATTCCGAGGGTAAGTACACAATCTAGAACTCGTCATGCTTGATACTAGTAAGGTAAGTCCTCAGCTCAACAATGACATTCTGAGAAAGTACAAGCAATATAATGCTAATTAATAACTAATATGCTTCATAAGGTACAATACATTATTAATAATTGTGGCTGTTTAGTAAACTAACGGCCCTTATATTAACTACTCAGTCCTCCTCTATTATCTTAAAAAACGAACAGAAGAAGATGACAACAAAGCACGATAGTGTGTACATATAAAGTAAGTACAGATGTGCTAATCTATTGTAGAAATATAGGTGTGTTATGACTCTGTAATATATGGAAATATAGGACAGAAGTATTAGTTGGAGTCATGTGGGCATCTAGACAAAATGTCAGCCATCACATTATCCGCACCACGGATAGCTCGTACCGTGAAGTGAAAAGGTTGAAGAGCTATAGCATATCGAGTGGATCTAGAACTCTTCAAATTCTTAGTCTGAATAGCTGTAAGAGCTTTCTGATCAGTCTCTAGAATGAAATGTGCGCCCAGGAGGAATCTTTGTAGCTTTAGAATTGACCAAACCATCGCTAACAACTCACGGTCTAAAACCGAGTAGTTCCTCTCTGCCGCATTTAGTTTTCTAGAAATGTACATAACAGGATGCAGAGTATTTGCATATTCTTGCATCAGTGCTGCTCCAATCCCAGTGGATGAAGCATCACTCCGAAGAACAAAAGTCCTATCAAGAGTAGGTAATCTTAAGATGGGAGGAGAAGAAAATATATTCTTGATTTGGTCTAGTGAAGATTGGCATTCTTCAGACCAACGGACCAGATTAGGCGAACCTTTCTTCAACAATGTTGAGAGAGGTGCCATGATCGAAGATAAATTTGGAATAAATCTCCCATAAAATTGAATTAAACCTAAGAGACTCCTAACTTGTTTCTTCGTTTTAGGAACAGAGATGTTCAGTATTTTGGAAGTATTGTGGTCTTCTGTCTTCAAGAGACCATGACCAACACGATGACCCAGGAAAGAGATTTCACCAAAACCAACAAAAGCTTTAGAAGGTTTCGCTGTCAAATTATTCTCACGTAGAGTGGACAGTAAGTCATATAACCCTAAATAGTGATCTTCCCAGGTATCACTGAAGAGACAGATGTCATCTAAGTATGCGATGACATCCGAACGATGTGACAGAATTCGACGCATCATGCGAACGAAAGTGGCAGGGGCGTTCATGAGACCAAAAGGCATAACATTCCATTGAAATAGACCCCTAGGTGTAGAAAAAGCAGTAAGAGGTTTGGCATGCTCTGCTAAAGGCACTTGCCAATAACCTTTAGACAAGTCAAGTTTAGTGAAGAATCTAGAATTAGAAAGTCTAATCAGTAGATCTTCTAACAAAGGCATCGGTTCAGCATCGAACTTTGTGACCTGATTCAATTTGCGATAATCAACACAAATTCGTATGTTCTTATCCTTCTTCCGGACAATAACCATGGAAGAAGAATATGGTGAAGTCGATGGTTCAATTATATTTAATTGAATCATTTCATCCAATTCCTTTTCCACTTGCGACTGAAAGTGTATAGGAATAGGATAAGGCCTAACCCTAATTGGATTATTGTCGGTAAGAATTATGTCATGTTCTATGACATCTGTGTGTCCAGGAATGTCAGTGAGAACATCCTGAAATGTTTGTAACATCGACGAGACTTGTCGATGTTCGTCACCAGAAAGATTAGGAGAAACAGAAACGTTTTTCCAAGATTCCGTAGAATGTAATGGAACCACTGGAAGGGGAAGATTAACATCAGAGAAGGTAGATTCCTCATCCTGTATGACAGACAGGGATGAATAATGACCGTGAGGTGCAGGAGCATCATCCGTTGCCTGGAAAATAGGCAGCAAATAGTCCGGACGTTCGTGAAATTCCGAAAGCATGTTTATGTGGAAAGTTTTATGCTTTCCATCAATATCGACCACATAGTCAACATCGGAAATCCGAGAGACTATTGCATACGGACCTTTCCATGCAATAAGAAGTCTATTTTCCCTACTGGGGAGTAGGACGAATGCTTTGTCACCTGGACAAAGTTGTCGTAGACATCTATTCTTGTTAGCAAACTGTCTTGCCTTCTCTTTAGCAATTTCTGATGAAGCAGTTGCTAGCTTACATGCCTCAATGATCTTTTGTCTAAGAGCAATGACATACTCATATGAGGATTGAGTTTCATCGCTAATATCATCGGCAGTGATGAGATCTTGTAATAAAGACATAGGGCCGCGTGGACGCGCGCCAAAGACAAGTTCGAAGGGAGAAAATCCTGTGTGTTCATTAGGGACTTCTCTATAGGCAAAGAGAGCCGCGGGTAAAACCCTGTCCCAATCTTGAGGATGATCTTCAGTTATCTTACCAAGCAAAGTCTTGAGCGTTCTATTCAGACGCTCAACTAACCCATTAGACATAGGATGGTAGATACTACTGAGAGATCGTTCAATATGTAAGGTAGACATTACCTGTGACATAGTGTCAGATATGAGTTGAGTGCCATGGTCTGACAATATTTCTCTGGGGAACCCCAAGCGAGAAAATATCAACCAAAGAGCATCTGCGATATCTGTAGTAGATATGCTCTTAAGAGGAATAGCCTCTGGCCAACGTGTGCACATATCGACACATGTAAGGATAAACTGATGTCCTCTGGCCGACTTGACCTTAAAAGGGCCAATAATATCTATGGCCATTTTCTGAAACGGCCGAATAGGAATGTCAGCAGTCTGGATAGGCGCAGCATGTCGTGGTCCTCTAGATTTGACCTCCTGACATACCTTGCATGATCGGCAGTAAATACGAATGTCCTTATTGACAAAAGGCCAAAAGAAAGCCGCAAGGACTCTCGACTTCGTACGGGAAAAACCCATATGTCCAGCACATTGCGAGTCATGAGCATGTTGTAATATTTGCACTCTCATGCTCTTGGGAACAAGAATTTGCGAATGTGCCGACGTAGTCGAATCTTGTACCATACGTACAAGTACGCCGTTTCTCATTGCAATCCAAGATTTTCTATTTGTATCCTGATTCGGATCACCTTTCTTCGCAAGAACGAAGAATTTTTTTAAAGAAGGATCTTCTTCTTGCAATTTTATGAAAGAGTCACGAGTGATTACTAAGTGACTATCTTGGCTATCAACTACATTATCACTATTCAGTGAAGTTTCGGGTGTTTGTAGAGCTTGTGCTCTTGTAACTACTGCATTTGTAGCTTGCATGTTATTATCTTCCCAAGCAGCAATCTGCTGTGGGGTACACTCCCTAACTCCGTGAATACGACCAATAATAAGGTCCGCAATAGGATTAGGTAAGAGACAATCATGCACATCTCCAGTAAAGAAAGGAGTGGCAATGCGAATTACAGCAGTAGGATATTTTTCTAGAGTGCCGCCAAATGTGACACATTTAATAACCCTTCCTGTAGCACAAGATGGATCTACAAGCGATTGTCTAACACCAATAGTGGTGCATCCGGAATCGAAAAGTAGTGAGACCGGAGTATCATTAACAAGACCCTTATGTAGAATTAAAGAACCCCTCCCGTCATGCGCAACAGCAGCAGGAAGAGCGGGAAGTGGGTGACCACAACTCAAAGTAGTTATGGTACCCGGTTCGAATAAAGTACTGCATTGGGGGCATTTGTTTGCTCTCTCAAAGTCAAAAGCAGAACTAGTGACAGCGTCAAAGTTTTTACTATCAACAACATGATTACAGGCTCCCTCAGTTTCCTGTTTTACAGCATTAGCCTGCTGATATATCTTTTTTTTGTGTTGAGATCTACCCCGACTATTATTACCTCTGAAGTTATCAGAGTTATTATTATCTCTGCAGTTATTATTGTCTCTATTGTAATTGTTATCCTGGTTCGAATTCCAGTTTCCACGATTACTATCATGTTCACATTGATGCGAACATCTATTTGTTTGGTTCTGAGGTCTTCGGCAGGAATAACCTCTATTACCATATCCTCTTTTGAAATGCTTATAATTATTAGGGTGATAGTAACGAGTACTATCAGGTTGTCTCCAATTCTTCGATGAAGAATCACCATGAAATTGGTTTCCATGATTTTGACAGAAATTACCGCTACTCTTTCTATCAAAATTTTGTTGGGATCTACGAGCAAAGTTTTGGCCATACGGAGCTGCCGAAGCAACTGGTAAACCTTCTTTCACCTTAGAGTTACCCATGGTTATGTGTGGGTGCGCAGTTACGTATTGGCAACAGAAATCTTCCATTTCTTTTATTGTTTTAGGTTTACGTTCATGAAGGAAAGCAAGGAAAGACTCATTGACAGACGACATGACTTTGTCTCTAAGTATTAAGTCCATAAGTCCTTCATAAGTTTTTTCCGTCTTAGATAGTTCAACCCATCGTGAGAAAGTAATGCGTATTTTTGCAATAAACTCGGAGAATTCAACTCCATTTTCAGGTAACATGTTTTTAAATTGTAGACGATAGCCGTCTTCGTTAAGCTGATATTTCTTTAACAAAGCGGCCCTGACAACCTCATAATTGTTCTTGTCAGGTTCATCCACCATATTTAATATACTTAGAGCTTTACCTGTCAGTATCCCTGATAACTGATAAACATATTTTGCTTTGTCTATGTTATGAGCTGTACATGCTTGTTCAAATCTGTCCAGATAGAACATTATGTCATCACTGGAAGGACTAAATGTTGGTAACTTAATCTTAAAAGTATCATTATTAGCCTTACCAGAAGATGAACCCTTGTTTGAATCATTACCATTACTCATGCTCGTCAATTTCAATTTTTCCAACTCTAAAGCTAAGACCTTTTCTTCATGTTCCATTTTTGCTTTCTCTTTCCTCTCATCAGACTCTCTCTGTAATCTTCTTTCCTCAGCCTGAGCCTCTTTTTGAAGTCTTTCATTTTCAGCTTCTTTTTCAAGTCTTTTATTTTCAGCCTCTTTTTCAAGTCTTTTATTTTCAGCCTCTTTTTCAAGTCTTTTATTCTCAGCCTCTTTTTGAAGTCTTTCAGCTTCTAGCTGTAGCTGGAGTTTTCTCTCCTCAGCTTCTGATTCCCTTTTTTGTTTTTCCATTTCCATTTGGAATCTTTTTTCATCCACCTGCATCTGCAGTTTCTTTTGTTCAGCTTCCATTGCTTTATCATATCGAGCAGTTGCAAATTCTTCTAACTTATCACCAGTCTTCCCAAGCAATTTACCCTGCTCAATAAAGTGCTCAAATGTAGACATGTTGTCTAACATATGAGTCCAAAACCTGAAATAATTAACTAATTTATTTCAAACCTAAGTGTAACAAGTCTTAATTAAGCACTTGTATATTCACATCACATTATATTATCCCAGTCTCTGTGGGAAACAAGTCTCCAATCAAAGAACTTGTATATGAAATATCAGCACTCAATTCTTGATCATAAGTGCACTTCTCATTCAATAGTGCACGACACTATTCATCATTCATTTATCATCAGTGTAGTAGTAACAGTGCATTAGCATAGCCCATTAACTAATTACTATAACTGTAAACAATGACTATGTAAACACATGCAGAATGTAAACATTGAAAATGTAAACAATGCAAACAATGTAAACAATAACAATGTAAACAATAACAAAGATCAGCAACAATACAAAAAAACGTTCGCAGAAATCAACTAAAAATAAAGCAGAAATTAATGAAATATCACAAAAAATGTGACGATATCTGCGCTATAATTAAACAAAATACATGACACCACAGTGTATAAACAAAAATGTTGTATGAAACTAAATTATAGACAAGAGTAGGCTAACAAATACAAACAAATCAAAACAAAACTAAAGAATGCGAAATAATAACGAAAACAATATTAAAACATGTCATCACAGCTAACATAAATAGCAACAGAAGTCGCTTAGCAAATTCCAGTATCGGAAATTTGCAAACCCTACAGAAAACGCTCACAATAGACGACCTCTATGACGTGGCATAATCTAACGGAGACACCACCCAACCGAGAACCCGCTGAAATATAAACATATAAATATACAAATAACATATAGACATATAACATATAGAATGAGATGATACACAGAAGACTCAGCAGAAGTATAAGGGCACAGTTTACATACAAACAGGCCACTTAACTTATAGGCTTCCAATCGTAGAACAGCAGAAAAAACGGATGTCAATCAACGTCCTAAAGAGCGAAGCTCCAACGATGATGGCACATCTGAACTGCTTCCACTGCTAACACGATGGTACAAGAGCTTCTGAAATGCTGTGTGTTGAGTTGTTTCGGCACTTGACCTTCTAATCCAAAAGTAAGTTGATGGAAATCGGTACTTGGCCTTCTTCAGAAAACAACCCGTTTCAACCGGCACTTGACCTTCACAAAAACGATAGCACTGGAACCTTGACAGCAGCAACTTGCTTGACTTGCGTAAAAGATAACAGCAGTCCGAGTTATCCGGCAACATGTAACAACGCCGGGTACTGTCAAATTCTTGTTTCCGTCAAAAAGTTGAAATTTTGACTTTTACCGGGCAACGCCGAGTACTTTGAAAATTTTGAAGATGTTGACTGTATTGAAGAATGTTAATTTCTTGAAGGATGCTGATGAATTCTTGTTGAAAATGAAGTGGGTAAGGGACCCCGTGTTTGCTGGTACCAGAATCAAACCAGCTTATGGCCACCAAATGATGCGTGGAACCATATGATGATGGATGGTATCCGCATGTCTGGTTTTGTGTAGTGTGCAGATGTGTTCAGTCAAACAATGTTCATACAAAAATAACAGGGCAATCCACATAGGACGTCAGTAAACTCACGACGTATAAAGTCAATGATTCTTGTAACAGCCGTTGACGTTTTTCTTCATTATTTATTGTGGACGCCACAGTGACAAAAGGGTTACGCGAATATGTAGGCACATCAAACAGTCATTATCACAGCAACATTCAATACAGCAATAGACGGTAGACAGCATTACAATGATGAGTCAGATGCATGTTATATTTCATAGTGCTGTAAATGTAGTCAGGTGAAAAACTCCATCCTTTTCTATAACAGCCAGGAGATAACCAGATGTATGAGATCAGTTCACTCTCCTTAGTCTGACTTCAGCAAGACAGACACGTCTGCCGAAGTATAAATAATGTCCTCAAAAATATCCTCTAGATAATAAAGGTTTTCCAAACCTAGTTCATTTAACAAAGTAGCAAGTAATGGTCCTTGGGACATGCATCAACCGATGCAGTACAATACAGCTCACATGTCGCTGTATTGTACTGCATCGGTTGATGCATGTCCCAAGGACCATTACTTGCTACTTTGTTAAATGAACTAGGTTTGGAAAACCTTTATTATCTAGAGGATATTTTTGAGGACATTATTTATACTTCGGCAGACGTGTCTGTCTTGCTGAAGTCAGACTAAGGAGAGTGAACTGATCTCATACATCTGGTTATCTCCTGGCTGTTATAGAAAAGGATGGAGTTTTTCACCTGACTACATTTACAGCACTATGAAATATAACATGCATCTGACTCATCATTGTAATGCTGTCTACCGTCTATTGCTGTATTGAATGTTGCTGTGATAATGACTGTTTGATGTGCCTACATATTCGCGTAACCATTTTGTCACTGTGGCGTCCACAATAAATAATGAAGAAAAACGTCAACGGCTGTTTCAAGAATCATTGACTTTATACGTCGTGAGTTTACTGACGTCCTATGTGGATTGCCCTGTTATTTTTGTATGAACATTGTTTGACTGAACACATCTGCACACTACACAAAACCAGACATGCGGATACCATCCATCATCATATGGCATCACGCATCACCTAGACATTTAACGTAGTCATCACAATATTCCAGAATAATTCTGACTGAGTTATAATGTGGTAGCAAGTAAGGTTATCTGTAGAACACTACACCTATTAGATACAGATACCTTCACAGCTGATCTCAGTCAGTACACTAAGTCCCCTATAAATATTTATAACATCCCACTTTACCACAGTTGGTCAGACCCATACCCAAATTTACCATAGTTTTTCACGTTTGTTTGTCTTCTTGTCACATAGCTGTGTGTGAGTGTTTTAGTGTAACTTACATTTCTCTATATATGGGAGGTGCAAGATTGTCTTAGGCTAAATTATAGTCGTATAGATAGGCTGGACTACGGAAACTACTCATTCCAGAGACAGATCTTCTCCTTAAACTATTCACTCGTGAAACTCTATTTCTTACACTTTTACTTCTCACGTACTATCGCCATCTCCCATACTCAGGCGGGACCGTACCTAACTTTAAAACCTATCTAAGCACGACAATAACCAAAACGTTGCTCAGTTGAATATAAATGTGTTTCATAAAGAAAGTAAGCTGATTTAAGAGCCTTTGTTGAAAGGCCAGTAGACTCCTCCACAACTAAAAACCTTGGCTCAGGAGATGATTGAAGAAAAGTACAACCCGAAAGAGTGGTCACACGTATACACATATGGATCCGCAGAGGGGGCAGTAAATAATGGCTGAGGAGGTATTTTTATAAGAGTCATAAACAAGATGATCATCCGTAAGGCCTTCCCAACCGGAAACATCTCCTCTAGTTTCAGGGCAGAAGCTATGGCACTACTACAATCTCTGAAAATCCTCACCAGATCAGAACAACAGCCACCAGCTAAGTTAGTAATCTTCACTGACTGTAGATCAATACTGGAATCAACAAAGAACACCAGAAATGAAAACATGACGCATGAGATCAGATCTGAGCTTTACATTATCCAGAGGTCATCAACCACTGCCCTTCAGTGAATACTCTCCCATTGAAGAATCGCTGTAATGAAGAGATCAGATCCTCTGTCTAGAAATAGCAGTAAAATAGAACAATTCAGTCACTCATTGCTCCATCGAGAATCTAAAAATCATCATCCACAACAAGTACAAAAATCAGTGAAAGAAGGAAGGTGATACATACATCAGAGATGACCCAATCCACTAACTAAACAGACACCAAAAGACCAAAATATTCCGCCTGAGAACAGGACACTGCAGATTGCTGGGCCATCTCTATCGCCTCAGGATATCTCATACAAATGAATGTGCATGTGGAATTGGAATCAAGACCCCCGAACACATTCTCCAAAACTGCCCAACACATGACCTGGCCAGGGGGTTCTGAGCTCAAGCAGAAGCTATGGGGCTGCCGCGCTGACCTGGAAAAGACTGTGGACTTCATTATGGCAACAGACCTGCAGATTTAGCATGACTACAAACTGAACGCAGAAGAAGAGTCATTGTTAAGGCATTCTTTTGCATTGTTTGCCATTTTTGGCATCTTAGGGTTTTTTGTTGTTGTTGAGATTTTCAGGTCATTGTACAGAAGTAGTTGTTGTTGTTTTCTTTTTAAGTCATTATTTTAAACAATTTGGCATTTTCAAAGGAAATAGGATTTTTTTGGGATTTCTGTCTTATGCGATTACTTCCGTGGAGAAGTCAGCAGTTCTATTACTGGATCAGAGAGATTTGATGAAGAAAATAGTGAATGACTTAGACAGTGTGAATGGAGATGTAGGAAAAGCTGTACTAAAGAAAATTAAGCAAGTTTTGAAACAAAAATATGGAATATAGAAAGCTGTGCTTAATTTCAGTTGTGCTAGCGGGTAAAAACGTTTCCTTTGATGAATTTTCAGCGGACTTAGAACCAATTAACGTAGTTTATTTGAAGTATGCTCCTATGGTGTCAGTACCAGTGGAAAGGAGATTTTCAGTGTTTAAAGTTTTGTTGACAGGTAGTAGAAAGTCATTCTCTTTTGAAAATCTGCAAATGGTTTTCATTGTGAATTGTCATTCGGGAATTTTTAAATAGAAACTTTTAATGTGCCATAGAAACTGTAAAAATATTCAGTTGTAATTTGGCCTTTTTTGTATGTGTGTTTTTTTAATAAGGAATTATTTTGTTGATAATCATAAAATTGTCAGGTTGGCACAGAAGCTGTGACAATTTAAATTGCATTTTTTAGGTGTCTTTGTGTGAGTGGAGAGAAGGGTGTGTGTATGTGTTAGACTGCATGGTTTTGGTTAATAAAATCGACTTTCAGTTTGTCACAGAATCTGTTTAAAAAAAAGGAAAAAAAAGTTGCATTTGTTTGTTTTTTTCCTTGGATTGTTTTATTGCACTTGTTTGTGTTAGTTACATAAAGAATTTCAGTTTGGCACAGTAACAATAAAAAAAGAAATTAAATTATATTTGTTTAGGCTCTTTTTGTTTTGCTTTATGTCGTTCATTTTCGTCTTTCAACAATATAAAATAGTTTTACTTCAGCTCGGACACTAAATAAATGAAAGTTGTGTTTTTATGTCATGTCTTTTTATTTTATAGGGCATGGAGGTAGGGACGGAGGGGGGGGGGGGGGGGAAAGGGGGGGTTGGGGGGGGTTTGGTCATACATGCATTTTCATAGGTCATGTTCTAGCAATTTTTAAGTCATTAAAATCTATCCCTATACAGTGCGCACAATTAAATATCTCGAACCAAGACCGGTTTTTACACACCAACATAACTGCAAATTGATAACACTGGTATACACACATTTTGGTGCCTTAAATTTTATAGCTGTTCTTGGGTAATTTTGGGTTGCTGATTCCAAAAATGTAATCAAATTTTTTTCTTGGGTTGATAACTAAGAATTCAAAACAATCCTAACATTTATTACAAATAATCAAATTTTTTTTTATATCATGCTCTAGTTTTTAAAGAGATAACTAAATACAATGACCATAAAGTAGGGCAATTAGTTATGTACAATTTGTCGCACGGAGGTCCAGTGTTCAAATCCTGGGTAAGCCACTCATGTCTGTTGTTTTTCTGTTGTCTGGTGTTCTACTTCTTTATTTCCTGCGAGTGCCTGATAACATACCTTTATATTTGTTTCATATTAATGTACAATCCTAGAGTTAGGTGCTATCAGTGGCATTTTGACTTTAGTCTGCATTCATATTATATGTAATTACTGTGCATATATTACCAAAAATGTAATAAAACTTTATCACTAGCACTTGTTTAGTCAACACGCAAAAAGGATCTTTTCGAGGACTTCCTGGAATGTGATATGCCCGGACAGTCACGCTTAAGGGTCCAACAGTAATCTGCCATCATGTGGGCATCCCAAAGTCCCTGGTATCTCTCTTCCATTGTTTTTATATCTTGGTGAAATCTTTCACCTTGCTCCTCACTAAAGTCGCCAAGATTCTCCGGAAATAAATGTAAATGGTTATGGAGGTAGTGCAATTTTATGCTCATGTTGCATCCAAGTTCACAAAAACTCGACAGCATGTTTCCAACTAATTCAGAATAATTGTCTGCTTTAAAGTTACCCAGAAAGTTTTGCACAACTAAAACAAATGATGACCAGGCTGTGGACTCTGTTTTGTTCATGGAATCAATAAAATTTGGATCGTTTATTAACTTTCTAATTTGAGGTCCATCAAAAATTCCAGCTTTAAGTTTGTCTATGCTCAATTCTGGAAACTTTCTGCATAAGTAATTAAAACAGGTACCATCTTTGTTCAGTGACTTAACAAATTGCTTCATCAAGCCAAGCTTTATATGTAATGGTGGCAGTAGAACTCTTTTTCGATCAATGAGAGGCTTATTGACAATATTTTTTTCTCCAACTTTAAATTCATCCCTCAACGGCCACTGTTTCTTTGTCCAGTGCATATCTTTTGCCCTGCTATCCCACAAACATATAAAGCATGGATATTTGGTGAATCCCATTTGCTGGCCAAGCAAGAAGTTCATCATTTTAAGATCTACACAAACTATCCAGTTATGTTCTAAATACTTCAATTTTTCCAGAACTGTGCTTCTGGTAGCATACTCCTCCTTCATTGTAGTAGAATGAGCTGTTGGAATTGAGCCATATTTGTTACCATTGTGTAAGAGAACACCCTTCAAACTTCTTTTAGAGCTGTCAATGAAAAGTTGCCACTCATCTGGTGTATAACTTACACCCATTTTGTTAACAAGACCACCTACATTAGTACAAAACAAAAGGTTTTTTCTTTACAAAAGAATGGAATAAAACCTTGCTCTCTGCTGCGATAAAATGTAACCTTTGTTTCAGCAGTCAGTAATTTTTTTTCTTTCAATCTTGAAGCCAAAAGTTCTGAAGATTCCTTGAAGAGATATAGATCTCGGATTAGATCAATTAGTTCAAGCTGGTCGAAGCGTTGAGCATCTGAAAAATTATCTTCGAAATCACTATCACCGTCACTTGTCGTTCCACATGCCACTGCTGTCTCATCTTCTAGCAGGGAATCCGAAATCTGACTGAAAGTTGGAACAGGTCGCCTAGCAGAATCTAAATCTGGATATTTCCACTTTTTGTGATTTTTTCCATTAATTCCCTTAATATTCACAACACAGAAATAACAGTCATCATAGTGGTTCTTGGGCTCTCTCCAAACCATTGGAATTCCAAATTTTAAATATTTTCTTTTCCCACAAGTCCACTGTCGCAGGTGTTCAACACATGTTTTGCAAACAATATGAGGAGCCCAAGACTTGTCCTGGTCACCTAGTTTTACTTTAAAGTAAGCAAAGTATGCCTTTTTGACAAAGACAGTAATATGCTTCCTATGTTCTTCTTTGAAAGTGTACTCTCCACAAATATAACAAAATAAATGCGGTGAAAGAAAACATGCTCTTCTTGAAGATGGTGCCATTCTCTGTTATGAAGTGTAATAAAATAAGTAGCTTACTAACATGCATGCAGTGGCTTAAAATCTAAAAAAAGGCGATTCTGGGAAGATTCTTGGAAAACTGAAACTGAGAGTAAACAAGCAGTTTTCTTTTGTAAAGGACTAGACAGCAATAGTTATTTTTACATAGCCTTATATAGAAAATATTGTAATAATACAGGGTGACCCAAAAAAAACGGGCCCGCGCGCGCACAAACAGTGCGCGCGCGGGCCCGTTTTTTTTTTTTTTTGGGTCACCCTGTATTAATGAAATACAAAAATGTCTGTATCTCAAAAACTAGAGCTGCTACAGACAAGTAAATGTGATATTTGGATTGAGCAGGCCTCATTTATGTACAATCAAGAGTAAAATGTTTGGCACCAAAATTTTTTTTTTTTTTTGGTAGGGCTGTGTAATCTAATCTCAGACCTACGGGTCTTTTATATTTGGACATGCGCCCTAATATAACCGACTGGGTTGAACGGGACGCGCCTCGCCAAAAGGAGGCAAATATTTATTTTTAAAAAGTACACACCAACATGTTACTGAATATTATTCATCACAAGTAGTTTACTTTCATTATTGCTGTAGTCTTGTCTTATGCATGCACTGTTTATAGCTTACACTCATATATCGACTGCTTTATTTTTATCAAAACTATTATGACATAGTTATTTAGACATTTTCCACTGGCAGATGGCAAAAGAACAGATGGGTGACCGCAGTGTGTGTAAGAGAGACATGAAGGCATTGGATATAAATCCAGCAACCTGGAATAATGAACCTGCAGTTTACACCAGGTGGCGATGCTTCCTTCGGCGTCACTTCAGATTGGGTGAAAATAACCTCTCACAACGAGCAGGAAAGAAATGTTCACGCCAAAAGGAACACCAGGCAAAACAAAAAAAAAATGTTGATGTCTATCAACTTATGAGCGCATTACCATTGTCAGTTATAACCAGTGGCGGATCTACTATGAAACTAATGAAGCTTAAGCTTCAGGGCCCCTAATCCCGGAGGGGCCCCAAAAGCGACTTTAGTCCACATTGCTTAAACATTTTGGGTCTACTGTATGAGAAGGGGTTTTTTTTTAAATAATAATATTAATAATATACAGTAGTGTAATACAATACAAAATAATAGTTAAAATAAAAATTAAAAGGTTATTAAAGTATCATGTAGTCTAGCTTTCTCAGAAAGCAGACCTACAATTTTTTTCCTTTCAAAGCATGCGACAATAGTCGCACGACTCAAATTGATTAATTTTTTGTTGTATATACAAGGTATTTCAACAATTCCAAAGTTTTCGAGTCAGTAACACAGATGTTGTAAAAGTGGAGTGTCGCGGTAAGCTGGCTGTTCTGCCGAGGCTAATGTAATTTTTTTCCCCTTTTTAACAGAGATCAAGACCCTAGAGGAATAACAATCAGTTCAGAAAGTACTTAAGTGGATACCCAAAACGCAAACTCAAGGAAAAGCGACCTGACGAAATCTCTAAATGTCAAAAACTAACAAACATTTGGCAATGTCAAGTTTGTCAACACCTACAGTTGAAACAAGCCAAGCAAATACCATTGAAGCCACTGATAGTGCACAAACTGTGGGAGCTCTTTCTAGCAATATTCAACCCACTGTTGACGCTTTTGATACAGATGACGATAACAGTGGTCAACATGAAAGTACCGCGGAACAAGCAGAGACTGAGCAGAAACATGAAGCAAATTCAGTGATTTCAAAGAATACAGTGACCTCGAAAACTGGCCCATAACAGTTGATAAAGATTTCATACAGAATTGCTTAATGCAAGACATAAATTTTTTTCAAAATATAAAACCAGATGATGTATATACCGAATCAAGCAGGGTTTACAAGGAGCAAAACAGAAGTTTCTCAAACAAATATTTTGAAAAAAGATTGAAAAATGGCCAGACTCCGATGAGATCCTGGTTAGTTTACTCAAAGAGCAAAGGCTGTATATACTGTTTTGTTTGCAAACTCTTTTCTAAATGCCAAACATCACTTACTACAGGTGGGTTTTCTGACTGGATGAATGTACTCAGAACTCTGGAGAATCACGAAGACAGCATGGAACATAAGAGGGCGATGTTGTGTTGGATAATAAGAAAGTCAAATAAAAATACTGTGGATCAGCAACTTGAAGAACAGATGACAAAAACCATACAGTACTATTTTAAAGTACTGAAAAGAGTTGTAGCTTTTATAAAGTTTTTAAGTGAAAGAGGTTTGGCATTTAGAGGTCATGAGGATAAGTGGGGCTCACCAAATAATGGAAACTTCATGGGGGCCATTGAACTTATTGCAGAATTTGACACATTTTTACACGAAAATCTCGTGAAATGTAAAAAGGAAAAAGTAAGTGCTACTTACCTATCCAAAACCGTGTATGAAGAATTGATAGAAATTATGGGAAAACATGTGCAAGATGAAATTGTGAATGAAATCAACAACCTAGACACCAAATCATACTCTATTATTGTTGACTCTACGCCTGACCTGACACATGTTGACCAGCTGATAATTGTGGTTCGATACTGCTATAATGGAAAACCCTGTGAGAGATTTTTAACATTTTTACCGATAGAAAACCATTCATCCATGACCTGGTTCAATAAAATACAACAAAGTCCTGGGTGAACATAAGCTTTCACTTGAAAATATCCGTGCTCAGTCCTACAATAATGCATCTAACATGAAGGGCTCGGAGAAAGGGCTGCAAGCACTCTTTAAAAACATTAACAGGTACGCAGACTATGTACCATGTGCAGCCCATTCACTTAACCTTGTTGGAGAAAAGGCAGTGTCTACTGTAACTGAAGTTGTTGACTATTTTGGCATTTTGCAGGAGCTGTATGTTTTCTTTTCTGCATCTCCACGAAGATGGGGGACTTTAAACACATAGGGAAATCTACATTTTTCTCTAAAGAGCTTAAGTGTAACTAGATGGTCTGCACACTATGAAGCAGTCCGGGCAATTAAAAATGGATATATGGGTATTTTACAAACTCTCAAACATATTTTTGAAGACTTAGAAAAGAAGCCTGAATGTAAACGAGATGCAAAGAATTTATACAACAAGTTGGTGCAGCTGGAATATGCTATTTTAACAGTCGTTTGGGAAGAAGTGCTGGAGGGTTTCAACAAAACAAGTAAGAAACTTCAAACCCCTGGTTTTGATGTATTTGAAGGTTATCTTCTGCTTTCATCTTTACTTTCGTTTGTTAAAGAACTCAGAGAAAATTCAGCCGATAGGATTGCAACTATGAATCAGAAGCAAACGGTTTGTGTGAAGATATCACTCCAAGTTATTCTGATTCTTCCAAACGCATTGTTACAAGGACATTTTCAGATGGAACAAGTGGTATTGCTTCTTTTAGAGGAGCTGGCAAATTTAGGATAGAAGTTCTATATCAACTCTATGACTGCTTGATAATCCAGTTACGCAAGAGGATTGGTCCATATGAGCCGATTGCGAATAGGTTCAATTTCCTCTCAGAATTGGTGAACAATTCTGAAATTGATGAGGACAGTATTAAACTTATATCGTATTACAAAGATGATATTGACCACAAATTAGTAAACGAGTGTTATCAGTTCAAAGAATATTTGCACCTTAGGAAATCCCAGAACACAGAAGAAAGCACGCCATCTAAAATGCAATGCGCAGAAGTTCTTCAGTTTATTTGTGTATAATTGAAGTGTTCCCCAATATTACTACTGCGCTTAAGCTGTACTTGACAATGCCCATCACGAGCTGTGAAGCAGAAAGGAATTGTTCAAAGTTATCCTTTATAAAAAACAAATTTCGGTCTACCATGACTGAAGAGCGCTTAAATTCTTTATGCATATTGTCTCTAGAAAATGACATTGCAAGGAAGCTCTCATATGATAAAACTGTACGTGAATATGTTGCTAGAAAAAAAAAACAGAAATAAGAGTATTTTTAAAATGTGCTACATGTAGTATGTTCTGGTAAGTTTAACTTTTCCTTCTGAGCACAAATCTCTTATGGACACACCTTGTCAGCCTTGTATTTTAACAAATGTATTAAAATATTTTATATTTTCCTCGTTGCTAATTTTCTTATCTTATAATTTTCTTGGTATGTCTTCAACGAACTAATTCTGAATGATGGAGGCAATCATTAAAATAGTTAAGATTTTAAAAATCACATATACCAAGGTGGATAGTGGTTTAGTGATCAGAACATATGCCTTTCAAGCAAATGTTCTGTATTCAACTCCCAGCAGAGTTGTTTCTTTTTTTGAAAATTCATTCATTTGTCTTCAGTTTTTATATGTGTGTTGTTGTGGATCAACTATAAAGCTTGAACTTCAGGTCCTCCAATTCCATTTATCTCTATAATACATTTCTTTCCCATACTCACACATTTTGTTTGTTTTTCTTTTAATAAAAGGGGCCCCTCCAAGAGTTCAAGCTTCAGGGTCCCCAAAATGTAGATTCGCCACTGGTTATAACCGAAGGGGCTATTAATACTACTATGACATAGTTATTGCTTTTACGTAAGGCGTGTGTTGTAGCATATCGTGTGCTGTCTGCTCAATGTCAAGCAGAATTCTTCCATTCCTTATCTCTAATCTAATATTAGCGGACGTCAAAATTTATGCCGCGTGCTTCTATGCATTCTGTAGGACAAAGGTAAAGCTTGGAGAGCGTTGAAAAAGGTGTGCTGTGTTTCACTGAATCAACCATGCGTAGGACAACGTATAATACTGTACAAGGTAAAATAATCTTGTGCACAGGTTTAAATAAAATTGAACCTACTAACGTTGTACAATCTGAAACATGTCTATGTCTGTCTGTCTAACGTTAGAAACCCTTCCTTTTTTCTATTTTTTTTTAACGTTATTATCTTCACAGTTGTTCCCTATCTAGGTCAGCTCGTGCAGGTATCGGGATCTCTCAAGAGACAGATAAAGAATAGGCTACTGCAACCTCAGGCGTGTCGTACAAGGCGACTAATATGAGGATGTGCATGAGGCTGGCAACCTCAACATGTCAAACAAGTTGCCACAGAAATCACCGCTGTAAGATGATGTAACTGTTTTCAGCAGGCTTCCTGCAAGGGCACCAGCAGCAGTGATGGCTCAATGCTCCATAAGGAGCGCAAAGTAAAATGATGATCCCTAGGTTATTGTATCAGTTATGTTGCTGACTTCCTGCATTGCTAGTTATGGTGCTGACTTCCTGCATTGCCAGTTATGGTGCTGACTTCCTGCATTGCCATGTTGTGAAACTGTCCACTACCGGTACCATACTTCACTGTCTTCATTTTTGTCTCATAAATTTTGTCAAGTTGTCACAGTATGTCCTGACTTTCATCTTCTGACAGCGTGCCCAGGAAAATGTTGATCTTTTCTTTAAGGCTGCACAAAGCAGTAAACCAGTAAGGTGGGGAGCGGTTGAGGTTTTCACAAACTGCACGATTTTTAAAAAAAAATGGATCATGTCATCATCATTATCACGTTGTTGTCGTCGTCATCATTATCATGTTGTTGTCGTCATCATCATCATTATCATGTTGTTGTCGTCATCATCATCATTATCATGTTGTTGTCGTCATCATTATCATGTTGTTGTCGTCATCATCATTATCATGTTGTTGTCGTCGTCATCATTATCATGTTGTTGTCGTCATCATCATCATTATCATGTTGTTGTCGTCATCATCATTATCATGTTGTTGTCGTCGTCATCATTATCATGTTGTTGTCGTCGTCATCATCATTATCACTGTCGTCATTGTCATCATCATCATTATCATGTTGTTGTCGTCGTCATCATCCTTATCACTGTCGTCATTGTCATCATTATCATCGTTGTCACTATCATTATCACGGGTTGCCTCCCCTTTGCTCTGCAGGGATGGCCCAACAATGGCCAAAACCTAGAGTATCTAATGTAGGTCTTCAAAGGTGTCTACCTTCGCACAAGATTACTCTTGGCAGAGATGTAGATAGATGGATGATGATGCTTCTACCTCAAGGGAGATTCACAGGATATATCAGAAGTTAAGAACAATGCTGAATGTGTCTTAGCAATGTTAACTTTTATCTGCCCGACAACTTTTGTGAAGAAGTATTAACCCAACTGACTTAACAGTGAATATCTTCTTATTATTTGGCTCTATGGATGTAAATAAAGATATATTAAAGATGCTGATTCATCCGTGTGCACTTCTCTCTTTAATAACTAAATCAACTTTGAATTTGTAACAATAACATATAACAAATTTAATGATCAATGACTTTGAAACAAATGTAAATAAATATGAATTGGTGATTGTGACATAAATATAGTCACGTAGATCCGACCACGTTTGCTTCCTTTAATTAGCGTTTAAGTTTTGCTAAAGCCAACCACGCAATTCGCTGTTGTTGACTCACCTTTGAAGCCACGCCTATTTTTCCTGTCTTACATGCGCTAATAAGTGTTTAAAAACAGACCTATTAGTTAGCCCGCGACCTGCCAGATAACAGTCAGCGAGTTATGATTCGTTTATCTGAATTATCACGCGAGCGCTTTGCCAATCATCATTTTTGACAGACTGAAGCGCGCGTAGAGATAATAGGGTTCTTTGAAGGGGAATCGACGGGCATAAATTTTGCCGTATAACTGTTTGATGTTCAAAATTTCAGGGGGCTTAAATATTTCTTAAGTATTTGATCTACGGCAGGGGGAGACAATCTAAGACTGCCGTTCGTACGACTCACGTTGTATGATGTTCGTCGGCAAACGCCAGTAGAGCGAATAGCAAAACCTTTCATCTCGGGAAAGTTAGATTTCTGAATTCTCCCAAAACCCAGAAGGCGTGAAGTATCGCATCCTTTGGTGATATAACACAAAATCTGTATATATTCTGCCTTCTCTCCTAGTCAGTTATCAGTCGCTCCGAAATTTTGGATAAATCTAAGCACGCCAGACTAGGAACCATTTTATTCGCTAAATGTGTTAAATTGTCCCGTGGAGATTTAAATTTCTGATTGTGGTAATAAGTTGAGTTGTGCTTAAATATTAAATGTGTTAAAAGTTTTACCATTTTATTCACTGCTATTCCCTAGCGTTAAGACTAGCGAAATAGCAAAACGCGCGGATATTTTCTTACCAGGGGTTCAGTAATGTAAAATCCATCAACCATTTTTAGCTGACTTCAGTATAATGTTAAGAGTGACGGATAAAGTGACAGAGTAGTATGCACATTATATTTCTTTGTGTGTACATTTTTTTAAATTACAAGTGTTCATATCATGTGTTAAAAACCGACAGACGCCAACAATCAACTAACTAGAAATGACAGGCGATATTTGTTAAGGGTGTAATCATAATTTAATTATAACTGACATCGTGCGCTGAGTGTTTTACCACAGAAAAAATGGGGGGGGGGGGGGGGGGGGATGGCTGCATGCTTAAAACCCAAATCCGTACTTGCTAAGCGAAGCGCGATAGTATAAGCTTAAAATACCGTGTGCCTTTTAATTTAATTAGAGAACGGAGAAGATAAGAGATCACACTTTACGCGTGATAGCATAGGATTGTCATTTTGGTTAAATGTTTGTTTTCTCCCCAATATAGGTTTGGTCAAAACCAGCGGCCAGCGTATTTTTTCTAATTGTGGGCCTTTTTCTCAGTTACTGAAGGCATATGAACTGTAACTTGAGCTAAACTGGACTTATAAATATCCAGATTGTTTTATTAAATTTATCTGCTCGCTGCGGCAATAAACATAACATTTTTCTTGACTACTGACAGTCGTTTACCCAAGTGAATTTTATCCAGGAGATAACGCTGTTTCATAATCAGAGCAAGCCGATATGATTATCATCATCATTCATAATTAACAGTTTTTTTTAGCAACCATATGTTGTTCCTGCTGTTTATTGTGAATGCCATATCTCAGAGAGTTCCGGTATTAACGATTCTAAGTGACAATTGTGTATCCAGAAAACTACCACCAAGTTAGGCGTTCCCCGTGTAACATTTAATTATTACTGGAGGAACTGGGGCCCCGATTCGGATGATACCAGCTACTGGACTTCATATGCACATTCATGGATTATCCTTCCAAAGCATTGTGTCACCAGATTAGGTAAGGAGTGAATGAGTGGCCACGTATAACAGATGAGAGAGAGAGAGTGAAATATTTTCTTTTGTTACGGGAAACATTGTACCTGCAAACTTCTTTTTTTTTTAAACTATTGTTTAATTTTTTACTGGATAGCTTAAGTAGGAGCTTTGTTCTTTTCTTTACTGTCTATTCTATATAATAATAATAATAAATTCTTTAAGCGCCAAACACGGCGCATAAGGCAGAAACCAGTGCTCTCCAGGTTGTTCGTTGTGACGCCACTCCTCTTAGCTCTTGCACATTATTTAGGCCCAACGTTCTTCCTTCTCTTATTATTGTTCTTCTGAGTGTTTCTTTTGGTCTTCCTTTTTTCCGCTTACCCTCAGGAACCCAAGTGAGCGCCTGTAGTGGTATTCTGTTGTTTTGCATTCGTAGGACATGACCGATATATGACCATCGTCTTTTCCTTATATAGTCGGAGACATATTTCTGCCTAGAGTCTTCTCTTATTTGTCGATTAGTCTTGAATTCTTTCCAACTGATGTTCATGAGTTTTCTAAGACATTTGTTCTCGAATGTATTCAGCTTGTTCTCCAATGATTTTGTTATTTTCCAACTCTCACAGCCGTATGTTAACACTGAGATAACATTTGAATTAAACAGACGAAGCTTGGTATGTATATTCAATGATCGTAATTTCCAAATGTTAGATAATCTATTGAAGGCGCTAGCTGCCAAAGCAATTCTAGTATGGATTTCTCTTGTTGTGTCACCATCCTGAGTCATTTTACTGCCTAAATAATTGAAACTTTCAACTTTCTGTAGTTTTTCCCCGTTCAAGATGATATCAAAGGTCTCGTTAGAAAAGTTCATAGCTTTAGTTTTAGAGGCATTTATTTGGAGACCAATTTTAACCGAGAGATGACACAAATTATTTATTGCTTCTTGGGATTGTCTTGGTGTTGAACTTAAGAATGCTACATCATCTGCGAAATCCAGGTCCCCCAGGAATTTGCCATTTGTCCATTTTATACCCAATTGTTCATTGTGGGTATAGTTTCTCATAACCCAATCAATAGCTATTCCAAAAAGTAGTGGTGACATAATACAGCCTTGTTTCACCCCCCGTCTTGATACATAGTTCTTACATTCCAGTATCCAATTTTAGAAATCTCCTTAGCCCCCAAGATATTAGAGTGAGTCATGTTTACTGTCGAGCCTGGTTCTGTTTCGGTAACAATAGCTTGTTTTACGATAGTGAATTGTTAACTCACTGATCAACCCTATTCTATACCCTAGTGTTAATCTTTGACCTTTTGGGTTATTAACTTCTTGCGGGATCTTTTCTCAACAGAGGGGAGGGCACTTATGGGGTTATTTTTATATATCTGTAAACTTGCTTTATATTGATTTCTATATGTTTGATGTTGTGAGAAGTTTACGTGATAATAAACTAAGGATCCCGTTACACGCCCATTAAGGCATATTGGGAATATGTTTCTTGACCGTCGGCACACTAGGGATGATGTGGTCAGCATCACTCCGGCCGCCTTAACCTTCCCAGAGTTGCTCTGGTACCCATTTGGGGCTGGGTTGACCCAGGAGCCGTTTGTGGCCTAAAACAATCCCACCTCATCTGGGGATCGAACCATAGACCACTGAGCCAGGAAGCCAGTGCACTAACTACTATGCTACCGCGGCTCCCAATAATAAACTAAACAAAACTTAATTTATCGTGTTGGTCAGCCCCATACCCAATTATCCATAGTTTTTTTCACGTTTGTGTGTCTTGTTGTCACATAACTGTGTGTGTGTGTGTGTGTGTGTGTGTGTGTGTGAGTGGTTAAACATATATGTTACATGTATGGAGAGTAGGATTTTCTGATAATAAATTACAGTCGTTAAGATATGCTGGACTAGAGTATCTTCTCAATCCAGTGACAGATTCTACCCTTAAACTATTCACTCGTGAAATCTATTTCTTATTTCTTACTTATTTACCGCTATCACTTCTACTCAGACGGGACCAAATAAATCTCTATACCTATCTTTAAAAATTACGACAGAATGTCGGCTCGTCCGTAGGATTGATCTAAAATCTGGAAAAAGCACAACAGAATGATTTAAGTTTGAGTCTAGAAATTGACTAACGTCTGCTACTGTATCTTAGTCCAACTGTAGATAGAGTGTGGCGTGCGTTTGTTTTGTGAGTTTAAGGAATATTGTAACTTCTCAAACTTGATCTTACAGCTCACATCAGAACTACTAACTTCTGACTGGGACTTCAGAAATTCAAATGTTCACTAACTGCTCACAAACTTGCGACGGGACTTACATAAAAACTACTGGTACTCACTAAAACTCCAACTTACACTAAATTAAACTTCAGCTACTACCAAATACGCCCTTGTTCTTCTTCTTCTTCCGTCCTAAGCCAGCGACCGGCAAAGCAGTCAGTGGCCATTACGCCTAGTGGCGTCTTAAGGGCAACAGCGAATAGATTTTCTCTGCCGTTGTTCCCATCACGCCTAATGGCGTCTTTAGGGCAACGACAAATCAATCCGTTTGTTGTTGTTTCCGTAATCAAAGTGACTGGCAAACGGGTGATCAGCCCGTTGGGGCCCTTGTTCTACTTGGGCCTAAAATGGGAACCAAGAATACAATAGTAACACTGTAACCTATCAAGCATGGTCTTAAAAGATGACTAAAGAGGGTTGGGCATGGGGTTAACTACCTTGTACTGTAGAAACTTTCAAATAACAAAACTTCAGTAAGTATGGACAAGACAATGGATAGGACGCACACTGAGGAAACTGAGATAGCATAGTAATCCAGTCCTTTTTCTGAAATTCCCAGGGTAAGAAAGGTACAAGAAAACCAAAAACCACACGGAGAATAGAACTAGAAATGACTGGGATAATGAAGACATAGAAAGATCTTAAGTAAATGATACAGCACAGGAGAAACTGTGGTTAGTGCACTGGCTTTCTATCTCGGTGGTCCATGGTTCGATCCCCAGTTGAGGTGGGATTTTTTTAGACCGCAAATGGCTCCGGGGTCGACCCAGCCTCATGAATTGGGTACCAGAGGAACTCTGGGAAGGTTAAGGTGGCCGGCATGATGCTGATCATATCACCCCTAGTGTGCTGATAGTCAAGAAAATATGGGCCTAACACCATATACCCAATATGTCTCAATGGGCATGTAACGGGATCCTTTACCTTTTACCTTACAGCAGAAACTGGCATACGTTTGTTGAAGGCTTATGCTAACTGGGGAGCTGAAGTGATTGATGATGATAATGCCAAATAAAGTGCAGTTCCTTTTTCTGCCAAATAACACTCACTTTCCTACCAAGCTAAACACAAATTCCAGCCAAATGACACTCAATTTCCTACCAAGCTAAACACAAATTCCAGCCAAATAACACTCACTTTCCTACCAAGCTAAACACAAATTCCAGCCAAATTTTTTTTCACTTTCCCTACCAGCTTAAACACATAATTCAGCCAAATAACACTCAATTTCCTACCAAGCTAAACACAAATTCCAGCCAAATAACACTCACTTTCCTACCAAGCTAAACACAAATTCCAGCCAAATAACACTCAATTTCCTACCAAGCTAAACACAAATTCCAGCCAAATAACACTCACTTTCCTACCAAGCTAAACACAAATTCCAGCCAAATAACACTCAATTTCCTACCAAGCTAAACACAAATTCCAGCCAAATGACACTCAATTTCCTACCAAGCTAAACACAAATTCCAGCCAAATAACACTCACTTTCCTACCAAGCTAAACACAAATTCCAGCCAAATAACACTCAATTTCCTACCAAGCTAAACACAAATTCCAGCCAAATAAACACTCAACTTCCTACTGGGAAGCAAACATTCAAATGCACTAATACACAAACTTCCCAACTTACAACCACAAATTACAAATAAAACTCAATTTCCTACCAAGCTTAAACACAAATTCCACCAAATAACACTCAATTTCTTCTCCAAGCTAAACACAAACTCCAGTCAAATAACACTCAATTTCCTACCAAGCTAAACACAAATTCCAGCCAAATAACACTCAATTTCCTACCAAGCTAAACACAAATTCCAGCCAAATAACACTCAATTTCCTACCAAACTAAATACATATTCCAGCCAAATGACACTCAATTTCCTACCAAGCTAAACACACATTCCAGCCAAATAACACTCAATTTCCTACCAAGCTAAACACAAATTCCAGCCAAATAACACTCACTTTCCTACCAAGCTAAACACAAATTCCAGCCAAATAACACTCAAAGTATGGACAAGACAATGGATAGGACGCACACTGAGGAAACTGAAATAGTCCAGCCAAATAACACTCAAATTTCCTATCAAGCTAAACACCAAATTCCAGCCAAATAACACTCACTTTCCATACCAAGCTAAACACAAATTCCAGCCAAATAACACTCAACTTTCCTACCAAGCTAAACACAAATTTGGCCAAAACTAACACATCAATTTATCTAGTGTACAAGAAAATATGGGCCCTACTAACTATTCCCAAGCTAAACACAAATTCCAGCCAAATAACACTCACTTTCCTACCAAGCTAAACACAAATTCCAGCCAAATAACACTCAATTTCCTACCAAGGTAAACACAAATTCCAGCCAAATAACACTTACTTTCCTACCAAGCTAAACACAAATTCCAGCCAAATAACACTCAAATTCCTATCAAGCTAAACACAAATTCCAGCCAAATAACACTCACTTTCCTACCAAGCTAAACACACATTCCAGCCATATAACACTCACTTTCCTACCAAGCTAAACACAAATTCCAGCCAAATAACACTCAATTTCTTACCAAGCTAAACACAAATTCCAGCCAAATAACACTCACTTTCCTACCAAGCTAAACACAAATTCCAGCCAAATAACACTCAATTTCCTACCAAGCTAAACACAAATTCCAGCCAAATAACACTCACTTTCCTACCAAGCTAAACACAAATTCCAGCCAAATAACACTCACTTTCCTACCAAGCTAAACACAAATTCCAATCAAATAACACTCACTTTCCTACCAAGCTAAACACAAATTCCAGCCAAATAACACTCAATTTCCTACCAAGCTAAACACAAATTCCAGCCAAATAACACTCACTTTCCTACCAAGCTAAACACAAATTCCAGCCAAATAACACTCACTTTCCTACCAAGCTAAACACAAATTCCAGCCAAATAACACTCAATTTCCTACCAAGCTAAACACAAATTCCAGCCAAATAACACTCAAATTCCTACCAAGCTAAACACAAATTCCAGCCAAATAACACTCACTTTCCTACCAAGCTAAACACAAATTCCAGCCAAATAACACTCAATTTCTTACCAAGCTAAACACCAATTCCAGCCAAATAACACTCAAATTCCTACCAAGCTAAACACAAATTCCAGCCAAATAACACTCAATTTCCTACCAAGCTAAACACAAATTCCAGCCAAATACCACTCAATTTCCTACCAAACTAAACACAAATTCCAGCCAAATAACACTCAATTTCCTACCAAGCTAAACACAAATTCCTACCAAGCTAAACACAAATTCCAGCCAAATACCATTCAATTTCCTACCAAACTAAACACAAATTCCAGCCAAATAACACTCAATTTCCTACCAAGCTAAACACAAATTCCTACCAAGCTAAACACAAATTCCAGCCAAATAACACTCAATTTCCTACCATGCTATAGTCCGTTCACCAATTGATGTTCAACTTTGAAATTTGTTTTTAAAAAAAACTACCTGATGTAATGAATTTATATTTTGCATGTAGTCTTATCTATATTCACTCTCAGGAACATTATAGAGCAGTGCTCAGAATGGCAAAGACAGCTTTACATTAATTTCGTTGATTTTGAAAAGGCTTTTGACAGCATACATAGGGACAGTTTATGGAAAATACTGAGGGCTTATGGAATTCACAGCTGCATAGTGTCAATCATAAAAAGCCTCTATGCCAACTTTACGTGTAGTGTTGGGCAGAGCAACCTAACCTTTGAGGTGAAGACAGGAGTACGACAGGGATGCCCCTTATCAACCACTCTATTTTTAACAGTCATAGACTGGGTGATGCGCCAGACAACAGAGGGCAGTCCAAGAGGAATAAGATGGACTACATTTTCTACATTGGAAGATCTGGAATATGCAGATGACATTGCACTACTAGCACATTCACATAAACACATCCAGGAAAAAACGGATAGACTTAATAAGTTTAGCCAGCAGGTGGGCTTGAACATCAATTTAAAGAAGTCAGAGGTCATGACGCTCAATGTGAGCAACCCTGAGCCCATATCAGTAAGGAATCAGCAACTGGTACAGACAGACACCTTCACATACCTAAGATGCATAGTAACACCAGACGGCGGGGCAGGCAAAGACATCAACATCAGAATGAATAAGGCAAGAACAGCCTTCTTTAGCCTAAACAACATCTGGAAGTCCTCCCAATACAGCACAAGCAAAAAATTAAGATTATATCAGAGCTGTGTGCTTTCTGTGCTTCTCTATGGTGCGGAATGCTGGAGAGTTACAGAGAAGGAAATGTCGAAATTGTCCTCTTTTCACACAACATGCCTAAGAAAAATTCACCGAATCTTTTGGCCGAATACCATCACTAACCAAGATCTGCTTACTCGTAGCAAGCAAGAGGACATGCACATCATCATAGCTGGCAGACGCTGGAGCTGGGTTGGCCATGTCCTCAGAAGAGACACCGATGCTATCACAAGAACAGCTATGCTTTGGACCCCTGAAGGAAAACGAAAGAGAGGCCGACCAAAAACAACCTGGCGGAGGACTGTGGAGGCTGAGATGCAAAGAATGAACCAGAGTTGGGGCACTGTACGAAGGATGGCCACCGACCGAGCAAAGTGGAATCAATTTGTTGTTGCCCTACAAGACGCCACTAGGCGTGATGGCCACTGACTGCTTTGACGGTCGGCGGCTAAGGATCAAAGAAGATGTAGTCTTATATTATCCATGACGTTATGAAAACATTTTTTGCCTCCAGAAAATGTATCTAGTTTAAGATATCTCTTCTTCAGGTTATATTAAAATCACACCCCCCTACCAGTATTAAAATGTAGCATTTCAGCAGTACATTTGTGTTGCACGGGCAATAAATGGTTTTTTAATAGAAAAAAATATATTTTAAGACAAAATTATGACATTTCGTGCACCGCAGTTGTCTGCTGTTGAAAGCTGAAATAGTGCGACATCATTAGTGCAAATCTGCACCGTTGTAAAGTCAGTGGCGTATTGTGAAATTATTGTAAAGTTATAGCTGCATTGTATTATACTGAGACAATTTTTTTTTTCTGCACATATAGAATAATATTACATTCATTATGAGTTTGAAGTGCAAATTTATAACTATGAAGAAGGTTACTATAATGCTGTACAGACACTTCTGCAGGGAGGCTAAAAAGGGGAGTTTATATCACGACATCAATAGACCTGATATAAGAACACAGGTTGCGCTTGGTATTAACAGAGTTTCTTTTTGTCGATGGATACATGATGTTGAGTCTAAAAATGTCAGGCAAGGAAGGAAAAAAAAAGTTGACAACTTCGATGAAGAAGTTATTCGACGTGAGATTTTCAAAATCTTTTCGTTAAATGAACTTGTCACTCTCCGCAAACTGAAAGTGAAGCTGCTAAAGGATTGTGATATTGATATCTCAAAAACAACTCTTTGGAAAGTTGTAAGGTCCGTTGGTTTTACGTTTCGCAAATCTATTGGAGGCAGGAACGTATTATGTGAAAAACCACACTTAATTGCTGTCCGAAGCAAGTATGAACACGAAAGATGGACGGATATGATATAGTATATTTAGACGAAACATGGGTTAATTCACACCATACAAATGAGAAAGAATGGCAATCTTCTGACAGTGTTCATAAAAGGACAATTACCAGTAGCAAAGGACAACGAATTATAATTGTGCATGCTGGCAGCAGTGAAAATGGAATTGTCCATGACGCAGAACTAATGTTCCAGGCAATTTCAACAGATGGTAGGGACTACCACACTGAAATGAATGGACATATTTTTCGTTCTTGGATAGAAACAACTCTTCTCCCCATTCTTGACAGACCATCATGTATTGTAATGGACAATGCATCCTAAAAGATGAAATAAGAACTTGGCTACGAAATGAAAATGTCAATGTCGACAATACCTATTTGAAACCTGAATTGTTACAGCTTGTGAAACAGACTAAGAAGACTAAGGTGTATTACGTTGACAAAATAATTGAATCATATGGTCATACCTCTCTTCGACTACCACCTTATCATCCGCATCTTAACCCAATAGAGTTACTTTGGGCTAAGATCAAAGGACAGGTTGCAGCACAGAACACCACATTTAAAATGAGCGACGTGAAAGTTCTTACACATGATACCCTAAAAAAGACAGATTTTCAATTCTGGAAGAAATGTGTAGATCATGTGCTCTGTGAAGAAGAATAATACTGGCAACGTGATGGATTACAGTTTATCCAGCCATTAACACTTGTTAATCTAATGGAATCGTCAGATACGGACTGAGATAAATGTAACTTAATTGAGATATCAAAAACATAAAACAATGTAATTATGCTCCTTCAAAACAAGAAGAAATAGTGCAGGTATACATGTAAAATTTACCGTGTCGTGTACAATATAGTTTTGAATAAAATTTCTTTTCCCCCATGTTTCAGATTTAAATGTATCACTACTTATAGCTGTTTCCTATGCGGTGAGCAAATATGGATACGCCTCTGATCCTACTTTTGACATTTAAGACGTAGTATACTGTAAAATTTAATTTTTAAGCCGTGCTTCTTGTAAGATTCGGAAAAGATCAAAGGAATTTACGGTTTTGAAGAATGCAGAATTTATATTGACTTAACAACAACATATTTGTAACGTCATGGATAATATAAGACTACATGCAAATATAAATTCATTACATCAGGTAGTTTTTTTTAAAACAAATTTCAAAGTTGAACATCAATTGGTGAACGGACTATAAACACAAATTCCAGCTAAATAGTACTCAATTTCCTACCAAGCTAAACACAAATTCCAGCCAAATAACACTCAATTTCCTACCAAGCTAAACACAAATTCCAATCAAATAACACTCAATTTCCTATCAAACTAAACACGAATTCCAGCCAAATTAAACAGATTTCTGTCAAACTAATAACGACCAAGAGCTCTCTTTACTCTCTTGGTAACTAACTGTTGATGACTTTCTAGCAGATTATTATTCACTGTTCAGAAAATGTGTCATGATGGATATCCTACCATATGATTGGCTGCCATGCCTATCTCTAAAAATCATTCACCTATTTTACTTGTTGACCATTACTACTGACCATTAATACCCAGTTCTGACATTTATTCCCTGGGATGTAAAGTGTGTTCACCATGTAACTGTGTAACTAGTCAACTAAAAATTCTGCAAGACGAAAGAAAATTGTTATTTCACAAACATCGTGATTATTTACAGATTACTGAGAAGGGGTGGGGCTCCAATATGAAACATCTTCCGAGGGTCTCTAAGTCACTTAAGTATCAATATCAGGTAATAAATAATTTTTTTGCTGGTTATCTATTTGTAGCTTTTGTGACAAAGTAAAAATTGCCTTCTTTTCTCTCTGTCAATCTTTTATCATACCAGTTCTCTTTCCTCTAAAAAATCCACCACTCGTCTAAAGATCAGATCTCCCATTTTTTTCTGAATGAAATTCCTTTCTCTTTGTTCTACGTTTTACTGGCAAAAAGTCTTTCGACTCCTGGCAATGAACTTTTGACCACGGTTTAGTAACATGGGTTTCCCCCTGGGAATAATTACACTTTTAGCAAACTGGTAGGCAGTCGTAGTGTTATGTGACTTTTGACCTCAGCAACCAGCATGGAGTTCCTTTATCAGTGTTCCTTTATCGCCTGGTATCAGAATGCCAAGTACTGGCCAGTGTGTGTGTGTGTGGTTGGGGATGGAACGAAATGTCAACATTAGTTCAGGTCCTGGGAGCCGCGCTAGCGTAGTGGTTACAACACCGCTCTGGCGACCGGGTGATACAGGATCAAACCCGGGCGACGGCATTTGAGGATTTTTCGTCGACCGGGATTTGGACTGGATTAACTCGAGACCTGGCGAGAACATTTGAAGGAGTGTCGTCGACCAGGGACTGGCGGCTCCTGAGCCGACCCAGCTGCAATGGGTACCTCCGAAATCGGCGAGTATTTGCCTGAATGGCGAGGGACACCTGTCTCTGTACAAGAAATAAAGGGATACTCACGTAAAATCAATGTCAGGTTAGATATAAATAATAACCTGAGATTTCGCCTCGAGTATTAGCGGGCGAACGCAAAAAAAAAAAAAAAAAAAAAAGTTCAGGTCCACCACCCCTAACGTAGGCAGATTAACCCCACCAAACAGAACAGGAAATTTAGGCGCGAGATTCTCGAAGCGGCATTCTCTCGCTAGCCCGCAGATTAGCCTGGACAAGATGGTCCTGTCAAGGCAATTACAGAGGGGAACTGTCCAGTTTTAAACAGCAGTGGTTAGTTGAGCGCATCCTATCAGGTTGTCCTACCAGGAGACCTAACCATATGCAGTGTTCTCGAGGGCAGACATACTCCATCCCAATTGGTGATGAGCCCTGTGTCAAGACAGAGGAAGTAACCTGCCATCCTCTGAAACCCTAAAAAGAACTTGCCATACTGGACCTGGAGTGCTGGGACAGATTTGAACCCCTCTGGCAACTAGACAACATAAATTTCAGCAGCATCTGAGATGAGTAGTTTATAATGCCAGCAAAACCACTGCAGAATAGTCCAATTGTCCTAGGATGAAAAATTCATTCTGACATTGTTCAGAACCATTCATAGATTAGTGAACATAGCTTATAGTTGTACATTTGAATATATGTGAGAATCTATCTTCATTTTTGTAAACTTTACATAACAGAGTCTGTTATTTTTCTTGTAATATTTAACTGGGTTGTATAGTTTTAGCAATTAAAATCTACACTCTGGGGGCACTATTGGGTCGGGATATTTTTAATGTGGCTGGGCACCAAATCTCTTATCCAACTATATGTACTATATTACATATTCCTTTGTAGGATTTCGGATAAAGAATTTATCGCCTAGAGAATATCCTGTTTAGTTTCACCAGAATTCTCTTTTAAGTAAATTTCTAGTACACTAATTCCCGAGGAGAGGCAGTTCCATTACGAACTCGTAAACTATCAATAAGACATTATTATCTTTATTATTCCATTCCATCCAAGCTGTCCTTCTCTTCAAAACTACTCCATGACAGCTTTCTCATAATAAAGTTGAAAGAAAAAAAAACATCTTACATTTCATTTTAGGCATAATGCTGGCATTAGGCATAATAATAACCTTTATCTTCAAAATTTAATGCTTCATTAGAAATAAACATTATACTAATGCTATTATCATTCTAGGACGGGACCCAAGATGCATCAAAAGTGAGGAATGCAGTAAGCGACCCATAGCTTGACTGCCTGCATCAGGGTCAGCAAACCAGAGCTGACCAAGACCCTACTCCACCTCCACGTGGTGGTCCTGGAAACAGGCTGCATCACTGCAGTCTGGCTAAGGAGTAGGGATCGAAGAGGGAAGGCAAACCCGGTCCCAAAAAATGTCGTGCGGAAGTCGGATGTGTCGGCCGAAAGGCGCAAATACCGCAGCTTCGCTGTAAACAGACACAACGCAACCAACGTCCTTTTCAGGACTAACGAGGAAGAAGAAGATTATAGGACAACTATTAAATAAAACAACAGGTAGATTTTTGACAAAATTATGCTTTATGTAACAGACTAGAAATATTTAAATAATGCTTGCAGAGAACAGAAATACTAAAATTCTGACTAGATCAGCCATGTTAAAATGAGTTAAAACAGGCACATATTAAACTTACAGCAGTGCTTCTGAACCTTTTAGAGGGTCCACACTCCTTTACAACATTTTAAGAAGCCTCATACCACTTTACAACATGTTAAGAAGCCGCACACCCCTTTACAACATCTTAAGACGCCTCACACCCCTTTACAACATCTTAAGACGCCTCACACCCCTTTACAACATCTTAAGAAGCCTCACATTGCCATACACCATCTTCAGAAGCCTCTTCTTCTTCCGTCCTTAGCCACCGACCGTCAAAGCAGTCAGTGCCCATTACGCCTAGTGGCGTCTTAGGGCAACAGCAGATAGGTTTTCTTTGCCATTGTTTCCCATCACGCCTATTGGCGTCTTTAGGGCAACGGCAAATCAATCCATTTGCTGTTGTTTCCGTAATCGAAGTGACTTGCAAACGGGTGATCAGCCCGTTGGTTTCAGAAGCCTCGCACCCCATTATCTTCTAGCTCGCAAAATATGCCAGAAATGCAAAAATGACATAAAAGTATGTTTTGAGAACATGTTATTTACAAAATGTTACTAAAGCGTGGTATTTAATTCACCATGTAAATGTTCTATTTGAGTTCTATGTATTACACAGTGTTTATGATAATTAGCCTTCTGAAATATCTGGCATGTCTCGCACCCCCAGAAAGTGGGTCTCGCATCCCCAGAAGGTGAGTCTCGCACCCCCAACATACCATCAGCAAGTATGTAAAGGCAGTCTGTGTTCTTTAACGTTTAGGGCAGAAGAAATACAGGACTCAAAAACATATGGTAAAGTGTATCATGTAAATAATAAGAACAAGAAAGGCCCATAAATAAACTGTGCAAAATATGCAGGACAGAACAGAAAGACTTGAAGAGATCAGTCTACTAGCCTATACTCTAACAGGAGCAAGGAGATGAAGAGTGACGCCCTTAGTTTTACCAACTGGACTAGATCACATCACATAACACCTGTCTTTTGCTTTAACTACTCTGCAATTATCTGGGCTTATTCCTGTCCACAATCCCATATCTTTACACTCTGTCACAATAAACTCTTCCACATCAACGCCATAGCAAACATCAATGTCAGAGGTCAGGCTCAGTCTACTGGCATTCAGAGGGGTTTTAGGCTTATTCTCTGCATTTTCAATTTCTCTCTGAATATGTGACCACTCAAGACGTCCACCAAGATAGTTTCGTGTAGCAAGCTCTAAATTGACAGCTGGCAGGGCTGAAACATAATGATAATTCAAATAAATAGGCAGAATTCTGTACTTGCTTGAAGACAAACATATTCTCCCATATTTGTTAAAAATACCTACCCCACTATCGGAGAAATTTGATGTCACACAAAAACATGCAAATAAGAATCTTTCTTTCATAAATGATATCAGAAGAAGATAAATTTTGTAAACCTCCATTCTCATAAAAAGGTCAAGAATCCCATAGCAGATACTGCCTTAGGAGAGTGAAGTGTTTGAGACTTATGTCCAGCATTGAGAGGTGGTGTAACCAGTTCTCTTCCTCGCCACCTTTGCCTCCGGTACATTTGCTGTGAGAGGCTAGTGCTCTAACCACTCTGCCAATTACACGCTCTTCATCCTCATAGTCTCCTGTTAATCGCATTAGTTACCAACTCCCTCGTAGATGGCGTATTTTAATATTATAATCTCAGCTGAAATATTGATTAATTGTAATAACCTTTAACTGGTTTAAATTGTTTTTAATTATATTTTTCTTTATGAATACAGTATACACCTTTTCAATAAATGATGGTCATCTGGGAGCAAATAGATTCAAATTACTTCAATGGTGGAGCAACTTACTTTGCCGTCGGATTACCAAAACGAAGAGAAATCCTTCACTGATTAAAAACTTCAGTTTTTAACCCTTGTTGAGGATTTTTCTCTCAAGTTTAACATTATTTTATGAAACTTTAACATAATAAAGAAAAGTTATTGATGTGTTTATTTTACATTTAATTTATTTTTTATTGTTTGAAATTAAATTAAGCCAAAATGAGCGAAATTTTAAAACAAATTTAACAATATTTAATCAGCATAGTAGTCTTTGTAGAAGCCTGATTAATTAAACACTATTTTACTGAAAAGAATTTTATTTTGTCTGCACTAGTTAACTAATTTGCATTTAATGATATTCTTTCTTTCGATTACATTCTTTCTTTTCAGTATTAAAACAAAGTGTTTAGAAAAGAAATTGGGGATGGTTTAAGAGATTTGTTATGTCACATAAGAGGTTTAGAATGGGTTTTTGTGAAAAAATAGGACATGGTGGAAGCAGATTTAAAAAATGGCAAAAAATGTGTGACGTCATAAGTGGACAACCCCTTCAGTTACTAATGTCTCAAAAGAGCTTTTCTAGGATTGGCACTGATGAGCACTATTTCCACTTTCTCTGTTCCTTATATATTGGAGTTCTTGCTCTGTTCTGTTAATCTCGTGATAGAGACTGTATTTTTATATGATCAAAGGATGCATGGAGGCATATCTGGAGTCATCCTTATATGACCACCAGCTATGAACAATGCTACAATATATGTATGTGGAAGTTAACCTATATCTGTGAGGCTAATTACATCCTCGTTGACTCTTGAAACATCCACACACTTCCAGAGTTTCCCCTCTGGTGAAAATTGTTGAGAACCCAGCATTGCACACTAAGCTTGGAGAAGTCACTTGAGCCCCAGGCATAATTCTTTGTCTCTGACTTGGTTGACTGCATGCAGAAGGATCTCACTATGCACCAAGTGATAGGCAGGGGAAGCTGAGAAGTGGCTCTGTGCAGGACATGAGAATTCCTTGGGAGAGCCCAGAACCAGAGCACAGTATTTTAGCTCTGCATAGTTGGAGAGCCCCCTTGGATGACGGGGAATGCACAGTATGCCATGCACTTCTTACTCCTAGCTTGGGACCAGATGTGATGATCCTTTAAATACAAACCAAGCTGGAGAAACTGGAGCTCATGACTTCAATTCAACACGTTTCGGAATAGCAGAAAAGCCACAGGTAAAGCCTAGATCTACAGTGTAGATAATACCAAGGAGTCTTCAACTTGGTATTGGCTGCTAAAGAGCGAGAAACTCAGCAGCCCTAGTTAAACAACAACAACAACAACAACAACAATACGATCAAAGGGTATAAGTGATGCCAGGAGCGTACTTAAAATATTTGGCACCTGGGGTGGATCCTTCCTTTGGCATCCTCTATAAAACACACAGAACAATATATTATGCTTGTAAGTCCATATTTAAACAGTACAATATTTGTCATAATAATGTCCGATGGCACCCCTCTCCTGGCTATCACTTAGGGCGGACCACTCCCCTTTGCATCCCCTTAAGTACGTCACTGGGTGGTGCTATCAATGGTGATGAGTCTAACATGAGGATGCAATAATAATGATGATAATGTTTAGTCTTACCCCTCTGATTCAACAAATACTGGTATGCTGGTATAACAGACTGGGGATCCAGGAGATGAAGTTTCACAAATAAAGCATTCATGTCTCTGTTGTATGTTGCCTCTGTGCATTTTCCTCTCACGATCCCTTGGTGGATGGATCTGATTAAGCCGGGTTCCATAATACGAGCCACAAGTTTCTCTGCCCAAATGTGTCTGAAGGGAAAAGAAATAAAATGAGATGTTTTTTTTTATATTGTGGCAGCTTATATGTAGAAGTTGCAGTGTATGGTGTACAGTGTATGGTGTACAGTGTATGGTGTACAGTGTATGGTGTACAGTGTATGGTGTACAGTGTATGGTGTACAGTGTATGGTGTACAGTATTGTTAATGTACGTTTCGTTGTAGTTCACTTATGTCACTGGCGACCACTTCTGTTAAAGAGGTGTTTGATCTTAATTGCATCAGCAGGCCCAAATGTTACGGGATAGATTTCATAAGCATCCTACTGTATAATATTTGGTGTATAAGTTTGACTGACACTCACGACAGTACGTACAGAAATAAATAACCTGACAGAAGTCTGGGTCACAGTTCCATAATATAATATTGACAGCTTAGTCCTGGACATCAGTAACAACAGTACAAAATACTTGCACAATTAGAATATGTAGTACAGTCATCCTTACGTACTGGTAACAACTGCATTCAATGTAAGTGCGGCATTCACCCCCTCGCACATATATCTCTATGGTCTGTATTCAATGTAAGTCCGGCATTCACTCCTCGCACATCTATCTCTATGGTCTGTATTCAATGTAAGTGCGGCATTCACCCCCTCGCACATATATCTCTACCTCTGGTCTAATCACCAGGCATCCAAGTTCCTCCTGAACTTTACAGCGCGGGAAAACCACAACGCGCTTATAGTGTCGATACACATCAAAAAATAACATATAATGGTCTTACCATAGACCTCCTTCTGACACGGGAAAACGATGTGTCTTTTAATCCATCCACTTCCAAGCGCGGGACAGAACACAACGCGCTGGTAAATAACAATATATAAAGGCCTTGTAAATACACCTTACGCGGAACATCATCGCGTCACATCCAATATATCATAATCAAAATCACATACACTATACCCATACTCTAGAAAACACCGACCGTCTCCCACGACGGATGGCCACAGACTCCCCTTAACAACTCAGTATACTTCTCTCACAAGTATGCTAACTCCATTCACTCCGCACGCTTTTCTCATGTGCTCATAAACCTCGATTCACACATGAACGCCCCTGAGTATTCTTCAACCATGCTGCGTGCTTCTAAACAGTGAACTTTTAAATGTAACATTCCAAGCTTGCATACTTCAATAATAATACACTCTAAACAGAGTTACACCCTTCTCTACCCACATACACGTCATGTATCTCATGACATTAAACAACTTACCAACAAACACCAGCCCCGTACACAAAAATCCTTAACACCTAACTCTAACTTAGAATATGACTTAACAAGTATCTACCACTAGAATTATGCAGATTCCACTAGAATGATTGCCCTGTGTCATTTATGGGGGCCTCTGTGAATAAAAAGAAAGAATAGGAAGACTTTTACCTCAAGCAAATTGTAAGAGTCTACTAATATGAGGTTTGTCTATAATACTGGCAACCTCATCATGAACAACAAACTGCCACAGAAACTACTGCTGCAAGAGTGCATAAATGCTTTGGTCCAGACTTCCTGCAAGGGGGTCCAGCTGCGGTGGTGGATCCAAGCTCCACAGGGAGCAAAAAGGGAAATGATGATGATGACAATGATAATGATGATGAAAATAATGATAATGATTAGAATGATTGTGATGAAAGTCACGATGTGCGATGTATTTATTCTAGTCTATAAACTTTCTTGTCTCAGCCACAGAGCAAAGAAGCCTAATATTTACTTCATGCAAAAACTAGTATGAGCTGTATTGCAAAGATTACACACTTCATTCAAACACATCAGGTGTTAGGTCATAACTGTGAATGGCACGCTATTTTCATTTTCTGTTGGAGGCATCTATGGTCACACACGTTAAACCGGATGAATTCTTGGTGGTGATATGGTACTGTCAAGTGGGATCAGAGCTTCGAGTCTGTACTGCTCATGAAAGTGTTGTTTCTTTGCTTATTTGAGTGTTAGTCTTTCCAGTTATGACAATTTTTACATGTTTACACGACTGTTGTTGTTATTGTTTGTTCACTTATTTGTAGCAGGCTTTTTGCCGAAATAGTGATCTATATATGGATGGGGAAAAGTGATAATCATTTAGACATGTTGTATGTACTTTACCCCAGTGTTTATTCTCTTTTGCCAAGGAATGGCAAAGTTATATTTCGCATAAAAAGGTAAAACCACAATTTATTATGAACTTGGGCTTCGCCATCGTTGTTGATAAGCAGATGCACAGTGGTACTTTTAAAAAGAATATCCATTCAAAGGAAGAAGACATTCCTATGTATCAGCACTGGATTGTATGATATTATTCAATTACCTCTATGAGAGAACCTATGAAGAAATGAGGACATTTAATGAATGACTAATTTTGGTCTATATTCTATAGTGAGTGAAGCTCACGAGAGAGAGAACAGCCATGTTGAAATTCATATACTTTGTATTTATCGAGTGAGAAAAAGGGATGCCTGTACTATCGCTCGATGAACCAAGAGATCACTGCTACATGTGAGAACCCATGTCTGGGATTCCTATATTATGAAATATATCTATATTGAACTTTACGTGAAGGAATATTCGCTAGACGAGGTTAGGTCTAGGAGCCTTCCTATGTAGGCTATTGGTTATGGTCTGACGTGCCCAGTCAGTAAAGCCAGATGATTTACATGATGGAACGCTGAATGCTTATTTACGAATGCTCCATTATGATATTTGCCAAGCATGAATGCTAACTTAAGATGATATTCCTGTGATCAACATTATACTGTCTATGTCGACATTTGTTCCTGTAACCATACACGTACTGTCCAAGTGTGCGTCCCATTAAATGTTATAAAAAGACCACCGTAGTTCCAGTACTTCTTGAATTCGAACAGTGTGAGTATGAGTGATGTACTACCAACCTGTCAACTCTATCGAATCATTCTACCATTCGCGTACTGACATTCAGATACACACTCATTGTTTACACTCACATTCTTGTCGGAGCCTCATCACGTTCCAGGACAAGATGACCTGTATGACCAAAACTGTGCTGGGTTTGATGAGTTGACAATCGTTACACTTTACTACACCAGTCCCAACATCTACATTTATCCACTGGTGGACATTCACATCATTTAACAAATAAAGCATGATTCAACAACTAGTAGCCAGTATGAGTTAACAACACACAAAGAAAGAGTTTAACAACTGGTGTGCCAGCTTCCTGGGTCAACCTGCACAGTGACCATATTGAGAAGTAAACTACTGAGACCAGACGTTCCTTGGGGTCTGTTACGACACACAAATACATCAACAGTACAACTCTACAGTGATGTCAGCGTGACCTGTCCTGTCGAGAGTATGCAGTAACTAGGTCAGGGTTTGTTGACATTTGGTTCATTGGACATTTGCCATACAACTGACAGTGTTACACAGCAAGCTTGGTTGAAACATAGAACATTACACATCAGGACTGGAGAATATTTGACAGTGTTTGCGAAAGAAAATGTTATTGAACTGAGAAGTCCTACATTGATTGTTATCATTCAAATCAACGATGGAGCTTCTATTTCTGTGTTGAATTTAAAATAATTAGACCAGAAGTATTTGTTTAATAAAGTACCACAGTACTGTACTATTAGGCAGTGTAACTGAGCCTTCATTCCAACACATTCTTTCTGCAACACTCTATTTACATCATATTGCCATACTATTTATGCATTTATGTATTTATGTTTAACTATTTATATGTGATATTTGTTTGTATCCAGCGGGTTGTTGTTTCGGTTGGGCGGTGTCACACAGCAGAGTATCCCACGTAATAGAGGGTCTGATGTGTGCGTTTCTATAGGTGCAATTTTCTTCATTGGAAATTTGCTGCGACAGCTGTTGCTATTAGTGTTAGCTGTGAAGTCTGTACTCATTGTTGTTTTTGTAATATTCCTCTGTTCTTTAGTTTGTTTTGATTTGTTTGTAATTTGTTGGTCTACCCTATTCTATCTTTCAGTTCTATTCTCAATTTATATTTATATACTGTGGCGTTATTTGTATTTGTTATCCTCTTGCGGTTTATCTTTTATTGTTTTTCCAATTTTATTTATTTCATTTCCGCAAATGTTTTCATGTTTTTCTGTATAACTGTTTTGTTTTGTGCCTGATCGACATACACTATTTAAAATATAGTTGATCATATAAATTGATGTACAAGAATCAACTGATAGTTAATTACTATTACTAAAGGTACACAGTTGATGATATAAAACACTATTTCTGGTGCACTGCACTTATATTATAGAGTGAACCAGCAACTTATAGCTGTTATTATATAAGGATTTATACAAGACCTTTGTAAGGCTTGTTTCCCACAGTGATTGGGATAGTTAAGTACTATTTTTCACAGGTTACAAAGTTATCATACAAAGTCTTTGATTAAGACTAAGAAAGTAAATTTATTTACTTTTGCAAATTACTGATCTTATTAGACAAGATGTCTACCTTGGATTATTTTATCACACAAGGCAGGGCTCTTGATAAGACTGGTCAGCAGTTAGAAGAATGGGCAGTTGCTCAATATGACAAAGCATTGGCTGCTGAAGAAAGAAAAGCATTGATTGAAGAAAAGAAATTAGAAGCTGAGGAAAGAAAATTACAAAGAGAGGATGAACAAAAGAAATTGCAGATACAGACTGATGAAAAAAGATTCCAGATGGAAATGGAAAAAGAGAAAAGAAAAGATGAAGCTGCTGCTGAAGAGAAAAAATTACAGGCTGCTGCAGAAGAGAGAAAATTACAAGCTGAAGCTCAAGAAAAAAAAGCAATAAGAGAACATGAACACCAAAAAGAACTTTTAGCATTTGAGTTAGAAAAGTTAAAGTTAACAAACATAAGTAATGTTAATCAAGCATCTAGTGGTAATGGTAAACCCTTTACTTACAAGGTCAAGGTACCAGCGTTCAACCCTTCCAGTGATGACATAACATTCTGGCTAAACAGATTTGAACGCTCGTGTCGAGCACATAATGTGGACAAATCACAATATGCTAACCAGTTATCAGAAAATCTGAAAGGTGATTCTCTGACTAGTTTAAGTTTGGTTGAAGAGGCTGACAAAGATAACTATGATGTTATTAGGGCAGCCTTATTAAAGAAGTATCAGTTGTCTGAAGAGGGTTATCGGAAGTTGTTTAAGACAATGGTGCCTGAGGCAGGTGTAGAATTCTCAGAATTCATTGCAAGAACACGTCTTACATTTGATCGTTGGATTGAGCTATCCAAAACAGAAAAGACTTATGAAGCCCTTATGGACTTGATACTCAGAGACAAGATTATGTCAAGTATAAATAAACCTTTCCTCGAATTCTTACATGAGCGTAAACCTAAGTCTCTAAAAGAAATGGAACAGTATTGTACCCAATACGTCACTGCACATCCGGACGTAGCCATTAGCAACAGTAAGGTTAAAGAAGGTATGCCAGTTGCTTCTGCAACACCATACAACCCTAATCACTCTCACAAATTCCAAGGACCTCAAAATAGGTTTAATAAAAAAGGTAACTATTACAGTTATCAGAACCAAGGTAACCAATCATTTCAGGGATCTTCTTCGAATACCTGGAGAAGAGCTGACAGCCCTCGATTCAGGGGTGGTCATAATTACAGGAACTTTCGCAAAGGAAGTCATTCTAGAAACTATCCAAGTTTTCCTTCATGGAGACAACAGGATCATAATTACCGAGATACTCATTATAATGAATATGATGATAGTAACCAAAGGAGCTATGATTCAAACCCGAGTAGAGGTTATAATAGTGGAAACAATGATAAGTACAGAGGCAATAATAACAGAGGTAGAGCACAATTCAAAAAACATAAAGCTCATTACCAGGCGAACTCTGCACAGCAAGAGTCCCACGAAGCCTATAAACAAAATAAAGATAATGATGACTCTAATAATATGGCATGTGCCGCTTTTGATTTTGGGAGAGCATCTCAGTGCCCCCAATGCAAAACATTATTTGAGCCAACCACAGTGTCTACTTTAAGCTGTGGCCATCCTCTTCCCGCTCTTCCTGCGTCAATCGCGCATGATGGGAGAGGTTCTCTTGTCTTACACAAAGGTTTAGTAAATGACAATCCAGTCTCAGTACTTTTTGATTCTGGATGCACAACTATTGGGGTTAGGCAGTCACTCATAGATCCTTCTCATTCTACAGGCAAAGTAGTCAAATGCGTAACATTTGGCGGCACCATAGAGAAATACTCTACCGCTATCATTAGGATTGCTACTCCTTTCTTCACAGGAGATGTACACGCATGTCTTTTGCCGGATCCGATCGCTGATCTTATCATCGGTCGCATTCACGGAGTCAAAGAATGTACTCCGGAGCAAATTTCCGTTTGGGAAAATCAAAATATACAATCTGCTAATGCAGTAGTCACTAGAGCTCAAGCTCTCAATATGCCTGAAACTTCATCTGTTGAAGATAATGAAGTGCATAACCAAGATGATCCCTTGGTAATTTCTCGTGACTCGTTTATAAAACAACAAGAAGAAGATCCGACTCTTAAGAAATTCTTCACTCTTGTAACAAAAGGTGATCCGAATAAAGATTCAAATTGTAAATCTTGGATTACAATGAAGAATGGCGTACTTGTACGTATGGTGCAAGACTCCACTAAGTCAAGTCATTCTCAGATTCTTGTACCCAAGAATTTGAGAGTTAAGATCTTACAACATGCACACGACTCTCAGTGTGCTGGTCACATGGGTTTTTTCCGTACTAAGTCAAGAGTTCTTGCGGCTTTCTTTTGGCCTTTTGTGAACAAGGACATACGGATCTATTGTCGATCCTGTAAAGTATGTCAAGAAGTCAAATCCAAAGGTCCTCGTCATGCTGCGCCTATTCAGGCTGCAGATATTCCTATTCGTCCATTCCAGAAAATGGCGATAGACATCATTGGTCCATTCAAGATCAAATCTGCTAGAGGACATCAGTTTATCTTAACGTGTGTAGACATGTGCACACGTTGGCCAGAGGCTATCCCTCTAAAGAGCATTACTACCGCTGACATTGCAGATGCTCTTTGGCTTATATTTTCTCGGCTGGGATTCCCCGGAGAAATATTATCAGATCATGGCACCCAACTGATATCGGATACCATGTCTCAAGTAATGTCTACTCTACAGATAGAGAGATCTTTGAGTAGCATCTATCATCCTATGTCCAATGGGATGGTCGAGCGACTAAATAGAACACTTAAGAACTTATTAGGGAAGATAACTGAGGATCATCCTCAGGATTGGGATAGGGTTTTACCCGCGGCCCTCTTCGCGTACAGAGAGGTCCCCAATGAACATACAGGGTTTTCGCCCTTTGAACTTGTCTTTGGCGCGCGACCGCGCGGCCCAATGTCTTTGCTGCATGATCTTATAACAGCTGACAATATTGACGATGACACAAAATCTTCTTACGAGTATGTCATCGCGCTGAGACAAAAGATTATCGAAGCATGCAAATTGGCAACGTCCTCTTCTGAGTTTGCTAGCAGAAGGCAAGACAATTTGCTAATAAGAAGAGAACTTTACGACAACTTTGTCCTGGTGACAAAGCATTTGTTTTGCTACCTTGTCGTGAAAATAGACTCCTTATTAGTTGGAAAGGTCCGTACGATATAATATCGAAAATTTCAGATGTTGACTACATCGTCGATATTAACGGGAAGCATAAAACCTTCCACATCAATATGCTTACGGAGTTCCATGAACGTCCTGACTATCTACAGCCTATTTTCCAGGCAACGGACGATTCTCATGTCAAACATGGTCATTACTCATCACTGTCTGTAATACAGGATGAGGAAACAAGTTTTTCGGATGTTAATCTCCCGCTTCCAATGATCCCACTTCATTCTAGTGAATCATGGAAAGACGTTACTGTTTCTCCTGATTTGTCTCTAGGAGAACGGCGACAAGTTTCGTCTATGTTACAAACATTTCAGGATGTCCTCACTGACATCCCTGGACAAACTCATGTCATTGAGCATGACATTGTTCTAACTGAACATACTCCAATTAGGGTTAGGCCTTATCCTATCCCTATACATTTCCAAACACAGGTTGAAAAGGAGTTGGATGAAATGATAGATTTACAAATAATCGAACCATCCACTTCTGCATATTCTTCGCCGATGGTTATTGTTCGAAAAAAAGACAATAACATACGTCTTTGCGTTGACTATCGCAAATTGAATCAAGTTACGAAGTTCGATGCTGAACCTATGCCTTTACTAGAAGAGTTACTTACTCGTCTTTCTAAATCGCATTTTTTCACTAAACTTGATTTGTCTAAAGGATATTGGCAAGTTCCATTATCCGAACGCGCCAAACCTCTTACCGCTTTCTCTACTCCCAGAGGCCTTTTCCAATGGAATTTTATGCCTTTCGGCCTTATGAACGCACCAGCTACATTTGTACGCATGATGCGTCGAATCCTATCGTATCGGTCAGATGTCATTGCTTATCTAGACGACATCTGTCTTTTCAGCGATACTTGGGAAGATCACTATTCAGGATTAGTTGAATTATTATCAACTCTGCGTGAGTATAACCTGACAGCAAAACCATCTAAAGCTTGTATTGGCTTTAGCGAAATTGCTTTCTTAGGCCATCGAGTAGGTCACGGTTTCTTGAAGACAGAAGACCATAATATCACTAAGATACTTAACATCTCTATCCCTAGGACTAAAAAGCAAGTGCGAAGTCTTTTAGGTCTCATACAATTTTATGGACGTTTCATTCCGAATCTGTCCTCTATCATGGCACCTCTCTCTACACTATTAAAGAAAGGGTCGCCTAACATGGTTCACTGGTCTCATGAATGCCAATCTTCACTAGAGAAGATCAAAACTATGTTTTCATCACCACCTATTTTAGTGTTACCTACAACAGATAAGACATTTGTTCTTCGTAGTGACGCTTCATCCACTGGGATTGGAGCGGCACTAATGCAAGAGTACTCTGGAACTCTGCATCCTGTAATGTACATATCCAGAAAACTTAATGCTGCAGAAAGGAATTACTCGGTTTTAGACCGTGAATTATTGGCAATGGTTTGGTCAATTCTCAAACTCCAAAGATTCCTTCTGGGCGCGCATTTCGTAGTGGAAACTGACCAAAAAGCTCTTACGGCTATCCAAAGTAAAAACTTGAAGAGCTCGAGATCAACTCGATACGCAATCGCTCTTCAACCTTTTCATTTTTCGGTACGAGCTATCCGTGGTTCAGAAAATGTGATGGCGGACATTCTGTCCAGATGCCCACATGATGCCACTTAACTGTTAAATATTGGATCTTTTTAATATGTATAACTTTACAACAGTTATTTTTTTTGTTTCTTTACTAAGATACACATTTGTAATTTAATAATAGAATGATGGTATCGCTACTTAGCGGTTTATTGATGTTAATTCACCGCTGTTCTTTGATGATTGTTTCTTCATAAATCATAAATTTAAGATTGTAGTGTGAATTTTTGGTATGCATTGTATAATTACCAGAATTGTATTATACGTACATCACACCTTCCTGGAAACATTTATTCGTAGGGAAACAATTTCTCTCAGATTTTGAGATATATATTCTCACCAGTCATATTAGGAATTATAGTTATTCCTGATATTTTCATCTGCGCAGTATTCTTGCGTTGTGAGCCTATTCTACGGTGCTCCTAGATGTATTTAAAAAAAAAAAATTTTATTATTTTTTTTTTTCCCGGGAGGTGTGGTAAGACTGTAAAGGGCAATTTTTACTATCTTGCAATATAATACATTTATATTCTTATTATGTTCGCAAATATTTTGTAAGCAAAGTATTTCCTTTTTAAGTGCTTAAGGAGAAGTCATTTTTGGGTTGCTTCCCTTGAAAATAGTTCTGTCATCTTCGATCGGACTCCGCAGACGACTCTAGGCCTACTGCGATTTATTCTGTGGCTGGGTAGGAATAGATTGTTCTTGCTTCAGTATATCTATGGCCTGAATTTATACGTAGTGTTTGTATGAGTAGGACGAGTCTGTCTTATATATGGATATCTTTGCATTTCTAAGTCGAACTAATTTGGTTGTCGCTAGAAAAGGTCAAAGGCTATGCAGCGGAAGTATCGCTAGCAAAGGGTGTGATCCATGGCTGTCATCCTGTGAGGATGCCGAGTTTTGTTGTAGCAGGCTTTTTGCCGAAATAGTGATCTATATATGGATGGGGAAAAGTGATAATCATTTAGACATGTTGTATGTACTTTACCCCAGTGTTTATTCTCTTTTGCCAAGGAATGGCAAAGTTATATTTCGCATAAAAAGGTAAAACCACAATTTATTATGAACTTGGGCTTCGCCATCGTTGTTGATAAGCAGATGCACAGTGGTACTTTTAAAAAGAATATCCATTCAAAGGAAGAAGACATTCCTATGTATCAGCACTGGATTGTATGATATTATTCAATTACCTCTATGAGAGAACCTATGAAGAAATGAGGACATTTAATGAATGACTAATTTTGGTCTATATTCTATAGTGAGTGAAGCTCACGAGAGAGAGAACAGCCATGTTGAAATTCATATACTTTGTATTTATCGAGTGAGAAAAAGGGATGCCTGTACTATCGCTCGATGAACCAAGAGATCACTGCTACATGTGAGAACCCATGTCTGGGATTCCTATATTATGAAATATATCTATATTGAACTTTACGTGAAGGAATATTCGCTAGACGAGGTTAGGTCTAGGAGCCTTCCTATGTAGGCTATTGGTTATGGTCTGACGTGCCCAGTCAGTAAAGCCAGATGATTTACATGATGGAACGCTGAATGCTTATTTACGAATGCTCCATTATGATATTTGCCAAGCATGAATGCTAACTTAAGATGATATTCCTGTGATCAACATTATACTGTCTATGTCGACATTTGTTCCTGTAACCATACACGTACTGTCCAAGTGTGCGTCCCATTAAATGTTATAAAAAGACCACCGTAGTTCCAGTACTTCTTGAATTCGAACAGTGTGAGTATGAGTGATGTACTACCAACCTGTCAACTCTATCAAATCATTCTACCATTCGCGTACTGACATTCAGATACACACTCATTGTTTACACTCACATTCTTGTCGGAGCCTCATCACGTTCCAGGACAAGATGACCTGTATGACCAAAACTGTGCTGGGTTTGATGAGTTGACAATCGTTACACTTTACTACACCAGTCCCAACATCTACATTTATCCACTGGTGGACATTCACATCATTTAACAAATAAAGCATGATTCAACAACTAGTAGCCAGTATGAGTTAACAAACACACAAAGAAAGAGTTTAACAATTATGTTCTTTTGTAACATACCTAGTTCTAATGCTTTCATGTCTTAAGCTAATGAAGGTCTTTTAATGAAATACCAGTTGTGTGTTCTTGTGCATCTGTAAAATGTGCACACTTACCATTCTGGCATTAAATACTTAACTTTAAAAGCAGTTGTGTGAGTGACACTGTTTGTGAACATTTGTTGTGTTGTTAATAAAAGTGAACAAATTATGGCTGTTAATAAGTAGAACATGTGCTTATGATCTGCTAGTGAATGGTTCCTAGTTATTAGTCTGATAAGGTCCTGAAGGCTATCAAAACTAGGGTGTCTGTCTGACAGACAGGAAATGGTCCAAGGCATACAAGAGACACTACAAGCTGTTTCTAAATGGTGTGAGGAAAGCAAATCAAGGATCAATCCCAACAAGGCCTGTTTGATGTGGTGCTCTTTGAACAACTCCATAGTGAAAGCAGGCCTTCCAGACATCACTATCAATGGGCAGAACATTGACAGGCAAGACAGGCTGAAGTATCTGGGAGTAACGTTTGATCGTGGGCTATCGTTCAAATATCACGTCGAATTGATCATACGTAAGTGCAAGCGAGGACTGGCAGCCTTAAAAACGATGGCTGCAGCACGCTTGGAACAAAGACTATTGTTTGTCCTGTATCATCAGCTCGTGATTTCAGTATTCAAGTACGGGCTAGGAATACTCAGTGTCACAATGTGAACGACTGGAACGCATCCCAACTAGGGCAGTTATATTGTCAGACTCTCAAGCCATGCTTTGGAAAGTTCAGAACGGATGGCTGCGGCAGGAATGGAAAACATCAATAGAATCCTCAAGTCTTCAAGACTTGGTGTGGATCTACTGTCCTGTTCATGCAGGGGTACGTGGCAATGAGAGAGCTGACAGACTGGCCTCGAGAGAACAGATAGTGGGGACACTGGACAAGGATAAGGGAGAGATACTAAGGGCAATTAATCACCTGCTGGATAATGACACTGCAATGGATGAATCAACAAGGCTGAAACTGTTAGCATCAAATGTGGGACTAGCAGAAATGGACGTGAGAGAGGATGCTAAAGGTACAATTAGCATTCATACTCTTCGACATTTGCTGAGGAAGACTGAGCACCTATGGGTTTGCCCAGAGTGCAGTGAGGTCAATTCTGATCAACAATAACAATAAAAACTAGGGTGGAGCTGTGGATGAGCTCTGAAACTCTGTTTAAATGCTTCCAAGAAGTGAAGCACATAGCTTCTGATGGCAGAAGTCCAGCTCCTGGTGGCAAAACTGTCTTAACGAACAGGAGAAGCGCTAAAAGCAGGTCTCTGGCACCCTAAAACCAGAAATGCTCTGGATAGATGAAGTTCTTCAGCTTTGGATGGCTACTTATTTAGAAGAAGGAAAACTCTGACTTCAAACTACCTGCTATCATGTCGGTAGGCTGGGGGCTGAGGATGACTAAGAAAAGCAAAACTAAGAATAACAATGCTTGCTGGAAAAAGGCACACATATCGTTGCCCAGTTGTAAACTACAATAAAATATATTAATTATGCTCTAGTGTACAGTTCTAATGTACAATGACAATTTGCCAGATTGTCCCATGTTCAATCTAATGTTGACTGGTTTACTGATGGAATTTGTTCAACACTCATAAAATTAGTTTATTTTTACAAAAGACCAATGTGTAAAATATTTAAGTAATGACACCAAACACTATTATACACAGTAAGTAGGTCTACACAAACATGATTATTTAGAATATGTATGAAACACATACCTCTACACCTCACAGAAGATGGGGAACGACTAAGTAAGTAAGTATGTATGAAACACAAAACCTTTAATCTTCAAAGTTTAAGAATTATTAATATTCTGAGTAAGTGATTCAAATAATCAGTGTTCAATATAAATTAATAAATCACCTTAATTCAATGTGAAAATGGCAGACATTATTCTGTACCAAGCAAAAGTATGTACATTAAAAATTTTATTATAGTTACTTCAACAAAACATGCTAAAAATTCTTGTTGCATTTACAGAGAACAAATAAATATTATTCATTGTTAGTACACAAACTTACATTCTAACCACACCAAGCAAAGTCTGAAAGACCTTGTATCAGACACTCAGCTACTGAATATACATAAGAAAACCAATCCTGAAACTAAAACCCTTCTTATAACTGGTGCCTCAAAATGAAACAAGTCTTCTTCTTCTTTGATCCATAGCCGCCAACTGTCAAAGCAGTCAGTGGCCATCACGCCTGGTGGCATCTTAAGGGGCAGCAACAAATTGAATCCACTTTGCTCTGCCGGCGCCCATCCTTCGTACAGTGCCCCAACCCTGGTTCATTCTTTGCATCTCAGCTTCAACAGTTCTCCGCCAAGTTGTTTTTGGTCAGCCTCTCTTTCGCTTTCCCTCGGGGGTCCATAGCATAGCTGTTCTTGTAATGGTATCAGGGTCCCTTCTGAGGACATGGCCAACCCAACTCCAGCATCTGCCAGCTATGATGGTTTGCATGTCCTCCTGGTTACTCCAAATAAGTAGTTCTTGGTTGCTGATGGTATTCGGCCAAAAGATTCGGAGAATTTTCCTTAGGCAGATTGTGTGGAAGGAGGACAGTTTCGACATTTCCTTCTCCAGCATTCCGCACCATAGAGAAGCACAGAAAGTGCACAGCTCTCACACAGTCTTAATTTGGTGTTTGTGCTGTACTGGGAAGACTTCCAAATGTTGTTGAGACTAGCAAAGGCTGTTCTCGCTTTATTCATTCTGTTGTTAATGTCTTTGCTTGTTCCGCCGTCAAGTGTTACTATGCATCCTAGGTAAGTAAATGTGTCTGTCTGTTCTAACTTCTGGTTCCTTATTGTTATTGGCTCAGGATTGCCCACATTTAGTGTCATCATCTCTGTCTTCTTCAGATTGATGTTCAGGTCAACCTGCTGGCCATACTTATTCAGTCTATCGGTTTTTTTCTTGGATGTGTTGATGTGAATGTGCGAGTAGTGCAATGTCATCTGCATATTCCAGGTCTTCCAGTGTAGAAAACGTAGTCCATCTAATGTCTCTTGGACTGCCCTCTGTTTTCTGGCACATCATCCAATCTATGGCTGTCAAAAATAATGTTGTTGATAAGGGGCATCCCTGTTGTACTCCTGTTTTCACTTCGAAAGTTAGATTACTCAATCCAACACTGCATGTAAAGTTGGCATAAAGGCTTTTTATGATGGAAACAATGCAGCTGTGAATTCCATAAGCCCTCAGTATTTTCCATAGGCTGTCCCTGCGTATGCTGTTGAAAGCCTTTTCAAAATCAACAAAGTTAATGTATAGCTGTCTCTGCCATTCTGAGCACTGCTCTACTGTATAATACATTTCTGCAGTTTACACATGTTTTTTAGAAGGCACCTGTATTAAAACATACATTTTTGCTTGTGATATACTCACCCATCTCCACTCATGAAATCTCTTAGACTCACATTTGTTTTGGTATCCCTCACAACATCTGGGTACAAAAGTGTGTACAACTGGAACCCTGAAATGGTACAGCCCATGTTATACCCACAGGAAATACATAAAGAACAAGACATATGAGAACAATTTAGAAAGAAAAGCATAAGTTATGTTTAAAAATAAAAAAATATGATGTTTGCTAAAATTCAAAATCAAAGCTTGCATCAGGCCACATTAGAAAACACTAGCATTGCTGTATCCTAGTATGGCTATTCTCATTCACCCCCTCCCCCTCATTCAATGGAATGATGAAGACAATCTTGAAATGTTAGGTAGAACCAGTGCTATGGCTACTTTGCACCTTTGGCAAGGCTTACTACTTTCACGCCTCCTCCAGGCCCCCCCCCCCCCCCCCCACCCCCCCCCCACCCCCCCCCCCCCCCCCCCCCCCCCCCAAAAAAAAAAATTTTACAACTTCAATTTTCAAAAGCAGATGTCTTGTAGAAAAAACGTAAAGCACAAAACATAAAACTGCTAAATGTATTTTAACTTGCAAGAATAAGCAATACAACAATCTTTGATTATCTTTCTCAAATACAAAAGAAAGTGTTTTAGCACTGTGGCAGGTTAAGATGAAAGACGGACAGATAGAATAAGTGAAAGTATCTTCTTCTTCTTTGATCCTTAACCACCGACCGTCAAAGCAGTCAGTGGCCATCACGCCTAGTGGCGTCTTGTAGGGCAACAACAAATTGATTCCACTTTGCACGGTCGGTGGCCATCCTTCGTACAGTGCCCCAACTCTGGTTCATTCTTTGCATCTCAGCCTCCACAGTCCTCCGCCAAGTTGTTTTTGGTCGGCCTCTCTTTCGCTTTCCTTCAGGGGTCCAAAACATAGCTGTTCTTGTGATGGCATCGGGGTCTCTTCTGAGGACATGACCAACCCAGCTCCAGCGTCTGCCAGCTATGATGGTGTGCATGTCCTCTTGCTTGCTACGAGTAAGCAGATCTTGGTTGGTGATGGTATTCGGCCAAAAGATTCGGTGAATTTTTCTTAGGCATGTTGTGTGAAAAGAGGACAATTTTGACATTTCCTTCTCTGTGACTCTCCAGCATTCCGCACCATAGAGAAGCACAGAAAGCACGCAATTCTGGTATAATCTTAATTTTGTGCTTGTGCTGTATTGGGAGGACTTCCAGATGTTATTTAGGCTAAAGAAGGCTGTTCTTGCCTTATTCATTCTGATGTTGATGTCTTTGCCTGCCCCACCGTCTGGTGTTACTATGCTTCCTAGGTATGTGAAGGTATCTGTCTGTACCAGTTGCTGATTCCTTACTGATATGGGCTCAGGGTTGCTCACATTGAGCGTCATGACCTCAGACTTCTTTAAATTGATGAAGTGAAAGTATGAAAGCACCAAAACTGCTCAGATAATCTCACTGAAGGTTGGATCAAGGAAAATCTGCGGAAAATGTAAATATAAGTTCCGCAGGAAAAAAACTGAGTGAGAATCACTGGCAGATCTATTTATAGGGACACTGGAAAAAAAACAGTCTCTTAGAAGGTTGAGAATCCTCTCTTAGAACTAGTTGGTATCCAGGCCACTATTCCCTATGGTACTGAGTTATTAGAAAGAGCCCCCATTTATTAAATACAAAGATGACATACAGTATTAGACATCATTGTTACACCAAAGAAAAGACAGTGACACTAATCTTGATTTTATCAAATTAAAATGACACTTTAGTGATGAGAACAAAATGTCATATGTATATATATATATATATATATATATATATATATATATATATATATATATATATATATATATATATATATATAGATATATATATATATATATATATATATATATATATATATATGTGTGGTCTCTCTGTTTGACTGGTTTCTACAAAATAAAAATTGTAGAAAACCGCTTTTTAGAAAGTCAATTTTTGGGCTACTTCGGGCATTATTTCAGGCAATATTTTGTGCGACTTCGGGCGATATTTTAGGTGACTTCAGGACTATTTTTTGGGCGACTTTGGGCAATATTTTGGGTTACTTCAGGTGATACCTTGGGCAATATTTTAGGTGATTTCAGGCAATATTTTGGGCGACTTTGGGTTACTTCAGGTGATATTTTGGGCTACTTCAGGCGATATTTTGGGCGACATCGGTTGATATTTTAGGTGACTTCGGGCGATATTTTGGCTGACTTTGGATTACTTCGGGTGATATGTTGGACTACTTTGGATGATATTTTGGGTGATTTTTGGGCTACTTTGGGCAATATTTTGGGCGACTTCTGGCTATATTTTGGGTGACTTTGGGCTACTTCGGACGATATTTTGGGCGACTTTAGGCTACCCCGTGCAATATTTTGGGGGAATGTGGGCTACTTCGGATGATTTGTGAGCTACTTCAGGTGATATTTTGGGCGACTTTAGGCTTTTTAATATATATTTAAGAAGCTCTGTCTGTCTGTATTAAAAGTGTGGCCATGGACATATACGCTGGCTGATGATGGTTTGTCTATTTTATCCTTTTATTTCTCTGTGCTGATCGTACGTGGGTTCGTATCACTGCCCCAACAGTAGGCAGCTCTTTTGGTTGATGTTATTAAGATGACTTCTTTCTCAACACAACGACAACAGTTCACAACAGTGTTTAACTGACTATCGATGGATGATCTCAATTATCGATGAGTGACTTCACTCGGACAGCGATGGGAATTAACGTCGAAAACTTTAAATATATATATATTTAACATTAGAACTAACAAGACCAGGGCACTGCAATTTTGAATTTTGGTCATGAAAGAACCCATCTCGCAGCGAAAGCAGCCATAGTGTATAAGCCTTACTTTTGACAAAAGCATCACTTTTATTTTTTTTTTGCAAAAATACAGCTGAGTGGGTGAGTGATATAAATAAATACATTTATTAGCAGTACATTCTATTATATGTATATATCATTTTTGATGGTTATTATTCACTAGTATAACTGATCTTTTTGGTGTAGTAGATGCATTTTATGACTTAGCTATTACGAGTGAGTATTACATGCATCTGATAGATACATGTCTCCCTTAAGTGTCATAGCGGATTATAATCTAACTGGATGAATTATCTCCCTTTTTGCTACTGAACAGAATTTAAAGCATATATATATTTATATATATATATATATGTATATATTTATATATATATATATATGTATTTTTTTTTTTACAGCAACAAATGCTATTAATTATACTAATAATGCCACTGTTACTGCAACATCCTTCTGTTGCTGCTACTTCTCTTTCCATTTTAATGCTACTGCTGATGCCCTCCCACTGCTAAGAAATGCACATGAACGTAGCCGACTGGAGTAGCAGATGAAATATTACAACAAAAAATACTGCTAGTATGGATACCTTTGCAGGTGGCTAGAAAAAAATGAGTTGCCTGACACTGAACCAATGACTGCAATGATGATGATAAGCAAAATGAATGATATTATAACAAAGGACAGAGTATTGGAAACAAAGCCTGAAAGGCAGACATGTCTTTAAGCTGCCGAAAAATTAACACAAACATGTCAGTTATCTACAGAGCTAAAAATACCCTGCAATAAAAAACTGATTAGATGCAACAAGGAACCCTCCTGTGGAACATGTCTTGAGAAAAATACCATAGCACATTATCTGCTAACATGCAAGAAATATTAACAGCAATGAAAACCACTCATTGAATATTTGAAAGCACAAAACTCTCACCATTACTAGACACTGGTGAAAACTGACATATACAGGGAGCTAACCAACATAATAAAATCTTATATTGCTAAAACAATTAAAAACAATTACAACTGCATTTATTAATGAGAATGATTAAGGATGAACAAAAACATCTATAACATAATATTTATCACACAATTTTAGTAGCATAAGTAAACTAAACTAACAAATACAATTAAACTAACAAATAAAAAAGATATATTTGAGATGATGTAAATCACAATAAAAAAGATAGAGATACAGTAATCAAATTCTACAAACCCCTCAAACGCACAAAGGTAAAGATAGATATACTAAAGAACATAAAGGGTGGAGGATGTGGGGGGGGGGGGGGGGGGGGGGGGGGCAACCACAAAGCCTTCATCAGGGACATAAAAACAAAAAAGAAAGGAAAGAAAATGAGAACTAAGTAAAAACACATGAAAAATAAAAGCGAGTAGACCTGATGGAATCACATGACTGGATCAAAAAATTAGAAGTGAGAAGATGAAATAGGATAAGCCATAAATACTACACACATTAGGAAACACCACAACCAATGTCTTAATCTGCAGCCTGAAAGAAAACCAAATGTTAATGTACTATATAGAATAAAGAAGAAAGAAGGCTCAATACTTTCCGTCTACGCCACATCCTCTGTATTTCGTGGAAGGACAAAGTGACATATGTCGAGGTGTTGTCACGTTCAAAGCATGTATACACTACTTAGCGCAGACTATGCTGACTTGACCATGTCTGCCTCATGGAAGATGGTCGCATCACGAAAGACAACTGGTAGATGGCAAAAGAACAGTTAGGCGACCGCAGCTGAGGTTCAAGGATGTGAGCAAAAGAGACATGAGGGCACTAGACATAAATTCAGCAGCCTGGAAGAATGAAGCTGCCGATCGCACCAAGTGGCAATGCTTTCTATGATGCCACCTCAGATTTGGCAAAAAGAAGGGCTCATGGCAAGCAGAAGAGAGGAGAAAACAATGAAACGAACACCAGGAAAATTGGCAGCTGAGGGCTGTCAACTCAGGGGTGCATTCCCATAGTCAGTTATGACTGAAAGAGCTATTATTATTATATAAAATAAAGAACACTACAAACTCAAATTATAACCCATATGGGGTTCAACACCATAAATACCAGTTTCCCTGTTCATGGACCAAAACCTAACCACCCTGCTGCTAATACTACTACCAGTACAAATACTATTATCATATTTGCTGTACTGCTACTTTTTCCTACTTCTGCTTTAACAATTTCAAATATCACTACTGTTACTATTCTTACCATCCATTCTTTCATTTCTGCCACCATTTTTAACAAACCTGCAGTTATAATTAAAAACATTGCTGACCTAACTTTTTCCAGTGCAGGCTGTCATAAACTTCTCTCAGCTGATCTTCAACGACATTTTGATTTATTGTCCTGTAAAAATGGTAGGGATCTTTTATCTTCGATATCGCCTCAGCAACAAATGCAGTGGACAAAATATCAATAGGAAAAGTTCTATACTCCACCAGTTTCAGTCCAGGAGGAGGTTCAAAGTGAGGAAAAAACACTTTGTGTATTCTTGGTTCACACTTGATACTGCTTAGAAGAAGATCACGAGATGCCTTTGTAACCACATCATGGCCATCTGAATGAAAAGGTGTCAGTGATTGGAGAACATCAACTGTAAGATGGTTGGCCATTGGTGATTTAAATATCATTCATTGTGACATCAAAGTGTTAGTTCTTCATTATGTACCTGTTAAAAAATAGGTGCACAAAGTAATGTGGCAGACATTTAAGAGAATAAAAAAAACAACAAAAACAATCTTCACACAAAAAAAACAAAAAGGTGATATGTTACAACAAGCCAAACGTATATACAATACATATAATTATTTTTGACACACACTTTATAAATAAATCTGGGTCTTGAGTCTGGCAAGTTTATAGACAAGTAATTATATAAACAGAGAACCACTCATGCCTTGCTTAACTTTAGTGCTACTATTATAGTGAATATTACATTTCAAGAAATTTACTCAATAAACAGGATTATAATTCTTAGCCAGATCACTCATTCAATCAATGTAAAATTACTTAATTTATCTCTAAACGTTAACTATTTGTATATCAAAATAATAATAATATAGAAATACGAGCTGAAAGATGCTAACACATAAGGAAGGGAAACCCGAGGCCTGTAAACAGTAAATTAATATGAAACAAACATGAAAGGTATGTTTTCAGGCACTCGTAAGCCACTCATGTCTGTTGTTTTTCTGTTGTCCAGTGTTCTACTTCTTTATTTCTTACGAGTGCCTGAAAACATACCTTTATGTTTTTGTGACAAAAGGGTACATTGACACTACCATTCAGAAAGGAGGTATCCCAGGTACACCAGGATGTCTAGAGCATGCCACAATGATCTGGGAAGCAATCCAAAAGGCAAAGTCTGACAGAACAAACCTCCATGTAATCTGGTTGGATCTAGGGAATGCTTATGGATCCGTTCCACACCAGATGTTGTGGCAGGCCCTAGAAATGCATCATGTTCCACAAGAGATTGCAGCAATGCTGAAGCTGTATTTTGCAGGGTTTTCTGCAAGATTTTCAACCAGAGAGTACACAACGAAGTGGATTGGCCTTGAAGTTGGAATTGCGATGGGATGTACCATCTCTCCGATACTATTCGTGATGGCTATGCAGGTAATCCTCAATGCGGCTGAAGGAATAGCTATAGGTCCAAAGCTCGGTGGAATGTGTCACATGCCACCGCTCAAAGCATTCATGGATGACACAACAATTCTGACATCAGATGAACATCAGGCCCGGCGGATGTTAGCACGCCTGGATGAACTAGTCAGCTGGTGCAGAATGAGCTTCAAACCCAAGAAGTCGAGAAGCCTATCAGTCAGGAAAGGGAAGATAGCAGAGGTCATATTCATGGTTTCCAAACAAAGAATCCCTACTGTCATTGAGGAACCTGTTAAAAGTCTTGGCAGGGTTTACGATGCCTCATCAAAAGACTCGAAGGCAGTGCAACAGGCAATAGAAATGGCAGACAGAGGACTACAGATCACAGACCAAAGCAGACTCCTGGGAAAGTTCAAACTGTGGTGCCTCCAGTTCATGTTGATACTGAAGTTGCTGTGGCCACTGCTTACATATGAAATAAGCACAAGTACAGTGGAAGCTATAGAGCAGAAGGTCAACAAGTTCATGAGAAAATGGCTAGGGGTACCACCAGGTCTGTCAGATGTAGCACTGCACTGCAAAAAGTCAAAACTTCTGCTTCCCTTCAAGTCAGTTGTTGAAGAGTACAAAGTTGGAAAGGCAAGGCTTGCAATGATGCTACGCGAGTCAGCTGATGACGTGGTTAAGTCCATTCAGCCCACACTGAAAACGGGAAGGAAGTGGAGAGTGGAAGAAGCTATTGATGCTGCCCAAGAGTCACTCAAACTAAGGGAAGTAATCGGATAAACACAAACGAATAGATGGGGATTTGGTCATGGAGACATCCGCTGGTGGTCCAAGGCATCAAGCAGGGAGCGCAGAGACATGGTAGTTCAGGAGATACGAGGAGCTGAGAATGATAAGAGGTTGCAAAAAAGCAGTGCAGCAGGTCCAACAAGGCCAATGGACTACATGGGCAGGAGCCCTGCAGAGGTCCTTGACATGGAATGATATATGGCATATGGCACCTCTTAGGCTCAGCTTCGTTGTTAGATCAATGTATGACCTGCTGCCGTCGGCCACCAACCTTGTGAAATGGGGAAAGTCGGATGATGAGCAGTGCCCCCTGTGCCAGGGGAGGCAGACACTTGAACACATGCTCTCAGCGTGTAAGGTGTCATTGGGGTAAGGGCGATACACTTGGCGCCATAACAAAGTGCAAAATGAGCTTGCTGCGACAATAGATCTGGCAAGGATGAAGGTGAATAGCAAACCCATGCCGAGCACCGCAAATACATACTTTCTGAGGGCAGGAAAGTCAACACACCCCAAACTGAGTAAACCTGGTAGCAGTTTAACATCTCTTCTTGACTGTGCAAACGACTGGGAGATGGCGGAAAACCTACCTGGACGAGGGGCATATCCAGAGAGTATCAGAAAATCGCGGAGACAGCCAGATATAGTGCTTCATTCTTCAGCAACGCTTCAGGTCATACTGATTGAACTGACCGTGCCATTTGAATCCAGATTAGACGAGCAACATTCGTTCAAAGCGGCCAAGTATAGTGATCTGGCCACGGATCTGAGACATGATGGGTTCACTGCAAGGGTCATGGCTGTTGAAGTGGGCGCAAGAGGGCTTGTGGCTGCATCAGTGTATGATTTATTGAAACTGTTGGGGCTGAAGGGACAGTTGAGAACAAGGGCACTGAAGAGGCTTAATGAAACTGTCGAAAAGGCATCAGGCTGGCTGTGGAACAACCGCAATGGGCAATGGAAATCGTGACAATAAACGCTGCGGTACAGAAAACACCAAAATTTTTTTAAGTCCACAATACGCTGAGTTTTTTGGTGTACTAGTGAAAGGGCTGTGACTCAGGGGCAACAGGCGGAGTATATTATAAGGGGTGTCAGGCAGAATTTTAGTGGCTTGTGCGCAGTGGCTAGACTCGTCGGCTTCACGCTGGTGTCTCAGTGTGTGTCCTTAGTTGTGATGTGCAACGGAACGAACAGAATAATTTGTCTTCTCTTTGTTAATTTCACAATTGCCTCCACGGCTGGCAGAGTTGTGGATTTTAAAGTTGCTACCATAAGTGAAATGGGTTCATTTTCGATACAAGACAACAGGAGGCTGAGACGCTTGGGAGTCATGACCCAAGTGGGCCCGCCCCCCCTTAGACTGTAAAGGAGTAATCGGGCCGAAACACTTGTCGGACAGGGGGACTTCTTCTGATGATCAGATTGCTTCCTGCTGTATTGCTCTGTAAAGAGTTTCCTATCATTGTTTCATATTAATTTACTGAAAGATGCTAATGATGATAACTTATGTGAGCTCACTAAATCTCTACTTTTACTTACTTACTTAGTCGTTCCCCTTCTACCGTGAGGTGTAGAGGTTTGGAAGAGAGAGCGCCAGACTATCCTATCGGCTGTCTTCCTCCTGGCCTGGTTCCATTCTAGTCCTCGGTCCTTCAAAGATTGTCTAATGTTGTCCTCCCAGCGGACTCTGGGTCGTCCTCGGGGTCTGGATCCATGGCTCTTTGTTTCCCATGCTTGTCGTGGTATCCGATCTTCTCCCATTCTGCAGACATGGCCAAACCATCTTAATTGGGACTGTTCTACTTGGGTCTGCAGGGGGTAAGATTTAAGGTCTTGACGTATCGTCTGGTTGCGTACCATGTCTCTTCTTGTTACTTCAACCACCTTCCTCAGATACCTCATTTCTGAGGTTTGGATCTGGCTTTTATGGGTTGTAGTCATTGCCCATGACTCGCATCCATATGTCAAGACTGGGACATAGATGGAGCGGTATACAGCCATCTTTGTTTTCTTACCAACCTTTCTCTTGCTGAGGAATCCTCGATTTATGGCCTGAAAAAGTCTCCCAGCTGCTGCTTTTCGAGTGGCCAACTCTTCTTTGATGCCTCCCTTTCGGTCTATAATAGCTCCGTGGTATTTAAAGTGGTCGACCTGCTCCAGGACCTGTTCTCCCAGCTTAATCTGATGTCTTCTTTCTTCTCGTGATATCACCATGGATTCTGTTTTAGAGCTGCTTATGACCATCCCTCTCTTCTCCAGCTCTTCCTTCCAGACTTGCAGGTTGGATTGGAGATGTGCCTCTGATTTAGCAATCAGGGCAACATCATCAGCAAATGCCAGCTCTGAAATGCATACCTGTCTCATCTTCCAGTACCCCACTGAATACTTTCTTGTTCTCTCCTTACATGCCTTGATTACATCGTCCATAAGGAGTATGAAGAGGTAAGGTGATAGGATATCACCTTGTCTTACACCAGTGGTGGTCCTGAACTCTTCTGACTTATGGTTTGCTGTCCTCACATAATTTCTGCAAGACTTGTAGAAGCTCTGTATAGCATGAATCAGAGGTGCTGGAATATTCTTCCTTGCCAAACAGTCATTGGAGAACAAGCTGAATACATTCGAGAACAAATGTCTTAGAAAACTCATGAACATCAGTTGGAAAGAATTCAAGACTAATCGACAAATAAGAGAAGACTCTAGGCAGAAATATGTCTCCGACTATATAAGGAAAAGACGATGGTCATATATCGGTCATGTCCTACGAATGCAAAACAACAGAATACCACTACAGGCGCTCACTTGGGTTCCTGAGGGTAAGCGGAAAAAGGAAGACCAAAAGAAACACTCAGAAGAACAATAATAAGAGAAGGAAGAAGAACGTTGGGCCTAAATAATGTGCAAGAGCTAAGAGGAGTGGCGTCACAACGAACAACCTGGAGAGCACTGGTTTCTGCCTTATGCGCCGTGTTTGGCGCTTAAAGAATTTATTATTATTATTAAACAGTCCCAAAGTTTGCTCCAGGGGACCCTGTCAAATGCCTTTTCCAGATCTATGAAACAAAGATGGATCTCACTCTTATACTCAAGGGCCTTTTCACTCAGCTGTCTGAGTGTGAAGATTAGGTCTTGAGTACTTCGGTTTGCTCGGAATCCGCACTGGACCTCATCCAATTGTGGCTCAGCTAGGCGTCGGAGTCTCTGCTCTAGGATTCTAGAGTAGATTTTACCGGGGACACTGAGAAGGAATATGCCTCTATGGTTTCCACACTGTCGATTGTCACCCTTTTTGAAAATTGGTGTTATGATGGCAATCTCCCAATCCTTTGGTATGGTCTTGTTGTACCACGCTGCCTGTAAAACCCTTAAGAGTAATAGGTCGCCTGATGCTCCCATGAACTTAACCATTTCTGGTGTTATACCATCATGCCCTGCTGCTTTGCCCATCTTGATTTTCTCCAGTGCTGCCTTCAGTTCTTCCATCTTTATGTCATCTTCACCATCATTGGTTTTCTCTTCTGTGTTAGTGGTTATCATTTCTGATGCTTCACCATGCTCACCATCCAGGAGTTCTGAGAAATATTCTTTCCATTACTTCCTTCGGGGCAGTAAGCAATTTGCCTTGCTTGTCCTTTATAAATTTGAGAGGGCATTGTTTTTCCTTCCTCATGTTCTTTAGGGTCTTATAGAACAATTTCTGGTTTTCTTGTGCATCTTTTTCTAGCTTTTCTCCAAATTCTTCCCAGGACTTCTGTTTTGCTGCTAGCACTTTGTTCTTTGCTTCTGTTGTGAGTGTCACATATTCTCTATATTTTTCCATTCGGATCAAAAGAAAAAAAATATGACTGGAAAGGCTAAGGAGACGCAATGGGGGGGGGGGGGGGGATGGAGGAAAGTAAAAATTCACGTCCCCCAAATTGACACGAGGTACGGAATTGGACGTTTTGCGATACCAAGCCTTGATTTGAATTGAGCGGCAGAACGCGGATGGTAGGAAAATTACAAAAATTTAAAAAGTAATTTTTCTTAATATTAATGTTAGGAATATAAAAATTAGCTGGCCGGATGGCCTATTCTGAGCAATGAAATAATATGATCTTAATTTTACAAACGGATAGATAATATTGAAGATAATGACAAAAGACAGTGTAGTTTACATCATCGACAGACTGCCTTGAATAAAAAGTGTCGTTATTTGCACACAAAACACGACCTTGGGGACGCAGGTGTTCAAAGTTACTTATTATGGAGGAGAGGGTTTTTGAGCGGTAGCTGTGTCTAAATATAACTTTTTACGACAAAATTTTAAGGGGAGAGAAAGGTTGCTTCAAAAATCAAGCACATTTTTTTTAGAAACACAAGTAGAGACGGACAGACTAACAGATAACCATCCATACTTGACTGAAGCATGACTGAAATGACTTTAGTGTAGAAATTTGAAATTTAAAGTACAACTAGGCAGTGATTGGCCACAGACAATCATATCATTAGCGCTCAGACGCGAAAGTGGGGTCATTCTTCAATAATTGTTCAGTGTTAGACACAGATTTTAAAGTGTGGTGTTTTCCCATATGAAAGACAGTGAATAAATTTAGGGACGCCATACTATAGCCAGCAGCTCAGCTGAGTTTTGCTAGCAATTCTGTGTTATGTATTCATAATCTGGTAAGATTGAAATTATTTCTTTATATATTTTGAATATTGTTTCATGTTCGAGTGATTTGATACTGCCATATCAAAATCTAGCCTTACAAACAAGTAGGGATTTGCTCTAGACCCCCCGCCCAAGTCAGGGTCTAGGGACCAACAAGGTACATAAACTACAGCAAGGATTATGCAAGATAGATCAAGCGTTGAAACAGGTTACCTATCTTCTTTTAGGGCCGACAACTAATAAATATTTTTCAGAATCTATGGTCTGGGAGGATCTGTCTGATGTAGGCCCACCATGGTAACTGTGCTGTTTGGTCAGAGAGATCTGACCTGTCTGTATGATGTGGTTGTTGTGTCAGTGTTGTGTCCAGACGTGGGTAGAGAATAGATTTTGACACATGGCCCATACTTTGATTGCAGAGCTGTGAGTTTCTATCGACAACAAAGCAGAGTCTATTCGGTGGGTGACTGTACTCGAGTGTATCTGTGCAGTTCTTGTGACAGAGACCACCATTATTGCCCGCCAGCACGGAGAGGTGGGACCGCAAGTTTTCAGCACCAGAGCTACAAAAAGATGAGTGAGCCTCTGGTCTGCTGGACATTCACCAACTATTGGTAGTGACTAATATCCCCGTAAAAATTCCCACCATTTTCTGGACATTGTGTAGTCAATATAGACAGGTGTGATGAGGCCACCCCAACAGCACAAACAGTAAATATCCTCCCAAAGAGATGACTACTCGAACTTTTTTTAATAAAACTAACTAGTCTAGTACTTAAATAGGTACGCTCTTGCATTTATTATGTAACATTCCATGCATTTTTTTTTTCATAAATTTTCAATCCTTCTTTTAAAACAAGTTCTGGTCACATAAAACTTGATCCAGAACCAATAAATGTAATATAATTATATCAAAAACTTTATACACGTGAGTTAGTTCAGTGTATTTTAACACTTGTTAATCTTATTAGTCTTCTTAAATGTCTGTGGGTGTATTTATAACTAACACACCACATTACACATCATTACCCTAGACACTTTACGTAGCCACATTCATTAAGAAAAAAAAAAATTAAGTGTGAGGTCGTAGTGGTAGCAAGAAAGGCCTTCTGATAATTCTCAACTACATTTTATCTCAGGAGCCTTCACAGCTGGCCTCATACAATTTACATGTAGTACCATCATCATCATACAATACCATCAATACCACTACATAAATTGGGGGCTCGTCCGGGATAATTAGCCCAACAGTAAAATTAGGATCTCCTGGTGGGAGAAATAAAAGTAGGGAAATAAATTGTAAAATTTCCTTTAAAATTAAAAGTGTCCCTGCAGATAAAAGTTGGTGAATCTTCACAGCCAGTAATAATTAATTAGTTAACTGGTTAGTTAGAATTAGTTAGACTATAGTCATATAGTAATTAGAAGTACTTAGTGTATTTACTGGTTAGAGATTTATCTTGTATATTATTATATTGTCCAAAAAGTATGGCAGAGCTAGCAAAGTTTAGATCAGCTGCTGTGCTCACTGCGAAGGAGATGGGGATGGATGGTCAAATTTTAATTCAATACGTAACGACTGAATGTGATAAATATATTGAAAGGGAAGATAGAAAGGTAGCTGAAGAGAAGAGGTTACAAATTGAGGCTGATAGAGAAATTAAGAGGCTGCAGATTGAGGCAGAAGAAAAAAGGCTGACTGCCGAAAGGGAGGCAGAAGAAAAACGACAGCAAAGGGAGGCAGAAGATAAAAAGGCCGAAAGGGAGGCAGAAGAAAAACGACAGCAAAGGGAGGCAGAAGAAAAAAAGGTTGACTGCCGAAAGGGAGGCAGAAGATAGAAGGTTGCAGAGGGAGCACGAATTACGACTAAGGGAGCTGGAATTACAAGGCCCGGCCCCTGAAAATGGTGCCAGCCCTTTTGCCTCAGATGCTACGCCCAGTATGGGAGCCTCAAACTCAGCTATGGGGTTTCATTTAGACCATTTTGTTGAAAAAGACGATGACATAGAGGGGTACCTAGGACGTTTTGAGTTATTAGCTACTACATATGGGTTAGAGAGAGAGAGAGGTGGAGCTTAAAGCTATCACAGGGATTGAGGGGTACTTCTTACGAAGTATTTGCCAAAATGAACAGGGAAGACCAAGACAATTATGACATGTTAAAGCAGGCTTTGTTATTAAGGTACGAAAAGAATGGTGAATTTTATCGTAAGAAATTCAGAAATGCCAAACTGTTGTCTGGGGAGACATACCACCAATTTTCTGCCAGAATAGAAACCTATTTGGAGAAATGGACGGCTCTGGGGAAGACCCAAGATCTTAAAGAAATGATCATGATTGAGCAATTGAGAGAGTCCATGGCTCCAGACATGAGAAAATTTCTCATGGAACAGGGTGCAGAGAAGTTGGGGGAAATTTTAAATGTTGCTGAGAGGTATCAGGCAGCTCAGGCAGAGGTAAGTGGTGCTAAGAAGAAGCACATAGACAATTTTAAAGCTCCACAGCAATTTAATAAATTTGATAATAGAGAGCAGGGAAATAAGGGTAGGACAAACTTTGAGCGGCAAAGAAATGACTATCGCGACAGAAACTCACAGTTCAATGACCAAAAGTTCAATGAAAGAAAACCGTTGAACCAAGGAAAAAGATGGTGCAAATGGTGCAAGAAGGATAACCATAACACCGAATTTTGTAGAAGGAAACCTTCAAACATTGCTGCAATGAAGTCGGGGACGCAAAGAGTAAAGGTTAATCCTAAGGGACAACAGGAACCTTATCACCCCCCAGTTTGTGAGGATGTTATTTGTAATGGGGTCACCATAAGGTGCCTTTATGATACAGGTTTGGATTATGATTCAGTTGTGAAGTCTAGCCTAGTGGACCCAAGTCAGTATACCACAGAAACAGTGGAAATACAAGGGGCGACTAAGGACATACCACTCATGACACTTCCCATCGCAAGGATAACGGTGAAAACTCGCTATGTGGAAGGAGAAATCAGAGCAGCAGTGATAGATGAACCAATCTACCCTCTGATATTGGGGTGTAGATACGTCTTCTTGGGGAATCCCGAGAAACCTGTGATCATGGCGACAGTGCAGACCAGGTCACAGAAGAAGGAGGAAGAAGGTGAACCTATAAATGCTCATCCAGAGGAGATGAGGAAGGCGCAGGCTGAGGATAGGACACTCCAGCCATGTTTTAAAAAATTACCCAAATGCCACACACCTCCGAGCAAGGGGGAATATTTCATGAAGAACAAACTCTTATACAGGAAGACAGGAACTAGATCCACTGGTCACGGACAGTTAGTTCTTCCCAAGATATATAGGGCAAACTTAATAAGGAGCTTACATGTTGGAAAAGATGGTGACCATGAGAAAGTCGGTACCATCTGCCAAAAGATTGCTCTAAAATACTATTGGCCCGACGTAAATGTCGATGTTGAAAACTTTGTAGAAGCATGTGGCGTATTTCATGAGGGAACACCCACAAAGGGAAAATATGTGCAGGACCTAGGAACGCCACGGGGCAACTTTAGGCCTGAAAGGAAAACTAATTATACTCGGGTAGACAAAGTGGAATGGGAGCCCCCTTTTCACACCCAGTCTTCACTTGAATGGATTAACATGGCCGCTATGCGAAGAGTACAAAGAAGAAATTTTACCCAGGATAGGATGACAATCCCTCGGTCAGACTTATATAAACTGGAAGAACAGACAAGAGAGCGAAGATCTCTCATAAACAATCTTAAGTGGGGAGACAAACCCCAGAGAAAAATTGGTAGTGGTCGATTTGTGAGTGATGATTCTAGGAAGAAAAGTCCTCATTATAGAGCTTCTAAGGGACGGGACCCGATGGGTTCCATGAAAAATAAGTATGGTAAATTAAAGATCCAGATGTAACTCTATTAAGGACCTGGACAGATGAGAAGGCGGAAGAGACTGTTACCTCATCGTATCAATACGTGAACGAACTGACCACTCGTTTGAAAGCTGGATGGAAACTGGCAAATGATAATTTGAAACAAGCCAGGAAGAAACATGCAGCATACTTTAATAGGAAGGCAAAGGACAGGGAACTGGCAGTCGGAGAGAAGGTGCTGCTTTTACTACCCGGAAGCCAGAATAAATTACAAATTGGTTGGCAAGGTCCATATACGGTTCTAGAGAAGGTGTCTAGAACAAACTATAAAATTGACAAAAAGGGGAAGGAAAAAGTTTATCATGTAAACCTGTTAAAGAAGTATCTGGACAGACCACTCCAGGAAAGCACCCCCTTATTGACCTTAGCTATTGCAACCCAGATGCAAAAGGAACCACTCACCTCACATGAATACCCATTACATCCTTGTGAAACAGCAGCACAGGTAAAAGTCAGTAAGCACCTGACTAAAAACCAGAGGGAGAGAGTTCAAAAGGTTCTGGAGGAACATACAGATGTATTAACAGATAAACCAGGCCATACAAATTTGCTACAGTATGACATGAAACTGGTAGACTCAAACCCAATCTGTATGAGAGCCTATTCTATTCCGTTCGCGAAGGAGAAGGCATTAAAGGAAGAAATAGATTATTTATTGAAGGAGGGGATTATTTCGCACAGTGAATCATCTTTTAGTTCTAGTGTCGTTTTGTTGAGGAAACCGTCTGGGGAACACAGACTGTGCATAGATTACAGGAAACTGAATGCTGTCACAGAAGGACAAGTGGATCCATTACCAGACACAAAACAGCTATTTGCCAGACTGAACAAGGCAAAATACTTTTCAAAGGTGGATCTTAGTAAAGGCTATTACCAGATCCCAGTGAAGCCTGAAGTGAGACCTTATTTGGCTTTTAGCACTTCGGATGGACATTATGAATTCAATATGCTACCATTCGGACTGAAAAATGCTCCGAGTGTGTTTTCAAGGATGATGCGAAAATTGTTGGACCCCCTGAATAACCCATGTATCACAAATTTCATGGATGATATTCTCGTCGCCACCGAGACCTTTGAAGAACACATTGAAGCTCTGGAGATGTTGTTTGATAGACTTCGGGAGGCGAACTTAACTGCTAGGCCAACAAAATGTTGTATTGGATGCAAAGAGTTGGAATTCTTGGGACACACTGTATATCAGGGTAATATGACCCCTGATCCTAAGAACTTGGAAAAACTGCAGAGAGCACCTAGGCCGCAAACAAAAAAAGACGTGCGATCATTTGTGTCGTTATGCGGATTTTATCAGAAATACATCAAGAATTTTAACGCTATTTGTGCTCCTCTGACTGATCTGACTCGCAAGGGACTTCCAGATAAAATTATTTGGACTGCACAATGTGAACTAGCGTTCCAAGAGTTAAAGGAAAAACTCACTAGCAAGCCTATTCTCAAACTGCCTGATTTGACACAGGACTTTGTCTTAAGAACCGATGCAAGTAATGTGGGACTCGGAGGGGCTTTGTTGCAAAGATCATCTTCACCTGATGGGGAACTGAAACCAGTCGCTTATGCAAGCCGTAAATTGAATAAGGCGGAACAAGGATACTCCACAAGCGAAAAAAGAATGTTTAGCATTAATCTGGGCAATAAAGAAGTTTCAAATCTATCTGTATGGTAGGACTTTTGTGGTGGAGACGGATCATCAGCCTCTCGTGTTCTTGTCTCAGGCTAAGCATGAAAACGCAAGATTGCTGAGGTGGTCTTTATTGCTTCAACCTTATCAGTTCAGTATCCAATATATCCCAGGCAAATTGAATGTCGGTGCAGATTTCCTCAGTCGGCACCCCTGTGATCAAAATTAGAGTAGTGGCAGACGTGAGGAGTAATTTTACCTATGTGTATCGCTGGTTTTGGAACTTGCCATAGGCATGTTTTCAAGTGGGGAGATGTGTAGTGAAATTGACAGAGATACAACGGTAAAATACTCAAAAGATAACATTTAAGGATAAAAACATAATGCGTAGGCTGCTGATGTACATGATCGCCTAGACCGCGGGTCATCACCCTCCATAAAATTGACTTGCTAGACAGGAGGGGAACGGCGGATCAAAAGAAAAAAAAATATGACTGGAAAGGCTAAGGAGACGCAATGGGGGGGGGGGGGGGTGGGGGTGGAGGAAAGTAAAAATTCACGTCCCCCAAATTGACACGAGGTACGGAATTGGACGTTTTGCGATACCAAGCCTTGATTTGAATTGAGCGGCAGAACGCGGATGGTAGGAAAATTACAAAAATTTAAAAAGTAATTTTTCTTAATATTAATGTTAGGAATATAAAAATTAGCTGGCCGGATGGCCTATTCTGAGCAATGAAATAATATGATCTTAATTTTACAAACGGATAGATAATATTGAAGATAATGACAAAAGACAGTGTAGTTTACATCATCGACAGACTGCCTTGAATAAAAAGTGTCGTTATTTGCACACAAAACACGACCTTGGGGACGCAGGTGTTCAAAGTTACTTATTATGGAGGAGAGGGTTTTTGAGCGGTAGCTGTGTCTAAATATAACTTTTTACGACAAAATTTTAAGGGGAGAGAAAGGTTGCTTCAAAAATCAAGCACATTTTTTTTAGAAACACAAGTAGAGACGGACAGACTAACAGATAACCATCCATACTTGACTGAAGCATGACTGAAATGACTTTAGTGTAGAAATTTGAAATTTAAAGTACAACTAGGCAGTGATTGGCCACAGACAATCATATCATTAGCGCTCAGACGCGAAAGTGGGGTCATTCTTCAATAATTGTTCAGTGTTAGACACAGATTTTAAAGTGTGGTGTTTTCCCATATGAAAGACAGTGAATAAATTTAGGGACGCCATACTATAGCCAGCAGCTCAGCTGAGTTTTGCTAGCAATTCTGTGTTATGTATTCATAATCTGGTAAGATTGAAATTATTTCTTTATATATTTTGAATATTGTTTCATGTTCGAGTGATTTGATACTGCCATATCAAAATCTAGCCTTACAAACAAGTAGGGATTTGCTCTAGACCCCCGCCCAAGTCAGGGTCTAGGGACCAACAAGGTACATAAACTACAGCAAGGATTATGCAAGATAGATCAAGCGTTGAAACAGGTTACCTATCTTCTTTTAGGGCCGACAACTAATAAATATTTTTCAGAATCTATGGTCTGGGAGGATCTGTCTGATGTAGGCCCACCATGGTAACTGTGCTGTTTGGTCAGAGAGATCTGACCTGTCTGTATGATGTGGTTGTTGTGTCAGTGTTGTGTCCAGACGTGGGTAGAGAATAGATTTTGACACATGGCCCATACTTTGATTGCAGAGCTGTGAGTTTCTATCGACAACAAAGCAGAGTCTATTCGGTGGGTGACTGTACTAGAGTGTATCTGTGCAGTTCTTGTGACAGAGACCACCATTATTGCCCGCCAGCACGGAGAGGTGGGACCGCAAGTTTTCAGCACCAGAGCTACAAAAAGATGAGTGAGCCTCTGGTCTGCTGGACATTCACCAACTATTGGTAGTGACTAATATCCCCGTAAAAATTCCCACCATTTTCTGGACATTGTGTAGTCAATATAGACAGGTGTGATGAGGCCACCCCAACAGCACAAACAGTAAATATCCTCCCAAAGAGATGACTACTCGAACTTTTTTTAATAAAACTAACTAGTCTAGTACTTAAATAGGTACGCTCTTGCATTTATTATGTAACATTCCATGCATTTTTTTTTCATAAATTTTCAATCCTTCTTTTAAAACAAGTTCTGGTCACATAAAACTTGATCCAGAACCAATAAATGTAATATAATTATATCAAAAACTTTATACACGTGAGTTAGTTCAGTGTATTTTAACACTTGTTAATCTTATTAGTCTTCTTAAATGTCTGTGGGTGTATTTATAACTAACACACCACATTACACATCATTACCCTAGACACTTTACGTAGCCACATTCATTAAGAAAAAAAAAAATTAAGTGTGAGGTCGTAGTGGTAGCAAGAAAGGCCTTCTGATAATTCTCAACTACATTTTATCTCAGGAGCCTTCACAGCTGGCCTCATACAATTTACATGTAGTACCATCATCATCATACAATACCATCAATACCACTACAGTCCTGTTGTGTTTTTAGCTCCTAAGTATTGTTTCCATGCCATTTTCTTCTCTCTTATTTTCTCTTTGACTTCCTCTGTGCACCAAGGTGTCCTCTTTCTCTTGTTCCAAAGTCCGACTTCACCGCATGCTTCTGCAGCAGCTGTCTTTATGATATCCTTGAATTTCTCTACTTTTACTAACTGCAAACTTTACATTAGGCTATGTCTAATTTTTAAAAACAAACAAACAAGGCTTACCTCTATTTTAATTAGCCTACAATAAAATTACCATTAAATCGCAGATTCATCTAACATCTTGCTTGACTTCTATATTAACTAATATAAATGTACTAAGCTGTTATGTTCAGCAATGCCAACTATAACAGAATATTCATAACACGAGACGAAGCTTTAACAATTCACGTTTATTCATAGCGCCAGCCAACTGACAATCCTGCAGCATAGCCTCCCCTAGCATTGGTTATTCTAAAAAGTGGAAACCAATACTCAATACATTACACAAGCCCGCTGTGTTTTGTGTCTCTCAAGAGACAAAGAAACAATAAAGCGACTGCCCACTCGCGCACTTTGTTAAGAAGCGACTAATTTGAGGTCGTGCATGTGCCGGCATCCTAACCATGTAAAACAAATTGCTACAGAAACTACATTTTTTTAATTATTTAATGATGATAATATCCCGTTCAACCTCTGGTGGGTTATAATTAGGATATATATTGTTCTCAATTCCAAATAAGATGTATAACTGCCGATACTGGAAAGTGGTAGCATGATCTGTCAAATCAATGTAAATATGGGAAATCAAAATTACCAATTTTGCTTGTATATTAAAAACAAAGAAACAAACTACCAATGAATTTATTTATTTATTTATTTACCAATGAATGAACACATCAGTGCTTTGGTGCCGGCATCATGTGGACCAGCTGTAGTAGTGATCGTATGCTCCATAGTCAACAAAAAGGGAAATAATGATGAAATTAACCTATACTTACCTGGCTCAAGATAACTAGATCTGTCAATGAACTCACGCAAACTGAATACATTTTTTAAAGAAACTTTTCACGTTGGTGGTTATACAAATAATATCATTCAGATGCGGAGTGACAATGAACTGGGTCCTCGGGCAATAAGGATCATTGGTTCTAACCTACCTACCCAGCATACATGGAGGCTAGGAGAGAGTGGTCCTCTACTGCTGTAAGAACCTCGGGTGCTGCCCGATTGCCATCTACCCCTGGTATCATTACAATTATTAAAGATACACACAATTTTTTTTTTAAACTGAATTCAGGAAAAAAAAAATGAATACACATTTAAAGATACGTTTGTTAAATGTAAACCATGACATTAAATATTTTTTCTTCAGAACCAGTGGTCCTAAGGATGTCATACTCCTCCCTGGTCTCATGGGTAGTGAGATGGATGCCTAGCCTTCTCGAATAAGGGCGAAAAAATAGGAGGTTGCGTGTGCAAGTTGCGCACGTTAAAAATCCCACGGCAGTTGGAAATCGTAAAGAGTAGGCCATAAGGCCGCGGCCCTAGTAAAATTTAAAAATTAAAAATCTACCCACCAAATATAGTTATGGAATATGTTATTCCTAAATACACACATTGGGATTCTCGTCGGTGCTACGGAGTTCGTGCACTGTGCTGAGATCCTCCTTGTGTGATATAAGGGAAGAGATCGGAGCACTGATGGAGTAGTCCGTGTGCAATGAAGATAGTCCTTAAAACCAAACAAAACCATGAAATTGCATTTAACGTCAGTTTCTTTTTACAAATGTAAGCTACACAGCACATCAAGGACTAATGGAAAAGGAAGAAAAATGCCCACCAAACCGTAAAACGCACACATTTTGCCACTGTCTTGTTTATCTTAATCCTAGTATTAACTTTACCTCCGCACCTTTACCTTTTCTGCTTCAGGCTACTTAAAATGATCGTAGCCGAAATAACCTGTTGTACAAACTAGCATACATAATGCTATTTCTGAGTTCACGTATGATTCAAGTCACAACTGAAGGCGGTATATTAACTCATTGGGTTTAGCATTAATCCAGAAAGCCTGTGGTCACAGTCAACTGTTACTCGAGCGGCTCATGACATGAGAAGCTGATAGGACTTTACAGGATGTTACGAGTATAACGTTAGGAAAAGCGCTGGAGGCCACAGAGATGTGGCTTTATAGAAGAATGTTACAAAATACCATAGACAGCTTTAAAAAAAGAAAACATTAATGATGATGTCCTGAAAGAGGCCAATGCGCAAAGGAAGTTTATTCCTTATGTTAGAAGGAAACAGCCCACCTTCATTTGGCATGTTATGAGAAGAAAAATGCTGGAATGTATTGTGACAACAGGAACGATTGAAGGAAAAAGAATTCGAGGACGACAGCGAGAGAAAATTCTGGACAGTTTGACATCATAGCATGAAATAAAGTCAACAACAAAATTGATAAAAAATAGTACTGGAGACAGGGTGTTGTGGATAGACATGATCACCTACAATAACATGCATGGTACTTGACGAAGACAGCGTCAGGCACTTTTGGTCAAATCCTCACTTCCCCGCCTGTCACGGGTTGCCTCCCCTTAGCTCTGCAGTGATGATCCAACGGTGGCCAAAACCTAATGTGGGTCTTCAAAGGTATCTACCTTCGCATAAGATTGCTCTTGGCAGAGATGCAGATAGAAGGAGGAGGATGCTTCTACCTCGAGAGAGCATTCACAAGATATTTCAGAAGTCAAGCACAATGCTGAATGTGTCTTAGCAATGTTAACTTTTATCTGCCCGAAAACTTTTGTGCAGAAGTATTATATAAGTTCATTTAGCTCGTAAAAGCCCCCAACTGAATTAACAATGAAGTTCTTATTATTTGACCCCATAGATATAAATATAGATATATTAAAGATGCACATTCATCCGTGTGCACTTCTTTCTGTAATAACTAAATCAACTATGAATTTGTAAAGAACAACATATAACAAACTTAATGATCAATTACTATGAAACAAATGTAAATAAATATGAACTGGTGATTACTCAAAAATAGGTTTCGTCATTGAAGCTGATATCGGCTTTAGGAAGCTTAGGAATATAGATCAATAAGTTCTGTTGCATTGGCCTGCTAAAAATGCCACTTAGCTTCCAAACTGCTGAAGTGTTGCTGCTGCTGTTTTAGTCAGTTCGTCTCTGTGGCGAGGGCAAGTCTTCTGGTTGAGGCGGGTATCTTCACAATCCGTTGAATGTAAGTTTCAAGTGTCGAATCGCAAGCGTTGAACTACAGTACAGCTGGTATCATAGAATCGTACCTCAAATGGTCTTGTAAACTCGTACCACAAACCCAGTAACTGGGACATAGACTTCTCGTTCAGTTCAATAGTCTTGACAACTTCATAAAGATGCCTCAAACACGCGTCTGGGGTATTATTTATATTATACAATCCCTCTGTGACTTTGTGAGTAGGTCCTGAAGGAGTCTGGTTTCCGTATTAAAAGGTGGAGTTTCCTAATTGTATTATTTAATAGGTGCTCCAATACTTATTTTCCATTCCTATAAGTCCAGAATCCTAACTGCTACTATTTCCTGGCCGAGCTGTCTGCTTTGACAATTCTGGAATGCAGTGTTGTATGTTTAAAATGTTCTTCGTTATATTGCAGTTTTCCTGCTCATGCTCATACGTGGCGTTTCCGACAACACTTCCAATCACCGTGAATTATATTAGCCCCTAAACTGCTAAGCCAATAGCATTCGAAAGTGCATGTTATGATAACTTCTCTCGTGGACTTTTCTGCGTGACTCATGCGTTAGTAAAATTCAAACGGTGTCTCTCCGTAAATGGAATTGGTATTTCCGTCAATTCTTGGTCATGATTACCACTACACCTTTTAACATTTATCTTACTTATAACAAGCCCGTATGGATGTTTATTAATGCATTTCCGACGTCTCAGGTGTGTCTGTAATATGCCACCAGATCGATAATTGACCGGCACTCCCTATGAAAACCAACACTGGGCGTCATTACTCGAAAATGACTTGTTGCAAATCTGGGTTTACCTGTAACTCATCTCCGCGGTTATAGGCAGGCAAACATGACACGTATAAATGGAAGAAATGTAAATATTGACACGAAAATACCAAATACTGTAGGAAAATAAAACGTGTCAACAATCGAATGGCGCACATAATTATTACGCATCATGAAGGTAGATCAATACTGTCGGAGAGGAAAAGAGAGCGAACAAAGTTATGCGACACCGCCCCACTTTTAAACTCCCTCTCTTCTTTTTTCTTGCACGTTTTATCAACCAATTGGGGGGTTCCTGTTAAGGTCAAAAGGGAAGTGATCCTTAGTATGCTAAGTTGGTCAGAGTGAATTTAGAGTTGCGTCGCTTGTGGCACTTGTTTATTTATTAGATGACTGAATTCTTTAAGAAATGTCCTCGTATGTTCGAGAAGTCTTGTAAGTCAGAAAAAAGAGCGTTGTGAGCGCTATTCATTTCGAGTGGGGAGATGAAGTTGTTCTGTATTTTACAGCTGTGAATAGCTCACGGCTAGTCCGTGAAGGGACTGAGCTGTGTTGAACAGCGAAGTCTCGTGACTGTTTGAGCGGGAGATTTGTGACCGCTGCGGAGTCTTTTTTCTGGGTGTGGACCGATGCGGTCAAGCCTAGTGGTTTGGAGTGTGTTCTAGGCGTTTGACTGTGGTAGTCAACCCTGGGTGTTTTCTCTAGAGTGTTTTTCACAATGTGTGTCTCGGTGGAGACTTTTGAACAGGCCTGTATTGAATATTCTTTCCTGTAATGAATATTCTTTCTTGTATTGAATGTTCCTTCATGTGTTAGATTATGTGATGAATTTACTTTGATATATATAACTGCAGTGGATGCAGTCGTTTGAGAGATTTTGTTATTGTGCACGTTCTAAGAGAAGTGCACCACTAATCTACAATTAGGCGCTATGGAGAGTCTGAGATTTAAAGACATTACTTTGTAGGCTATAGACATTTTTGTGAAGGAGATTAGAAGGCCATATATTGTGCAGGCTATATTACTGCAGACTGCTGGGTACGCAGTCCTTTGAGGAATATTGTGGATGTGCATCTTCTATGAGAAGTGCACCACTATGCTATAATTGAGCTCTAAGAAGAGATAGCGCTGACGATGATTATTCAACTGCCGTGGAGCAGCCTTTGCTGAGAAGGGGAGATGTAGTCTTTTGAGGAAAATCGTTATGGTCATCTTCTATGAGAAGTGCCCCATTATGCTATAATTGAGCTCTACGAAGAAAACATGAGAAGGCCAGTATTTTGATGAATTTAATAGTACTGCGATGTGAGCAGTCTTTCTGGATGAGGCCATATGTATGAGGCCGTATTTATAACTGCGGTGATTGCAGTTTATTAAGGAACAGTGTTAATGTGTACCTTATATGAGAAGTGCGCCGGTGTGCGCTGTAATGGAGCTCTGTGGGGTGTTAGAGCTTCATGAATTCATTTACTCGATACTTTGTACTTTATGCTGTATTTCGTCTATGTCGTCGTCTATGTTGATACGTGAATAAACTGTTCATGAAACGTCAACTGTAGTTCAACGATCCATGATTCCTATGTGTGTTACTGTAATGAATGAATGCACCAGTACACACTTACTTTGAACAGTCCAGGCAGTGACAATAATAACATATTCATTATAGCTCTGTGTGGGCGTATACATACAGCTATTTATATATAGTCAACTTTAGACTCTATCAGTGGTGGCCAGTGAAATGACGTCACTAACTATTTCGCCCCGTTTCTAAATTTCTATTATAAAAATGAAACTGTTTCAAAATGCTATCAGTACCAATAAATCGCTAATCACAAGGCTTAATGCTTTCGGTGACACTTTCGGTGACTCAGACCAAGTTTCGTTTTTTTAAACTTCATCTCTAACTCATTCTTCAACTTTTGTTTCCCTTCTAACTCTGGTTGTTGTTCATCTAAATCTTGCTCCTGTATTTCATACAAACCAACTAAATCAGAATTCATCCTCATCTTCTTATTCTTTTTCTTAGTACCCTACATTCTCAGACGTCTACCGTACTTGAATATTTTCAAAGAAAGCTGTGGTCAGCTTGAGGCTATCTGTGTCTCATTTGAGAGTTCAGTCTGTACATGTAACTGTGCGGATAGAATATTCTTGTCGCTATGGTCGTTTTAAAAATCTTCAGTGACTGGCAATAAATGATCAGGTGCCATACTTCATCAATTATCATCCTCGTTTCCTTTATTCATCCTACAGAGCGTGGAGTCCCAGCTGCTTTCCTTGCAGGACTCCAGCATCAAAGTGTGTGAGTGCTCTTATTATAGATATTAACTTGTTTGACAGGATGAGGTTGCCAGACCAACATACATCATGTTACTCGCCTCTTATGACATGCATAAGTTAGAGGTTCTATTCTTTCGTTGTCTTCTTCATAGACATATAAGAACTACACAGTGCATATACTTCATCAAAGTTTGGGGTGTTGCTAACCCTCGCCGATTTACACATTTGTTTTAAATTTCTCAGTGAAACCGCGGCAAAACGGCGTTATTTTATCGGGAATTCTCTTATGTTAACCCCCCCAGCAATAAAAGTTGTCTTCTGTCGTGCGGACCATAAAACAAACTCTTAGCCTCATTCATAAACATCATCTGTGATGTCAGAGTTTTGCACTGATTCACGTTATCAAGTCATAAGACAAACATTTTATCTATTAATGTTTTTTTATTTAAATTCTCACCACTCTTGCCCAGTAGGACAGTGAGAGAAGAAAATTTCCGGAATCACAATTTCTGAGGGATTATCTGTTTCATTTGCCTTCCACAAAATTTATATTTTAAAATATTGTACACCTTTACTTGTGAACCGGCGATATTCACAATTTTTGTAATAGCAAGATCATTCTTTTCTCAAGCACGTTGAAATGTCATTTTTTTTTCCCCCTTAACCAGCGGCACTTGGGCTTTCAGCCCTTCGGCCCAATGACATGTCATTGCGAGGCTGGGGAACCTAAGGACTTTCCTTCCAACCCGGTCATGAGCTTCGCTCCTTCCCATCCACAGAGGGTTTATCACAGGAGCCGTTCAGGCTATTCAGTCAAATTTCCGGCCGTAAACATTTCTTCAAACGCTGACGCCCGGGTTTGAACCATGAACACCTGGTCGCCAGTACAACGCCGAAGCCATTACACCAGCGCGGCTCCCGTTGAAATGCCATAAATATAACTATTTTTACCAATTAAAAATATAGGTCAAATGTGTTGATTATGAAGACATGCCTCATAATTCGTTAATTTGAAATGTACTGCTTTTATTTTCATAATTATTTTTATTTTGTTTTAACCGCAGAACTTCACAGAATTAGGTACTAACACATGTAAGGAGACTATTTATGTAACTGAATATATTTCATCCCTATCTATAGAATGCTACTGACAGTATCTGAGCGTAAGTTGTTAAACACTTGGTTCCCATAATGTGGTCAGTTTCAGGAGATGTAATGCAAAGTTAACCGAGGATTAATTTAGTTATATGCAAGATTACAAATATCAACACCAACAAAGCTTTGTACTTGTTTAAAATAGAATCTATTGCATATTTTCTGCGTTCACTCTCAGACGTCGACTTGAATATGTTCATATAAAGCAGTGATCAGTCTGAGGCTGTAGGTATCTCCGTACTGTTTTTCCAGAAATGGTACTGGTGATGACCATATTTTTTTTTTTTTTAATTAATGAAGAAAAATAACCCGTTCAACCTCTGATGGGTTATAATTAGGATATATATAATTTTCAATTCCAAATAATATGAACAACTGCCGATATGAGAAAGTGGCATCACATTTGTCAAATCATTGTAAATAGGGGCAATCACAATTGTGCTTATGCTTATTGTGCTCGTATGTTAAATAAATAAATAAAATAAAAAATAAAATAAAATAATAAAATCAAGAAGAAACTCTGAACAAGATTAATATTAAAGTGGAGGGGTGTAAAGGCCTGGTGGTTCCAGTTATATAACTGGCTTTAACAGATATTTAATTGACTTTCATCTGTTAAAAGTCATATGCATTGTAAGCAAGCATCAGACCTTCACAATCCCAGGCACTATATATTGTTTGCCTATATTATGCAGTTCCCTAGGTCTGTCTATTCTTAACACCTCTTCTATATGTATAGGTAAGTTGGATGCTTGCAAATAATCTAATATTGGTAGTCTCATTTGTTCATACCTCTTACATTTTAACAAGAAATGTTCTATATGATTGTCTTGAAGACATCCTGCACAGTAAGGTTCTTCTATTCTGAAATAGCCTTTTCCCAGCTGTAGTCTGAGAAGTTTCTTATTACTGGGAATTTTCAATTCCCTAGATATGACATTTTCTTGTTGGAGCCTTGAACATCTTATATGCATGTCTTCCTTTCAGATTTTTATCCCACTCTGCTTTCCATTCATCTGTTATTAAATCTTTAATTATGCTCTTAATCTCTGATTTACTCGTCCCTACATTTATTAGATTTTTTTATCAGATCTACCTTTCTTTGCTTCTTTATCTGCCTTTTCATTTCCTTCTATGCCAACATGTGAAGGTATTTAAGCAATTAAGACTGAACATCCTCTGGAATATAAGTATGTAGTATCTCCTCTGCTATATCAGGTCTACTACATTCTCGTAAGTTTCTAAGTGCTTTAATTGTTGAAAGAGAGTCAGTTAAAACTGTTAGTTTTTTGGGAGGGTTATTAGAGAATATTTCTAGTGCTTTTAGTATTGCCACCATCTCTGCAGTGAAAATGGATGTATTTTCCGTGATGCCATATTCTTTTGCCATTTTCCATATTTGAATATATATTCCTATCCCCAATTTGCCATCCTCTCCCTTGGATCCATCTGTGTACACAGTAATGCTGTCTTTTGATATTTGTTGTATATATTTATTGGCTGTGTTTTTAATATTTTCTATATTTTTTGTTTTCTTAAGTATTTGTGCTAGGTGGTAGTCCGTGTTTGGTTTCTTGATCTCCCAGGGTGGAATCACTGGCTTGTATTCACAACTGTTATTAATTGATGTAATTAATATACCCAGATGGACAATTTCCTCCATACACTTCCATCCTGTAGGGTATCTAATGGTATTCATTGGATTGGCCTGAGTTGTTAGTTGGCATCTGGTAAAAGCTGTATGTGCTGGGTGAGACTTATCTAACATAACTCTGTTCATGTAATTTATTCTTAACTCCTTTCTCCGTAATTTCTGTTCATGTAATTTAGTCTTAACTCCTTTCTCCGTAATTCTAAGGGTAGAATTCCTAAAGCCACCTCTATAGCTCCCATTGATGTTGATCTGATTGCACCTGCTATTGTACATAAAGCCTGATGCTGAATTATGTCTAATTTAATCTTGTTACTGTGTGCAGCAGTCATATATTATACTTCCATAATCTATTTTTCCTCTAATAAAAGATTTATAAAAAGGGAGCATTGTCTTAGTGCTTGCACCCCATCCATTACCTTTCAAATATCTTAATAAGTAAGTCAATCCTCTGCAAGACTCCACTAGTTTATCTATGTGTTTATTCCATTTCAGCTGTTGGTCCAATATCATTCCTAGATATCGAGTGGTTTGCACTGTATTAATGTTTTGCCCTTGGATATTTATATCTATAATTCTATTTTTTACAACCCTACCTTTACTGAAGATCATACCCAATGTTTTATTTGTATTCAGCTGAAAACCCCATTTTGTCATCCATTTACATACTATATTTATTTGCTTCTGTAGATCCTTATGATGACCATATGCTCTTTCTCTGTTCCTCATTTGTTGTGGCACATTTTATAGGTGCCACAGTTTCATTCATCAGTAGTTCCTATCTTAAGCTTTGTGAATAGATGGTATCTTAATCTGTTGTGGTCTGTGCGAAGTCATGCGAAGCTTCTGAAAAGCTGGTAATATTCATCATTTGTTTGGTGGCATTGATGTTCTGCTTCCCACAGGCTCGTGTATCTGCTCTTGATAAAACTCTTGGCCTCTTCATCAGATTATTGCATATCTACGTTTATCAGTGTACTCAAACGAACCTGTAAATACACGCGTGGTGCAAAAGTAGGTAAACAATTTATTTTACATTTAATTATTCGTTATTACAAAGTAATTAATACTTACTATATATAGACTAAAAGTCCCTGGAACAATGTTCATAATCAGATTGACTACACACTAATATGCAAGAGATTTAGAAACAATGTGAAAATTAGGCCATGAGCAGACTGCAGCAGCAATCATATACCAGTAATAGGAACACTTAGAATAAAATTGAAGAAAGTAAAGCGAGCTTCAAACAACATCAAGGTAAACTTAGCCTTACTTAAATGAGATAAGGAAATTAGTGAAAGATACAACATTGCAGAATAGGTACAATGCAATAGAAAATAATTCAGAGTATAGATGAACAGTGGGAAATGCTAAAGGAATCAATACATCACACATCAAAAGAAATCGTACCAGAAGTAAACAGGACTCCAAGAAGAAGTGAATGGCAGATTAAATTTTAAAACTGACGGGTGCAAGAAGGAAGAGGAAGCAAGACAACGAAGAATATGACAGGCTAAATAAGGAAATAGTAAACAAATGTAAAACAGTAAAAGAAGCATGGCTCTAACGATACGTTTGTGCATGTGCTTTTCCGACCTTATCTCCCTTCCTCATCGTCCTATTATTTGGCATATTTTATGCACTTACATTTTTTGCTCCGACCACTTCCTAGACTTGTTTATGTTTCACAGGTGAATCGTAGTATTTCAAGGCTAATCAGACAGGTCAGCGAATAATACTTTTATCACTTAAGTCGTCTAGCCACCTTTGATAGAGATGGTCATTGTTGACACAATTTCCCCGATCAAGGGTTCGAAGCACCTAATCATAGTTGCTGTGTCCATTCATCTGTGCCAGGAGATTGTGTTCCCAAAAATTATTTGGTGTAAGTGTAAACATTTATTTTACAATGTCAATTTGACATGACTGTACTTGCTGTAGTGAGAGGAAAGATATAATGATGGTGATATTATCCTGGACAAATATATGTATCAGATGATACAGGATATTGCCAGATAAGAGACTGGTCTTACAAGAAATACCCCATTCTCTGAAAAGAGTAATGGTAAATCGACATCCAAGGTATAGTCAAGCTGTATAGGTTCCTAGATGAGATGGTACTGTACTATCTAGATTCCTATGGGCTCCTCTCTAGACTAACCTTAGACAATAACTCTGCTAGGGGTAATTAACTACACAACAAGAACTTTAAACCAAATTTAAATAATTCGATAGAGACTGTTGGTACAATTTAGAATTTATTTATGTACAAGATCTTTTCTTCTTTGTTCTTTGTTAATTTTTCAAATAAAATTCAATTGAATACAAAATAAAAGTATGGGTCACTTTTATATATATATATATATATATATATATATATATATATATATATATATATATATATATATATATATATATATATATATATATATATATATATATATATATATATATATATATATATATATATATATATAAAACATTTACCGTTAATTTCTTAAATTAATATAGTTCAATTTCACTGTTTTCTTGCTTCCTGGTGGAATCTGTCTTTACTTTTGTGCTTTCTTGAATAGATGAATCTAAATGTTACTTTTTGACTCATATGAATGTCAAATGTCTTCTATATACACCACAGTTTTTCATCATTACATAGTCTATTCGTAGGTGAGTTAATTTGGTGTTGTTTGAAAATTGAATAGGAGCCCAACACTGAGCTACTTATCTGAAACAAAGTCCTTCCTAGGCCTCGTACAGCAGTATGATTGGATAGAACCCCACCACTGCGGGTCCTCCACTCGTCAAGATGACACAGTTAATACTGGCAAAGGCTCTGACATACTTGAGCATCTAATTGCTGACTTATCACTAGAGATTGTGTATGACACTCAGGGTAGGATATAACCTGAAACAATATATACAACCTACGTAATATCACTCATTGTCTCCTTAGCCAGACAGGAGGCAATATGAGACAGTTCAGACAAGCTGTTGTAAATCACAAGAGACATAGTAAGTCATAAATAACACAATTCATTCAAGTTCTAGCACAATAGTTCAATAATTCACTTGTTACAGTTTTGTCCATGATTTGTTTCAATAAAATCATATAAGCCTTATGGTAATCATTGTGTCATGTATCAAATAATACAGAAAATCAATCTGTTAATAGTCATTCCTTCCTCCAGTTTGGATAGTCCTTTCCAGCAAGCATAATATCTTTAAAAAGGTTTCCACAACCAACTTGCTTAATCCATTCGTTCTACTTAATTATTACACAATAAAACTAAACCTACATACTTCGGGTTTTCCTCCAGACATAGCACAATGTTTCTACACCTGCCAATATTTCCTTAACACACATTGATAATATATTTACATATTGTCAGGAACCACTTATCATGGAGAACACTCCACGGGTTACACCACTGCTGTGTGGGTTTATAATAACAAACATAGGCTCGCCCTCCTAAGGGTATGACCACACAACACTGGCTGACAAAAGTAATAAACACCTTCAACAATAAATATATACACACAATAAGGCCTCACACGGCCATCAAACGCATCAAATACAATAATGAGAAAACCATTGTAAACCTGCCTTAGCAGCTTAAACTATCACCTCCATACACGAAGGTACAAACTATACCCCAAATGGCTGCTATAAATATCGCTCACCTGAGCGGCACAACTATGACAATGACACACTCAAAATCATCGACATCTTATCAAACTACGGCCTGTAGACAATACGATCTAGACCCTTCACTGATCTAGACTTAACAACGTAATTATCACCAAGATCCGGAAACATGGCAGGCACTCAGTTTACAGTCTTACAATATAGTCCACACGGCGATCTCGCTGGCATAAGGGAAAACGTCCTTCGCGGAACACAGACTCACTTCTCACTGACTAATTTTGCGCCCTTTTTCCCCCGACTTCCGGTAGTCACATGACCCACCAGTTCGGCTAACCTCGGCCTCTCCCGCCTGGCTTTCACCGAACACAAGACATTAGATGCACTGTGAAATAACGCTGTTATATATATATATATATATATATATATATATATATATATATATATATATATATATATATATATATATATATATATATATATATATATATAATTAACATCTCGCTTACCCTTAATCACAGACAGGCTTTTAATGGTTACATAGTCTGCTCACACTTCTGCAGATGGCAACGGAGTTGATATAACTGCTTGTGCTCTGTGTCTGTAGTTTGAAAATAGGCGGCGAGTATGTCTGTTTCATGCGTTCTCTCCTCTTTTATAATGGCCTTGCGGATGTACGAGGTGACAACTGGACCAAGGTACGTTTGCATGTATCCAAAATCGTGTAGGCAAGGCAAGATGTGCTAAGATAGTAAATCCAAAATAATTCTGGAATCCTTATTTCTACACCAATTTCCTCCATCTCAGGCATATTTTATTCATAAGAATAAGCTCTATCACTGTGGATATCCATTTTATCCTATAGTTTATCCGACTATTCACTGGAGCAGCCGAAACATGGAAAAACACAACATGGGTCATGTTCCACTGTCTTCTATTCATAATAACTTCGACTCGACAACACATACAGGGAAACTATTGCTATCTGCCTAAAGCTAATGATCCCTATTACCGAATTGGGTCCTTCTTTATCTAGGTATTCCATGATTAGTTGCACAGTGCCTTCCGAAATATCCTTAACATCTACACTTTTGTTTCCTCCATGTCTAGGGATCTGCTGACACTATTTATACCAAGCTGGCTTTTCATTGGTCAGTTACAGCCACGGGGTTTGTACGGTGCTAATTTTTGAATGATGCCGAGATATGAGACAGACTTCATTACACTTGCTAAGTAGTTATCCAAATCATACAAGGAAGGCAACCTCAACATATGAAAATGGTATGTTCATAAACCACTACAGCAAGCGCTGGTGTTGGCTTTATGCCAGTTCGTTCAGGAAAGCGAAAGCAGGAGCAACCACACACTCCGAATGGAGCAGTGAGATGATTACCTCACATGCGCCTGGGGTGTTGTGACGGGTGCTGCGGTTCCTTCATCTTATATTATTTATTGCATATTAAAGTCACTCTTTTGACGTAGTTAATGTTTGTTACTGATGGTTAGCTCTGACCACCAGAACATCCCTTCGACGTTCTGATTTGCATATTGTATATTAGTTGATTTCCCCTGTGGGAGAGTTATCGTGCTGAAAAACGTAAACATTAACAGCTGTGGAACCGAACCCGAAACGTAAGTAAAAGATCAAGCCTTCTGTTCTGAGTCCACATGTATTGACGTTCATATAAACGATATCCGACATTCACAAAACTTCATGTACAGCTCAGCATAACAATGAATTCCAAATAATACCAGTAAGTATCCGTCCGTGTCAAAACAATATGTCAGATGAACATCATGGCTATGTACATGCGCTGCTGTAGTCAACAGCCAGAAATGAGCACATGAGTTCTTGACAGCTACAAATTGAATCATAATACGATTCTCCTTCCATCATTAATTTACTTAATAATCTCATACTTAGATTAATATCCGAACTGACCCTGAGTTCTACATTGATTCATATATAGGCTATATACTAGGCCTCTCCTTGGAAGAAATACAAGACACGACTTCTCTGCTTGACGGATAGCGTAACAAGGGCAATGTAACCAAGTCACCCAGCGTGACCTTCCCAACGCGAATGCGTCATAATCTTAGCATATATTTCGCGTTCAGTATACCGTAAAATATCGACATATTCTATTAATATTATTGACCCCTAAACGTTGCGCACGGCTAAACCCCAGCAGACGCCGTCATTTAAAATAACACCGTAACAGATTTCCTGTCAGACGGGGGAAAAAAAATCTATTAGATAGATTTTTTTTGAACAATATTAATCAAATTATCAAAAATTTAACAAAACCCGACGTATGGCCTACGATGTTCTATCTAGAACAGTGTCGCGGTCATGTCAGTAATATCTTATAATAAAATCAACGTCATATCATACATATAACTTATATTAAGGTAGTAGGCTACCTTGATAGGGTAAAAAACTCAACTTTTCCTTTCAGAATCAAACAACCATGGGTATAGTGTTAGTATGGACTTAAAATGTTTGTCCACATAATGACCTCATTAATTATGCAAATTAGCTATCCAATATGGCCGCCATAGTGAATAAATTATACACCTTTTTCAAAACATCATAACTATGTTATTTGTAAAAGGATCTGACTGAAACTTGGCAAATTGAATCACTATATATAGCGTGAGGTCATGAACTAGAATGACAGAGATTGACAAAAAGGTTAATTTTTAATGAATTTTCAAAATTTATATTTCTGGAATGTTTGATATTTGTGCCTCATTATATATGCATGATGGTCATAAAACTAAAACTTTGAATTCAATTGTATCCATTTTAGGTCATAATCTGTAAGATTATATGACAACCAACTGTGTTAGTTTTCATGTCAATTGAATGTATAGATCCAGAGATATCTTGTTTCAAAGATCACCAATTATGCTAAAAAGACAATTCCGAGAAAACAAAAAAAACAGAAAAAGAACTCACAAAATGAAGTTTAATGAGCTCCTGTTGAATAAAGGTCTCCTACTGCAGTTGCAGTGTCTATGAATCCCCTTTTCGGTGCTCTCAGGGTCTTTCCATTGCAATGTCCTTACTTGCTGAATAGATCCTGTGCAGCGTTCTCATGTATGCTTTCGTTGCTATGGGTTGACTTGTGTTCATGTATATTGAAAAATTCTGCAATGCACTGTGGCCTTTCCCAATAGAACGCACAAATGCCACCATTCGCACATTTACTTCTTTGTGTTTGTGAGTAGCTGGAGATGAAACATCAGAAGTATTGAAATTGGCATTCCATTCGACACAGTTTGTGCACTTGATACTGATTTCATGACAAAAGCCATCCCAAGTCTCTCCGACGATCTCACAGGTCAGTGAGTACTGATAACATTTGTCACATCTAAAGCTAGCGCATAAAAACCCAAACAGCAGTTTTACATCCATAAGGATAAACACATTTCCTCTGTTGTCATTTTTAGCTTGTCCTTCACTTTCTTGGACCTTTATTTTCTTTGCTAAGGAGCACAGAGGCTTTATAGCGTCACTATCGACAATAGGTGTCTCATTTTCAGGCAACGGTTTGTTGGTGTACCGATTTCCAAGGAACTTACTTTGTCTTATGTCCCATTGTGAACAAAAGAAGCTCTGCTAACTACTATTATACAGAATCAGTATAAAACTAGCAATAAATAGAGTTGATGTGGGTGAAAATGCACAATGCATGTAACAAATGTTGAAATTTACGATCAAAGCTTTCTAGACACACACTTTTGAAAAATTCATAAGAAATCATTGAGTGATTCCCCTTGGAAAAGTTATAAATATATTTTTCCTGTTGCCTCAGTATAATTATAATTTCGCAGTTTTACAATTACGCACCTTCATGTTGGGTCATTATTCACATGGTAACCAACTATAAACATTGGTTGCTATGCAAATCACTCAAGGGGGTGTGTGTAGAAAAACACTGATTCCTATCATACCACAGTATTTCTAAACTTCTATGAATTATTTTTAGTACAAGAACATGTTGACGATGATTTAAAGCATGAAAATGAAAATTGTTGGATTTTTATGTTTTTTAATCTTTTGTGGGTAGCCTACTACCTTAAATAAAGAAATGTCACTGTCACTAATTAATTAACTAATTAATTTGATGTATGTATTGACTAACTAATGTGAGGTGTTATTAAAATTATTCTAACTAATTAAAATTAAAATAATTAATTATAATATGTACGTATGGTACTAACTAATCAATATCTAATGAGAAATAGTATAAGAGATAAAAAGAAATAAAAATTGAGAAGTACGGACACTTAAAACTAAATATTAAAGTATACATTAAAATAGTAATGAGTGTGAAAATGAAGTATAAGGATAGATACCTAATTAAATTAAAGCAATCAGAAAGAAAAGAACAACAAAAAAAAATTCATACATTTTAACTATTCATATGAAATATCATAATCTAATATCTATCACCTTAATAATTAAAATATTAATTGGTGTGATATTTTTTTGTTTCATCTTTTCTTAGTATATTTTATTTTTTTATTTCATCACACTTCAACTTTATTTTATTATATATTAATTTAATAGCTAGCAAATTTAACAATATCGGTATGAAGATCCAATCGTTGTTACATCCTAATGACTTGTATGAAAGTTCATTAAGACACAAAGTTCATATTATCGAATTATGATATGATTATCCAATCGTAGTTAGTTCCTTTATTGAAATTTTGAATGTAATTTGAATAAGTCATCACCGTATATGTCCAGTCTATATCAGAGATTGTTCCTTTTTACTACTATGCAATCGAAATGAGTGATACGCAAAGTCCAAGTGAAGTCCAAATTTTCAACCGATCTGTAAAACTTGATATTTTGATCACAATAGTTTATTTCGAAATGTCCTCATTTAAGTAGGAAGTCCAACTGAAGTGTTGTATATTCTGACGTGGCATTAATACCGTTCATTGCAAATGTAATGCTTGATTAGTCAGAAAATTTTCTTGAAATAGTAATATTCATTCAGAATCCGTAGGATGTCTGGACAACGTGTCGGCCATAACGTTCTCAGTTCCGGGTATCGACTGTATTTCGAAATCATATGGTTGCAACGCAATAGCAAATCGTGCAAGCTTTGGACTTTTATGGTTTGAACGACGTAATGCTGCCACAGATTTCTGATCAGTCTGGATCAGAAATGGTGATCCCAGCAAAAATTCTTCGAGTTTGTTAATTGCCCAGATCACGGCGAGCAGTTCTCTGTCTACAGTCGAATATTTAGTCTCCGGAGGTTTCAGCTTGCGTGAGATATATAGTACAGGATGAAGGATATCATCATGATATTGGAGTAGACAAGCCCCGAGTCCGTAATTACTCGCATCTGTACGTAAAACAAACTTTTTAGAGGCATCTGATAATCTTAAAACAGGTGGGCATGAAAAAATGTTCAAGATAGTGCGAAAAGTTTTGTCACATTCGTCTGTCCAATTTATCCTTAATGGCATGTTCTTCTTTAATAAAGATGACAAGACAGCCGTGATGGATGACAAGTGAGGTACAAACCTGCTATAGTATTGGATTAACCCTAACAGACTCCTAACCTGTTTCTTCGTTTGAGGAACAGATAAATTTAATATTTTAGAAACCGTACTGGGAATTGTTTGGATACGTCCTGATCCAATAATATGCCCCAGGAATGTTATCTCATTACACGCTACTTGAATTTTAGTTGGTTTAGCGGTTAAATGGTTATCCCGCAATATTTCCAAAACCGATTTAAGACCCAAAAAATGTTCCTCAAATGATGAACTAAACAAACATATGTCGTCAATGTAGGTAATTATATCGGATCTACCTGATAAAATTTTTCGCATCATGCGAATAAAGGTAGCTGGAGCATTCATTAGCCCAAAAGGCATCACGTTCCACTGGTAAAGACCTTGTGGAGTTGAGAATGCTGTGTAGTATTTGGCTCTTTCGGTTAGTGGAATCTGCCAATAACCTTTGGTTAAGTCAATCTTAGTGAAACGTGTAGCATTGGATAGACGAGGAAGAAAATCGTCAAGGATAGGATGTGGTTCGCTATCAGGTACTGTCTGCGCATTAAGTTTCCTATAGTCAACACATAAACGTATGTTGTTGTCCTTTTTCCGGACAATGACTAAAGGAGAAGAAAATGGAGATGTACTAGTCTCTATAATACCTAATGATATCATCTGTTCGAGTTCCTGAGATGTCTTACTCAGAAAATGTAGAGGTACAGAATAAGGATGAACACGAATTGGTGTATCATCGTTCAGAATAATATCGTGACTAATTACAGATGTGCAACCCAGTACATCCGTTAACACATCTGGGAATGATTGTAGAAGATCAGCAATGCGTTGATGCTGTTGCGGTGTAACCGTAGAAGAAATGGTCACATCACGCCAAGATTCAGTAGATTGGACAATAAGTACAGGTAAAGGCATCTGCACTTCAGGAAAAGAAGATTCTTCCTCCTGTATAACAGATAAATTAGAATAATGACAAGTAGATACCGTATTGTCATCTAGTTCATGAAAAATTGACTGTAAGTGTATAGGACGTGTATGAAATTGCTTGAGCATATTAATATGGAATATCTTTCTGTGTCCCTTGATATCTAAGACGTAATCAACGTCGGAAATTTTATCAGTAACCTTATAAGGACCAGTCCATGAGATCAATAACTTATTGTTATTGTGAGGAAGTAATACATAAGCCTCATCGCCTGGGAATAATTGGCGTAATCGTCTAGATCGATTTTGTATAGATCGAGCCTTAGCTTTTGCAGCCTCAGAAGAAGCTGTTGCCAATTGGCAAGACTCAATAATATTATTCCGAAGATTAATCACATACTCATAAGATGACTGAGTGTCCTGAGTCATCTCTGCATCAATTAATAAATCTTTTATCAGTCCCATAGGACCTCTCGGAGGGGCACCAAAAAACTAACTCAAAGGGAGAGAAGCCAGTTTGTTCATGTGGCACCTCTCGGTAAGCAAACAGGACAGCTGGGAGTGCTCTGTCCCAGTCCTGAGGGTGTTTAACAGTAACCTTATGTAAAAGTTGTTTAAGCGTACGGTTAAGTCTTTCAACTGCACCGTTACTCATGGGATGATAAATGCTACTCAAATTCCTATCAATGTTCCAGGTTTTCATTACTTCCTTCATGGTATCGGATATAAACTGCGACCCATGGTCAGATAATAATTTTCTAGGAAACCCTATTCTAGAAAAAATTAGATGTAGTGCATCAGCTACATCTGTGGTAGTGGTGGTCTTCAATGGAATGGCTTCTGGCCATCGTGTGCATAAATCAATGCACGTGAGAACAAATCTATGTCCTCTCGCAGATGGTAGAAGTGGACCAATTATATCTATGGCCATCTTGTCAAAAGGTCGTACTGAGATATCACAAGCCTGAATAGGCGCCATGTGAAAAGCTCTACGTGCTTTCACTTCCTGGCATGTAGTACAGGAACGTACATACTGCGAAATATCCCGTGACACTCCTGGCCAAAAGAATGAAGACAATACTCGAGATCGTGTTCGAGTATATCCCATATGTCCTGCACACTGCAAATCATGCGCGTGTTGAAGAATGTACCGTCTAAAAGCACCTGGTACCATCACTTGTTGTTTTACCTGTGATTTATCACTGAAACATCTAATCAGTATATCATTTTTAATAATAAACCAATGTTTGGTCTTATTACATGAAGTTAGATTATCAACCTTATTAACTAGGTTAAAAAATTTGTTTAAAGATTTGTCATTTTTTTGTTTGTTTGCAAATGATTCCCTGTCAATAGGTGAATTGACCTCAATATCCTCCTGTTTCTCTGCATCCATCTTCTTATCATTTGTCGTGGAATATTCTAATCCACATATATAAATTATCAAGTAAATATAAAGCCTAATAAATACATATAATAAATAAAGGAAGAAGAATGGTAAAGAACAGTGCTGTCACAATGACTGTACTCGAAATCCCCTTGTTTTCTACTGCGTATGCAAATTGTAACGTTTCACGTTGATATTAAAGGCCTTCTGCAACATACACGCGTTTCCCAAACACACAATAAAATGTGCTGCCTTTCTAAGAAAAACCTTGAAATATGCAAGTTGACCAAAATTTTAAATTCCATTCATGTCTTTTTCTACACTGTTACCAAGATCAAAAGACAGATGGACAAAAGGATAGCGAGAAGGGAGAGGCAGAAAGCCGAACACTAAACACGCTTCGCACGATACACAAATGCTGCCATCACGCGTGTAAGACTACATGCACTAACTTTTTTTCAGACGGACAGAGTTAGGTTTATAAATCCTGAAAAACTCTTATTAGAAAAGATAACATTAGATGGGTTTACGGTTGAAAACATAACAGTACCCAGACAGCACATCCTCGAAACAGGAGGTAGAAAATACATATTTTGAACGCAGCCACGTAGCTCTTTTAAATTTGGATATTTGGGTTCCTTAGGGCTTGCTGACAAAGAATATGTAAAACGTTACGCAAATAGTCCAGGAATTAATAAATTATACCCAAAATAAAATAGTGGGGATGCCTGACAGCATGGAATCATTTCTGCTCATAAAATTTTTTTATAACGTGTTTGAAAAAAATCTTACGTTACAGAATTAGCCTACCATGTAAACTCCAAATTGATTGGAGCGCAACAAATGAAAGACTAACCACGATTGGTCGGGCTATAAATACTATCTTTCGTTGTTAGGGGAGACGTGAAAAGGTAACATTTTTTCAAACACTTGTCGAAACGTGGCCTCATTGGCTAGACTCGCTGATATACTCACTTAGGAGCGTTAGTTCGAGACCACTAGTGCAAATAATCTTGATAAAGCAACAGTGCGTTGAAGCCAGCTCATATTTGTGTTAAATAAAAGCCTGGAACATAAGCAGATGGGAATTTGTGCCAGTAATTGTGCCAGAATTCATTGCTAATCAACGTATCTGTGTTTATTTCCATGAAATTGTGGTAAGCTTGAACCATTCAGTATCTTTTAATGAAAATTGAATGTAAATTGTTAATTTATGCCTGTATATATATGTGTAGTTCAGTGGCAAACAGGAGATAAAGCCTATAATGCTCCAGCCTGAACAGAGGGTGTCGGAGGGAAGTAAAACGGCATGGAATGGCCAAATAGTACACTGACACCTGGATGATTGATTAGACAGAAATAATGCTGGAAGTGCAGAGGCGAGGTAACCATTAAGGAGGTAAATACTGGTATAAAGTATTTCAGATGAAGCTGACAGTTGGCCTAACGCTCTGAACTCAATGTTTGTGTTGTATTGTGCTCAGTGTAGAACTAGAGTATCAATTAGTTATGAAGTAGAAGGTACATCCTTCTTGTTTTCAGGGACCGTGGTCTTGATGGTACTGAGCAGCACCTGGTCAGAGCTTTGCTGAATCCAGAGTCGGACAGCATACTCCTTGGTCTTTTTAGCTATCAGTGAGGTGTCTCCTTTGAGCCCAGGGGAGAATTCGAGCAGAGGAGTCCTTTCCTGCCGCCATCACGCAAGATAAGCTGATTTGGCCAGCTGAGCTCAACATTATGTCCCCTCATCTTGAAATGACTTTGTAAAAATAACATTCAGAGGGGAATTTAATTGTCTTAATATCAGGAACTGAGAACATCTCCAATACTAGTCCCAAAAGACAAACTATTGAAGTCATGATGACAAATACCAACAGAGCTTGAACAAAACAAAACCAGTATTACCTCATATTACCACTACACAACTGACACACATAGGATATTTTAATAATATATGTCACTACAATATTCATATTGATAAAGTCTGTACATATACTTGTAATTAAAATTGATTGTGATTCCTGGTTCCTTTGTATTTGAATCAGGACACATATACCTTTATGATAACCATGAATACATATTGTTATTTGAAAAGTTATCAGTGACTCTTTAAGATATTCTCATAGAGTGTTATATGTATGTGAGTGTCACAGTGTTGTCAAGAGTAGTGGATTAAATTAAATTGTTTATCTGTCTGTTGTTGTGACTTACACTTCATCATACACATACCCTAGACACATAACGTAGTCATCACACTATTCCAGAATAATTCTGACTGAGATATATAGATATGTGGTAGCAAGTAAGGTTATCTATAATACACTACTCTTAATAGATATAGATACCTTCACAGCTGATCTCAGTCAGTACACTAAGTCCCCTATAAATATTTATAACATCCCACTTCACCACATCATTGACACTCTCCATGAGCTGAGTCTGAGCTCTAGTCGTCACGGCGTTTCCAGTGCATAGATTGTGTTTCTCCCATTCAATAATATCTTCTGGTGAACAATCCTTGCTGCCGTGTATGCGACCCACCATAAGATCTGCAATCGGCTTTTTCAGCATGCATACCTTCACGTTCCCTGTGAAAAAAGGTGTTTTAACATGGATAATAGCTGTGGGGTAAAACTCAATAGTTCCCCCAAAAGTCATGCAACGGACATATTCCCCAGTTGCACATCTAGGATGTACCAGCGACTGTCGCACTCCAATTGTTGTGGACCCCGAATCTCTCAATACAGAAACTATGGAACCATTAACTATCCCTCTGTTAAAAATCAGAGAGCCTGTTCCATCATTGGCTGCAAGGCCTACTTCTGGTGGAATGTGTCCGCAGTTTAGCACTGTCTCCTTTGCCTTCTGAAAAATAAGATTGCATTGTGGGCAACTATTCGCCACGTTATAATTTATAGCAAAACATGCAGCAGAAGACTGTATTGCATTATCGTTAGGTGGAACCTGAACACTAGGGGTTGTATCATTTGTAACTGCTGCACCAGTATTATGGTGAAAATGGGATGATCCACGAGAATGAGATCGATTACGGGAATAATCGTTAGAATTATCTCGTTGTCCCCTGTAGTAACTGTTATCTCGATGTCTCGTGCCACTATTATTAGCATGCCAATTGCTGTTATTATTGTAGTTATTTGATCTATTATAATTAGCGTTCTGTTGACTGTTGTTGTAGGTTGATTGCTGTGAATAATTCCTATTTCGTGATCTTCCTCTGTTCAAATCATTTTTATTGTTGAAATTATTATTATTATTATGTCCTTTATGAAAATTGACATTGTAATTTCCCTTGAACCTACTTCTGTCTACGCTATGAGGTCTCGGTTTGTTATTGTTATAGTATGCCATATTGGAAGCCACAGGTAGAGGTTCCCTTATCAAAGAGTTAGAAATGTTCGCATTCGGATGCGCATTGCAGTAGTTCAAAGAAATTTTTTCTAACTCGTCAATGGTAACTGGCTTTCGTTCTTGCAAATATGCGAAGAATGGTGGGCTGACAGAGGATAATACCTTATCACGTAACAACAAATCAACTAATTTGTCATATGATTCGTTGACATCTGCCAGTTCAAGCCATCTATTAAATGTATTGCGAATGTTCGCAATAAACCCTGCAAAGTCTTTAGGAGAGTCAGGTAAGATATTTTTAAATTTTAACCTACAATTTTCTTCGTCCAAATGAAACCTTCGTAAAAGTAAGGTTTTAATAGCATCATAATTATTAGCTATTGTTGGGTCAGCATTCAGAGATGCCGTCAATGGTTCCCCATCTAAAAATTCATTTAACTTAAGTACCCATGTATCCTTAGGCAAGTGATTTGATTTGCATGTCTGTTCAAATCTTGATAAAAATGATGATAAATCATCAAAATTTAATTTAAAATGGGGTAATTTAAAGTTGTAAAAATGTTTGTTTTGGTTGGATGAAGACCCATTTTGTGAGTTATCATTCTGGGTTGCAGCAGCACTTTGTGCCTGAAATCTTGCTGTTTCATTCTGAAGACGGGCTATTTCCAATTCGTCTCTCCTTTTTTTTTTTCTTCTTCTTGTCGACGTTCCTCCCTTTCCTGTCTAGCAATTTCTCTTTGTCTATTTTCTTTTTCTATTTCTTTCATCTCTTGTCGTGCTCTCCTGTCTTCTTCTTCTTGTCGACGTTCTTCCTCTTCCTTTTTTAAGATTGCTATCCGTTCTGCTTCCTTTCTCTCACGTTCTGCTTCTTCTTTTTTTAAGATTGCTATCCGTTCTGCTTCTTTTGCTTCATATTTAGCAAATTCTGCCAATGAGTATGCTTCTAAAGATTCTCCCTTTTTACCAAAATCTTTCCCAATTTTAACAAAATGGTCCAACCCAAGCATCTTGAAGTTAATAGTGTAAGAAATTACAGATCTATAATAGTCACCAATAGAATCTATGTACGTATTTGTAACAGCTCAAGTATGAATACTCAGTATACCTAAATGTAATATCCTCTCAATAATAGTTGTAAGTTCAACAACTATTCAATATTTTATAATAAAATTATATGTAATCAATAATATATATCATAAATAGTTATGATATTTATTTATATCAGATGCTGTGTTTATATCCTGCACCTAATATAATTGTTAAATAATTATGGGCATTATTCCTCCATAAACTATTTTATTTAATTAAAGAAATGTGAGGAGTCAACAATATAGTACTATGAAAATGTACCAATTACTATGTTATATACATAGTTTTTTTAATTCAACACCTATCCATGGTGTGAATACCAAAAAAATAATTCAATAAATTATTTTAATATAAAATTTTACTTGCACTTATAAAGTTTTGATTTTATGCCTTACTCATCATGTATAAAGTGCTTTGCTAGTTTCTGGAACCACCACTGCAATTTGTTGCAATGTTCATGATTCATCATCAAAGTTCTCAAAAATTAATTAAATTAATTAAATATATTATTAAAATCAATTCATAGAAATATTATTATTACATAACATTAATGAAGACAATACAAATGATTAACCAAGGCTTTACAGTACAGTAGCACAATACAAAAGTGACATTTTCACAAAAATAAGTGATATTATAAAACCAAGTCTACTAACCGGAAATATAGAAGGGTGAAGGTTAACTGAAGTAAAAGGACATATTTGGCACTACGAATAATGACGTCACAGGACTCATTTGACGTTAATACAATACATTTAAATAAAATTAAAGATAGCCAGATTAGAATAAACAGGATAGATTACGAACATATGACTGTAACTGAATAAAAATCAAACTGAATATGGTAAAATACAACGGTTATTTAACAGAACTAGACACCTAACATACAAGGTGAATTAATGCAGGTCCGAACGAAACAATCACCGGTAATGTCTTCGACGCGTTCTTCGCGAAATGCGATTAATTCACGGCCCTAAGAACAATTAAAATCAGTTCGTGGCATCCAAGGAGCCATAGAATTGATTTCAATCCGCCGCCCATCCATACCCACTACATGTAAAAAGACAGAAACAATATTTAACATGGCTAAAAAAAAAAGAACATGGCGTTGTCGGACAAAAAGGACGAAATATTGTAACGTTTAAAAGCAGTTACTTATCTTTTTTTTTTTTTTGGCAGTAATTCAGTACATTATCTGCTTCGCCAACAGACTCGCAAGCTTGTTTGAAACAATGAAGACGTTAGCAATACGTTTCATTTGCTGTTTGAGAGCTGCAAACAATTTTTTGAAGCGAATTGATTGTTCCTGGCTTTTGCAACCGTTCATACTGTTGTCAAGGGCATGACGTCACCGGTGTTTTCGAATAAAAATGTCCATTTCGGCTCGAAAGAAAAAATGTTTTATTTCTTTGAGGTTCGCTCTTTTGAAAAGTTTCAAGACCACTAATGGCCACCAGTTGTGACGGGTGCTGCGGTTCCTTCATCTTATATTATTTATTGCATATTAAAGTCACTCTTTTGACGTAGTTAATGTTTGTTACTGATGGTTAGCTCTGACCACCAGAACATCCCTTCGACGTTCTGATTTGCATATTGTATATTAGTTGATTTCCCCTGTGGGAGAGTTATCGTGCTGAAAAACGTAAACATTAACAGCTGTGGAACCGAACCCGAAACGTAAGTAAAAGATCAAGCCTTCTGTTCTGAGTCCACATGTATTGACGTTCATATAAACGATATCCGACATTCACAAAACTTCATGTACAGCTCAGCATAACAATGAATTCCAAATAATACCAGTAAGTATCCGTCCGTGTCAAAACAATATGTCAGATGAACATCATGGCTATGTACATGCGCTGCTGTAGTCAACAGCCAGAAATGAGCACATGAGTTCTTGACAGCTACAAATTGAATCATAATACGATTCTCCTTCCATCATTAATTTACTTAATAATCTCATACTTAGATTAATATCCGAACTGACCCTGAGTTCTACATTGATTCATATATAGGCTATATACTAGGCCTCTCCTTGGAAGAAATACAAGACACGACTTCTCTGCTTGACGGATAGCGTAACAAGGGCAATGTAACCAAGTCACGCAGCGTGACCTTCCCAACGCGAATGCGTCATAATCTTAGCATATATTTCGCGTTCAGTATACCGTAAAATATCGACATATTCTATTAATATTATTGACCCCTAAACGTTGCGCACGGCTAAACCCCAGCAGACGCCGTCATTTAAAATAACACCGTAACAGGTGTATAGTATCATTTTGTGAGATATGTGTACTTTTATAATGTTAGTTCAGGCAAAAACCATTGCACTCGAGCTGTCCAGACACATTTTCCCATTTAATTGACCAGAAGAATAGTGTGTTTTCTAGTCATATTCCCTGAGCTATGCTGTATATAGAACAAGAGTGAGATAGGGATGCCTCTTGTCTCCATTTATTTTCTTACTAGCAATAGATTGGGTTATGAAAACATCGACATCACACAACAGAAATGGAATCTAGTGGAATGACTAAACAGCTTGATGATCTGGATTTTGCAGATGACTTGGCTCTTCTGTCCCATAACCATAATCAGATGCAAGAGGAAATGAAAATTCTCGATGAGAGGTCGCAACAAGTGGGCATGAAAATACACAGGGAAAAGACAAAGATTATGAGAATAAATGCAAGAAATGTCAACAAGGTTGAACTTGAAGGATGTAGAATCGTACACATATCTTGGCAGTAATATAGAGTTGGAGGGACAGACAGTGATATCAAAATTATAATACAAAAAGCAAGAGGAGCTTTCATTGCATTGGGAAACATATGGAGAACATATGGAGAACAAGAGAAATCAAGTCCAACACGAAAACAAGAATCTACAACTCAAATGTGAAATCAGTCCTATTATATGGCTCTGAGACATGGAGAGCAACAAAAACAACAACTAAAAAGCTACAGACTTTTATTAACGGGTGCTTGCGTAGAATAGAAGGACTGAAATGGTATGACAAAGTCGCAAATGTGGAATTGATGACAAGTACCAGACAAGTGCCAGTGGAACAAGAGCTGAGAAGAAGACGCTGACGATGGATAGGACACACTTGAGGAAACCTGTTGATAGCATTACAAGGCAGTCCTTGTTCTGGAATCCACAGGGAAAGAGAGGCAGAGGTAGACCAAAAACACATGGAGAAGAGAACTGGATACAGAGGTGAAAATGATGAGGAAAACATGGAAAGAACAAGCGGATGGCACGGGACAGGAAGACTTGGCATGTGTTTGTTGAAGGCCTATACTCCTCGGGGAGCTAAAGGGCATTGATTGATTGAGGAACGTCTCAGCAGGTAAAATAGGGTGTCAGGCAGGGATGTGTGCTGTCACCGGATCTGTTCAATCTGTACAGCGAAAATATAATATGATCTCTAGATGACATGACAGGAATATCATTCGGCGGACATAGTATAAACAATCTGAGATACGCTGATGATACAGCCTTAATAGCAAAAAGGAGCTGCATAAAATGGTTGATACAATAGTGATAAAAAGTGAAAATAAAGGCCTTAGCCTAATAGCAAAAAGAAAACCGAAGTAATGGTCGTCTCAAAATAAATGAATTCCCCAGAATGCACTATCAAAGTAAAAGAAATAGTTTTAAAACAGGTCAATACGAGATTCAAATACCTGGGCACATTAATAACAACGGATGGAAGATGCATCTCAGAAGTGAAGAGCAGAATAGCTCAGGCATTGGCAGCATTCTATAAAATGAAGAGTATTTTATGCGACAATTCTTTGTCATTGGAAGTAAGAAAGAGATTTCTTCATTGTTATATAGAACCAATCGTGACATATGGGAGTGATTCATGGACAATTAGTAAACAAATATGGAAGGTACTAGAGGCAACAGTGATGTGGTTTTACAGAAGAATGTTAAAAATACCATGGACAGAAAAAGAGAAATGAGGATGTCCTGAAAGAGGCCAATGAGCAAAGGAAACTTATTTCACACGTTAGGAAGAAGCAATCCACTTTTTTGGACATGTTATGAGAATGTGACGGACAACTCAGCTGACCTGAATTATTGGATGACAGGGTATTCCCCTTCGTATAACATCAGAACCCCTGAACATTGTTGTCATTTTATCGCCAACCGGGAACTCTTCAACGTGGGCTCATTAAGTATGCACGAGCGCAGAGTAGAATCTTCACCACGTTTGCTCATTAAATATGTAGACGATTTCATGCGTGCATCCTGGAATCTCGCTTCGTCGTAGGGCAGGTTAAACCACGCCCACGGCTATTTCTAAGAGCGATTATATGCAAGCATTTAGCTACAACCTTCGTTAGTACCTGCCTTATGGGTGTCGCCAGAGCCTAGCGGGGAAGCGGCTTAACCTCAAAGACACTGAGGATTTCTTTGAACAGAAGATGAAGTCTCCTGCTGCTGAGATGACACGGCAGTGCGAACCAGAGTGGACGAAGCAAGCTTCTCGCAGACTTCGCACCTCTGTGTCAACCGGCAGACTTGCCCGAAAGACTGAGAAACGGTAGAAACCCGAGCGACCAGGGAATGGAGTAACAGGCCATGTCGGGCGGCGTAGAATCTCATTTTTTTCCTCAAGATTAAAAAAAGTGTGAAATTCTCACACGACCCCTTTAAGTTACATTCCAGTTAGTATAAATAAAGACTCTGAAAAACTGCATTTTATCATTCGTTTTGCTAGATTTTAAGAAGCACTACCTATAGCAGAATCCTGCTAGATTCCATCTGGATCTTTCGGATATATATTATAGTGAATTCTTTTCTGTGCAGACGGTAATATATACATTAGCTTCGAGTGGTCAGTGGTCTAGTTATTTCATTTTATTTCACTGGATTGTGGTGTAAATTTAAACTTATTAAATAAACCCATTTTCAAAGTTCTAGTGCAAACTAAATGTTACATCTATAAGTTAATTTCCAAATATAATAGACGCGTAAATTAATTTTTCAGCCGTTAAGGGAATTATAACTGTAAATTTATCGCGCGTCAGATTATAATATGATTTGTATTGCATTTCATGTTTTTTTTCTATCTTTCATCCAGAATGATCATTCAACCTTGCATCCCAGCAATTAAATTATATACAGAGTCCTGCCGACTCAATTCGATAACTCCAGTGACGTATGAACTTTTTAAAGCTAAACTTGTGGCGACCTGTTGCGGGTCTCGCTCCTCTGAATTTAACTGAAAATAAAGCCACCCAAGAAACACTTTAAAATACTAATTCATATAGTCCTTAAAGTAAACTGGAGAAGAACATTTGCCAGTAGCCACTTTTATTTACTGCTTTATTAGTGGAAGAGAACACATATTTATCTGAATACTGTCTGCCTAGTATTTTTCATCGGATTTTGTTGGCAGGCCCAAACCCAAACTTACCCATATTCGTTATCGTAGTCTGTATTCACGTACGTTGTGTGTTTGAATCACCAAATTGGTGTGTGCACCTGAGTGTCTGGAAACTGGCAAACAATTGTTTGTTCAGAAGAGTGGTAGGAGTAGTGTTGAGAGACAAATATTGTCGTAAAAGAGACTGTCCTTACTCTTCCCAGCACTTGTGAATCAACGATCCTTCTTTCCTAAATCCTTATTCTCACAGAGCCTTCACTATCATTCTACACTCTAACGGGACCACTATCCACCAGAATTCTCTCAGGAAAATTTATGACAGAGAAGAGGAAAGCTGGAATATATCGTAACAACAGGTAAGATTGAAGGAAAAAGAGATAGGGGAAGACAAAGAGAGGAAATATTTGACAGTTTGACATCGTGGCATGCAAAGAAGTCTACAGCAGAATTGATACATTGTACTGGAGACAGGAATTTGTGGAAAGACATGATCTCCTACGCCACTAAGCACAGTACTTGAAGAAGAAGAAAACGATATAGAATAACTCTCTCTCTCTCTCTCTCTCTCTATATATATATATATATATATATATATATATATATATATATATATATATATATATATATATATATATATATATATGAAGTTGATTACATTATTAACAAACAGAGTAACGTTAAACCCTTATGTGCTTAAACTGGCTGCTGCTATACTTCACTCATTCTTGGAGTCTTCCTGCAACACTCCGTTGCAAAATTCTCTGTTTTAATCCAATAATCTATTTCATTAAGTGCATCAATTTAAAAAAACCAATATGTTATGTAATTTTTTTAAATGAAATACATGTTAATAAAGTGTACATCAACATGCAAATAAAATAATAAAAGAGTGATAATAAATGCAAAATATACGTTTTTAAAGTGTATACCAACTTTTGCACCACGCTGTATAATAATCTCTACGAGCTGACTATACATAAGAATATTTGTATGATCTTTCTGTTTCTCTGCCTGTGTGTCATACTATACATCTTTCTATATGTATGTCTGTTAGCTTATTTGTCTGTCTACATATCGGTCTATATATCTATCTGCATGCCTGTTTTTCTACCCACGCATCCACACATCTGTCTTTGTCTTCGTGGCTATCGTTAAATGCATTCGTTCTGTCGGTCCCAATCTATCATTCTACTTGTCTATCGAAGCAGAACATTGAAGAATCAGTTACATCACTGCAACTACAACATAAACAAAAATTTTTAAAATAAATAAATAAACAGATATACAGAAAAACTTACCTCTATATAAAGTAACCAATATATAACAGAGCATACAACTACACAGTGCTGACACACTGCACACTGGTTATATACACAGCGTTCTGCTACCAACGAACATTATGTTCAAAAGGACATACCCTTAGTTGCTTGCTTTGTTTTCAGCGAACTGACCTTTCAGATCGAGGAACAATGTGCGGCAATGTATTAGTTTTTTATTTCTGGCTGGGGGGTGTGAAACAGGACAGGAAGTATGAAAAGAATTGTGCTCATAAATAGCGATGGTGCTTGAATGGTTCTAAAGAGAACACGGGCTTTGTTGTTATATTGTATTTGGAATGACTGATAACAAATAAATAGATTAACCGATGGAAGGATAGATGGTCATACCGATTAACTGATGGATAGATAGGTAGGCCTATGTTGGGCTGACATACAGTTAAATAAAAAGATAGTAGGGTAGACGTAAAGGAATAATGATGGACAGGAATAAAGACAGACAAAGCGAATATGTCCGTTTTCAACTCGTGTACAAGAAAGCTGAAGTCTCTCTGTCACAGATTGATACATCCCACAGTCTTTGTGTTATTTGTTTTGTTACAGTTTTTCGTTCACATTCTTACATTTCGTTCTTTCGCATTTTTCTTACTTTGTCCACTTTCAGTGAAGTAATCCCTCACACAACCCCCAATTACTGGGCTTCACTAATTACCGCTGCCTACATCTTTATTGCTTTGCTGCTTTGGCTGATCATGACTGTGTACAGCATCATCAGTTATGGACTATTATGGAAAATATGTGATTTTCAAACCACCTTATACAACTCATCGCACTGCTGTGCCAAGAACAACAGGAAGAGGTAAGAATAGAGGGGGAAACATCAGAATTGTTTGAAGTACAGAAAGGAGTAAGACAAGGCTGTACCCTTTCCCCTTACCTGTTTAACATTTATGCCGAGAATATCATGAGAAACGTAAGAGATGACCAAGAACACGCAGAGTTTGACCCATTTAACAAGAGGGAAAGTTAACCCGGTCCCAAAAATGCCATGCTGAAACCGGATGTGTCGGGCCGAAAGGCGCAAATATCGCAGCTTTGCTGTAAACGGCGACACAACGTAACAAACGTCCTTTTCAGGACGAACGCAGAAGAAGAAGATATGCTGACGACACAGTCCTCCTATCGACCAACCCAGAGGGACTTGAACAATTAATTATGTCCACCAAAAAGCACAGCGAGGCCCAAAATCTATACATAAACACCAAGAAGACCAAAGTATTGACAACAGACAAAGCAAAGACCAAACCAGAAATTGAAATTAATAACGAAGAACTGGAAGGTGTTAATGAATTCGAATACTTAGGATCTTCTTCTTCTTCTTCGTTCACCCTCAGATGTCAACTTGAATAAGTTCAAAGAAAGCAGTGGTCAGCCTGAGGCTGTTGATATCTCCGTAGATTTTCTCCAGGAATGGTACTGGTGATGGCCATATGCGTTTTCTCTGTTCCTCATATGTTGGGCACCTTTGAAGCAGATGTTCGGCAGTCATTTTATCGGTGCCAATCAATCATCAACAGCTCTGGCGACTGTGCGTGCAGTAGAAATTAAAAGAAAACTTGTAATTGCTTCACATAAACTAATAATACAGATGAAAAACCTATGGCAAGGCACAAGCAAAGAAACAAAGCTACAACTGATCAGAGCATGTATATTCCCAGTACGGCTGCGAGACTCAATAAAACAGTTGCAAAAAAGGTTACATCATTCGAAATGAAATGCTACAAAAGGATGTTGAGAATACCCTGGACAGAAAAAAAGACCAAAAGACAGAGAAGTACTGCACTCACTAAACGTAGAGGAAAATTGGCTCCTAAATACCATCGCAATAAGGAAGCTGAAATTTGTCGGTCATATAAAAAGCCATAATAGTCTGGGAAATTTAATGATGGAAGGCATGGTCCCTGGAAAAAGGGGAAGGGGTCGACCTAGACGACGGTGGACCCAGGACATCACAGAGAGTCTGAACTTGTCTTTGGCTGATGCAGGTCGACTTGCCCAGAATCGTGATGCGTTCAGAGCAGCTGTAATGGAGACAACGTTCTGGAAAGAATATGTCACATGATGATGACATCTTTATTTCTACTCTGTACACTGAGCTAAGCATGTCAAATCCCTCAGTGTCTTGGGTCTACAATTTCAAGAGCGTTAATGCCGGGCATTGCAATTTGATTTCTCAAACGTAGTCCCTCAGTTAACTCATATTACCCCAAAGCCTTTAGACCTCTGTCTAATACTTTTGCAACTGTTCTTCTTCTTGGATCCCTAGACGTTAGCTGTCAAAGCAGTCGGTGGCCGTTACGCCTGGTGGCATCTTGTATACCGGCAGCAAACTGTTTTCACTATGCTCGGTCGGCGCCCATCCTTCGTATGGTGCCCATCTCAGGCTCATACAGCTCATGATATGGCGAATTCTCCTTTTTTTACAAATTCTGTGGCGCTCTTCACACTTCATGTCCGCTGGCAATATTGCAGTATGTTTGACCTGGAAACGAAACCAGTTATAACTTCAGCCCTGGGAGTTTGCATAGCTTCACCGCGACCAGTCACGCATGGTTAACGACTTATCCCTATGAATCTCTTTTCTCTTAAGACGAGGTCCGAGCGTCAGCTCTATCCAAGGAACGAATAAACGACATGGCTTTTCACAACTGTTTCACTGTTTCGAAATCCAAGCACAGAAGAATCAGTAATCTCTAGTGTAGGCCTATTAGAAAAATGTATATTATCGTAGTAAAGCCACAAACATTTTATTATAGAGCGAGGTCCGGCGTTAGTACTAACTTTATTTCTGAAGGGGAAAAAAATGCTATAAAAATAGTAATTCCTACTTTTTTCTTTTTGGTTAATACCAAGGTTTGTCACAATGCTCATGCAAGTACTTCGTGTCAAACGCTATTTTTTTTTTTAAACAAAAGTATATCACAGTAATGTGTTGATATTGTGGGCCTAATCGACTTTTGTAAAAATAGCACATCATAAGACCTTAACGTCTTTAATATTTGGACATGCGTCCTGGTATAACAAACTAGGTTGAACGGAACGCGCCTCGCCAAAACGAGACAACATTTTATTTAAAATAAACAAATAAATAAAAATAGCACGCATATTATTTTACATCATAAATATCTTTAAACTCGTGCCCCTAGAGTCAAAGTTACCAGGTTCGAAACCTAGCAGCGTCACTCTGCAGTCTGCCCAGCTGTAATTGGATACCTTGCTCTGCTCTTGACTTAGGGAGGGTAAAAGCAGCGAGGAAGGAAACCAATCACCCCATTTCAAAGAAAGTTAAGCCCAAGCGTAATGTAGCCCGCAACACTTCCCTCCCCTACGGCAGTATATGCAGTGGGACTATCTTTAGTGTTGTCTTTGTTATCATTTTGGATCTTAAGGTTCTTCAACAGATGATAAATCGCTTTACTGGTTCGTTGGATTCTCACTTTAATCTAGAAAATCATGACTTGGATAATTAGTATATCCAAATCCACAATTTTATTATTTTGCAAGACGTAAGTATTAGGCCACATTTTGTTTTTCTCTCTCTCTCCTCCCCCCCATTTTCTTGTTATGGTTAATTGTGTATAATGTTACGCTTAGTGACGTCCGTTTCTGACATTTGGCTTGTAATGGAGTAATTTCTTTCCCACGACGATGTGAACTAAACTTTTAAATCTTTTATCTGCTTCAGTGTAACTAGAATAAACTCACTTTGTCTTCTTTCTTTATCGAGGGACTATACTTAAACAGAAGACACATCTTCAACAACCAATATTTATTCTTCCACTGCAGGTTACGCTATAAAATCACGACTGAAACTTCAAATGGGGCGGATAATCATCATCATGTTCCTTGTCACTCCCTATAGAGCATGATGGTCACTTCTACGCCCTCGCAGATAGCCAGCACCAAAGTATTCATGTGCTTGTGCAGCAATGCTTTCTGTTGCAACTTGTTTTATACGATGCAGCTGAAAACCCGTTCACAACTTCATTAGTGGCCTCTTACGACATGCCGGAGGGAGCAGTGGTCGTATTATTTATTTGTCTCGTGGATGACACGTAGAGAACTACACAAGACGGGCCGGAGAAACACCTCTTTTACTCAGACGATCATGCATTAAAATTGTTAAGATAATAACGATTCCATAACAGACGCTCATCTTCAGTTGTCATTAAGTCTGGAGCCGTCGAATGCGGACAAAAACTCTCCACGCAGGTAATCTGGCTCTGTGTCTCTCCCCATTATCTCCTGCTGTGCCTGTCTTAATTATGAAATTCTGCCTGTATTAGTCGCATAAAGTACCCATTGTCTTCCCTTTTCTCTCTATGTGGAGGTAGCCCGTTGCGTTTCGATCCATCTGTCTCATTTATTTTATCTCCATGGTATATCCGTCATTTCTTACCTAGTCTGTGCAAGGTATTGCTAGTATTCTTCCTAACGTTGTGCATTCAGATTAAAAAAGAGAAAGGTATAATTCGTGGGACATGTAGGGAAAGTTTCGTCTTCTATACTAACTATTAACGATTCCCCCTCATGAAGCAGTGTGTTTTCCTGTAGCACTGTACGTTGGAAGTCAAATGGTGCATGAGTCAATACTGGCTAAATATTGCATTGCTACACATTTGAATAATGAGAGAGAAGGCAGGCGTCCTCTCGCCCACTAATGTGAACTGGGCAACCATTGCTCAACTTCGTGTATATATATATATATATATATATATATATATATATATATATATATATATATATATATATATATATATATATATATATATATATATATATATATATATATATATACAGTATATAGCGATAGAGAGGCTATGTTCGTAGTTTGTTTCTATTACCATTTAGGACAGATCCATAGTTTGGCGTTAACACACATACGAAGTGTAGTAGATTATGGATAATTTAGTGCAATTATTTCTTCATTTTCGACGCTTTGACATTTGTCACTAAAGCCATTGTAGAAATGTCACGAGAATGACTGTAGCAATACGCAAAAAAATAACATTGTGATTGTAACATGAGAGCTTGCAATCTGACGCAATTGTGAGATGGAATAGTCTAAAATTATGTTTGAGACGTAATTCTGGTATATAACTTAGAGCAGATATCCATACAGTAAATAAATTTCTGTTGTCTAGTTTTCTACTTCTTTATTATTCACGAGTGCCTGAAAACATACCTTTATTTGTGTGTAATATTTATTTACTGTTTACAGGCCTTGGGTTTCCCTACTTTATGTTTTTAAAGATATCCATACAGTGTGATATAGTTCAGATTCATTTGCCTTCCCTAACTCAAGAGCAGAATCAGGTACCCATTTACAGCTGGGTAGACTAAAGAACGAAGCTTCCAGGTATTGAACCAGGAACCCAGTAACTTTGCCGAGAGGTAAGCGAACTAACAACTTGGTACTCAGACCATTGCCTGACGCACCATTTATCCCACCCAGACATTTTTTTTTAGAACTATAAGTGGGTATGCACGAGCTGCAAAGTATGTAACACAAAGTATGAATGAAGTGCATGATAATTGATATAGAAACGGAAATAAGGACATGGAAATGACAAAAGAAATCTTCATAAACACATGTCCGTGTTGGATCTTTTAGCAGGTTATAGGCGTGGCTGCCTTTGTTTCCAGCTTTCTGTCAATTCCTTTGTTATAATATTTTAAATTATACTTTTGATCTCTGATGTGCCTAACCCTGAGTTTATGTGGTTTGGGCTGCTTCTTCCTGTTGGTGCTTCTAGTTGGCCACCTCGTTTCCCTTTATTCCCACGTGTGAGGGTACCCTTGCAAATAGTAATATTATTAATACTGTGCAGCCCCAATATTTAGGCGTGTTCCACGTTGCAATATTTCTTTAGATCTGAGCTCACACAGTGAAAAGACAAGGATTATGAGAATACATGCGACAAATGATATTCAGCCTGTACTTGAAGATATACACAAAGTCGGAGGAACAATAATAATATTATTAATATGACAACATGAATACGACAGATAAGAGCTTTCTCTGCACCAGGAAATATATGGAAACCAAAAGAAATCAAGTCCAACACAAAATAAAACAAAACTCAAATGCCGAGGCAGATCTATTGAATGGCACTGAAACATGGAGAACAATAAAGATAGATAACCAGAAAGGCAGACATTTATAAATCGATGTGAAGCCGATAGAAAAATACAAATACCAGTGGAACAAAAGGAGAGGGGTTATTGCTGGCTTTAGATATACTTGATATAGCTAACAGTACTAACACTAAGGAAACCAGTTGACAGCAGTACAAGTTCTGAAGTCCCTAAGGTAGGAGAGATACAGGAAGACCTAGCAAGACACGGAGATGTTAATTGGGAACAGACAAGACCATTAATCATATGGCACGTTACAGGATGGTTTGGTATCAGTTTGTAGAAGGCTGTGCTTCATGTGGAGCTAAGGGGTAATGATGGCAAACGATCGTCTTCTTGCCGCAGTATGGCACTTGATGCTAAATGTGATTTTTTTTTGTCTTCCCAGTGGCTATCACACTCACACCTGACATAATTACTTACAATAACACATTGGGACGAGGTAATGGTGGGAGACTTAATTACCTGTTAAAGTAATTAAGCAACATTTTACTATGGTGTTCTGGTTCACAAATAGGACTTCACCACTTTCCCCATGACTGATCCTTTAATAAATGAAAAAGACAATCGCACGTTTCCTTTCATATCATACTGCAAATAATTAGCATTATATTTTGCAATTGTAAATGATGAGTAGGTTAGGTGGACCAGGGTTCGTTTAGTTAGTACAAAGTTTAGAAAGCATCATCATTGTGGTAAAGTGGGATGATATAAATATTTATAGGGGACTTAGTGTACTGACTGAGATCAGCTGTGAAGGTATCTGTATCTAATAGGTGTAGTGTTTTACAGATAACCTTACTTGCTACCACATTTATACCTCAGTCAGAATTATTCTGGGATATGGTGATGACTACGTTGAATGTCTAGGGTATGTATATGATGAAGTGTAAGTCACAACAACAACAGACAGATAAACAATTTAATTTATTCCACCACACTTGACAACACTGTGACACTCACACACATTTAACATTCTATAAGACTATCTTAAATGAGTCACTGGTAAAGTTTCAAATATATATGTATTAATTACTTTCACTAATATATGTCCTGATTCAACTACAAAGTGAACCAGGAATCACAATCAATTGTAATCACAATTTATATATACATAATTTATAAATATGAACCTTGTAGTGACATATTTTATTAATATTATCCTATGTGTGTCAGTTGTGTAGTAGTACTATGAGGTAATACTGGTTTTGTTTTTCAAGCTATGTTGTTATTTGTCATCATGACTTCAAGTGTTTGTTTATCTGGGAAATAGTATGGGGGAAAAGTTCACAGTTCCTGTCAATTTAAACAAGGTATTGTCCCTCTTTTTTACTAAAATGTCAATTTTTGAGGGGACACATAATGTTGAGCTCCACTGGCCACAGAGGCTTAACTTTCGTGATGGCGGCAGGAAAAGACTCCTCTGCTCGATTGCTCCCCTGTGTTCTGGAGACACCTCACTAGTCGCTATCTGGACCCAGGAGTATGCTGTCAGCCTCCAGATTCAGCAAAGCTCAGACCAGGTGCTGCTCAATAACTTTAGGACCACAGTCCCACAATTCATGGAAATAATACAGAATTACCTTGACTGGCAATGAATAGGCACAAAATCCGACCTGCCACTGTCTCAGGCTTTTATTTAGAAAAATATAAGCTGAATCTCAACGCACTGTTGCTTTAGAAAGTTTATTTGAAAATGTGGTGCTGACCTGACGCTCCTAATTGACTATATTGGCGGGTCTAACCAATCGAGCCATGTTTACACAAGCGTTTGAAAAAAAGTACCCTTCCTTCCGACTCCCCTAACAACAAAAGATAGTATTTGTAGCCCGACTAATCGTGTTTAGCCTTACATTTATTGCGCTCCAATCAAATAGGATTTAACATGGGGACCTATTTCCCGTACAATGGTGGTTTTAAAATCTGCCACTGAGCGATTCTGATTTTGGTGTTGTCTGACACCCTCACTATTTCTTTTGGCTATAATTTGTTAATTCCTAGGCTATTTGCGTAACGTTTAACATATTATTTGTCAGCAAGTCCTAAGGAACCCAAATATACAAATTTAAGGGAGCTAAGTGGCTGCGTTCAAAATATGTATTTTCTAGGATAGTCGTGTAGTTGTTTTTTTTTTATTTTTTATGTTTAGAACCGCCACCTGTCCTGCTGTACTGTCAGACTAATGTCAGGATTTTAGACATAAAACAGTAGAATGTCATGTTTCCTAATAAGCGTTTTGTAAGTTTTTTTAAACCTAACTCTCGTATGGGTAGTGTTTTTTTGTTTTTTTTCACTGTCGATTTGAAAAAAGCTAGTGCTTGTGGCCTTACACGCGTGATGGTAGTAATTGTATAGCGAGACGTATTCCTGGGGTTTAGGGTGATTCTCATCACACGGATGGCGGCTTAAAAAATCCGCTCCCAGATTTGTTTTTCCACTTATATACTCTATGCTAAACTCAAATGGCTGCATCAGTAATGACCAACGGAGTAATCTAGAATTTTCATGTCTAGCCTGCGCTAGAAACGACAAGGGTTTGTGATCCGTTTGCAACTTAAATGCCTTCCCAAACAGATAAATATTGAATTTCTTTATCGCCCATATTACTGCAAGACATTCCTTTTCGCTAGTTGAGTAATTGGTTTCAGCTTTATTAAACTTTCTGCTAGCATATGCCACTGGGCTTAATTCCCCATCCAATGCATCTGATTTCTGTAGCAGAGTTGCACCTAACCCAATATTACTGGCATCTGTCCTTACTATGAATTCTTGACTTAAGTCAGGTAATTTCAAAATAGGTTTACTTGTGAGCTTTTCCTTCAATTCTTGGTAAGCCATTTCACATTGTGGTGTCCATGTAATTCGATCTGGATTTCCCTTACGTGTCAAATCAGTTAACGGTGCACATATGGAATTAAAGTTTTTGATATACTTTTGGTAGAAACCACATAATGAGACAAAGGATCTCACGTCTTTCTTGGTTTGTGGTCTCGGGGCTTTCTTTAGTTTCTCTAAATTCTTTGGGTCAGGGGTCATGTTTCCCTGATAAACTGTGTGTCCCAAGAATTCCAATTCTTTACATCCAACGCAACATTTGGTTGGTCGGGCTGTTAAATTCGCTTCCTTAAGTCGATTAAACAGCATGTTCAGAGAGTCAATGTGTTCCTCAAATGTTTCTGTTGCTATAAGGATATCATCCATGAAATTTGTGATACATGGATTATTCAGAGGGTCCAATAATTTTCTCATCATTCTAGAGAAGACACTAGGCGCATTCTTTAATCCAAATGGCAATCCGTTAAACTCATAGTGTCCTTCTGAGGTAGTGACGGTGTACTCTCCATAGAAAAAAAAAAAAAAAAAAAAGCGAGTTGCGTGATACTGTGGTTTCCGGTGCGCCTTCTGGCCCAGTATCTATGACTTTAGCACCTGTTCAACGGGAGAGTGGGCTCATCCCTAATCTGTTTATGTTCCCAGTAGTAGACTATTCGCAAGCAGCCTGGGGGTGTCACTGCTCTGCGCGGACCTTGTTTACCGAGGCGGCGTCCGAGCTCGTATGGTGAAAATATGGTTGCATTATCTTCAAAATAGCCCTGTCTTTCCTGCCATCCTGCAACTTTGAGTTAGGGAGTTCTGAGCTCCAGTCTCTTTCCCAGGCATTTTATCCTGGCCTGGCACGCATACAGAGGACCCCACTTCTGGTTCTAAGTTAGCAGTTGGGGACAGGTGGGGTAGCACACTGTGCATTCCCCGTCATCCAGGGGGCTCTCCAACTATGCAGAGCTTGCACAATGCTGTGCTCTGGTTCTGGGCTCACCCAAGGAATCCTCACGTCCTGCACAGAGCCACTTCCAGATACCCACCCCCTGCCAACCCCCCATTGTAGAAATCTCCTGCATGCGGCCATCCAGTCAAGAGCCAGTATTAAGTCTGGTGCCCAAGTGATTCCCCCCAAGCTCAGTGTGCAATTCTGGGTTCTCATCATGCTGCAACACAGGGGGGATTGTGATGCTCAGCCATCTCTCTCAACTCTGCACCGATAAATGACATCGGGGACTTAACTGTGTCTCAGTACTGGGAGGCCCCGTTTCCGGGTACACTACACACAGCCAGTTGAGGCAACGGTCGCCGTGGGCGTGTCTTCAGTGGGGAAGTTGTGGAGTCTTCCTGTCCATGTTCTTGCACATCCTAACACTGCCCGCAAGACATCGGAGGTTTGGAGAGTGGCCTTCTCTGCTTTTTTGAGCCGGGGTGGGCTCCCCGGGCAAGTCTCGATGGGGATCGGGACGTGTCCACGCGCCAGTGGGCCCAGCATCGGCCGCATCTGTTGGAGGACTTGCTCTGCCAGGTTTGAGTTAGTAAATTCCAACTTTGTCATCTTCTTGGCATTGTGATGCTGGGGTGCCTGTGGATTTCCTAACGCCCCGGGTAGAAGCCAGAAGTGTACTGTGCCAGCTCTGGGGGAGATAAAGGGGGTGTTTCTGCGTCTCCTTGTGATACGTAGCCAAGGTAGGGCTCACAGTGCTCTTTCCCGCCACCAAATTGCCTGCTGGTTACGCCGAGTTCTCCGAGGCTCTAGGCATGTGACCAAGAGTTGAAGGCAATAGGATCGTCACGTCCTGAGTCTCTGTGCCTGTACGATGGGTTCCGATCTTCAGGGAGCAGTCCACACTCGTTCCCACTCCCAAGACTTGTTCAGTATCCATCTGGCTCCTTCCCACCCACAGAGGGCGTGTACGGTGTAGTGCACCGGTTTTATTATCGAGGTTTGCTCCTCTAGATCCGTTGTGTTTAGCCTGAGGATTCGCACCCTCAGTTACCAGGACTACCTCGAGGAGGGTGTGGCTCTTCACCACGCACAACGATCTTGGGGTATGAGAGGTTTTGCTAGGCCAAGAGACTAACACCGCAATGGTCGCTCCTTTCATGAACAGAATTCACTAGGCCTAGGGTGAAGCAAGGGGGGAAACCCACTACCCACAACACCAGCACATCATACCCCCTGTCTGTAGACTTTGCCCCAAATAAATTATAATCCCTCAACTGGGATTCGAACCCGGTATCTCTTGAATACGAGACGGACGCCATACCGCTGAGCCACTCCGACCCCTCTGAGGTAGTAAAAGCTAGGTATGGTCTAACCTCAGGCTTTACTGGAATCTGATAGTATCCTTTACTCAGATCCACTTTTGAGAAATATTTAGCTTTATTTAGCCTGGCAAACAACTGATTTGTGTTCGGCAATGGATCCACCTGTTCTTCTGTAATAGCATTCAGTCTTCTATAATCTATACAGAGTCTATGTTCTCCAGAGGGTTTCCTTAAAAGTACAACACTGGAACTATACGAAGATTCACTGTGTGAAATAATTCATTCCTTCAACAAATAGTCTATCTCTTCCTTCAAAGCTTTCTATTTAGCAAAAGGAATCGAATAGGGTTTCATACATACAGGTGTGGGGTTGTAGCGTGCAGTTTCGCGCTATGTATAATATTCTGCTTTAATAAAAATGTCTATATTAATTTTGATTCATGACCTAAGGGATATCACCCAGGATTTTACTGGGAGGAGTATTTAACAGTGGTTGTCTGTCCACTGGTTTCAACTTACCGGTTTAAAACGAGAACCGAGGTTTAGTTGCATGTCCATATTTGGGCTTATGGCTAACTTTTCTAAGAATGTTTGCAACTAGAGCTTAGGTCTTAACTCATGACCATATAAGGCTTCAATGGTCAGTCTTTACCTGGAATGTGTTGAAACACTGCGTTTGAGTTTTCGCTCAAGGAAGCGTAGCGTCCAGGCGCATGCGCGGTTTAGTAAGGGGTTAAACGAGATTTCCGATCGGGAGGTCGAACGAAAAATGTCAGAGGGTCAAGACGTGTTTTCGACGTCTTTGTGTTTCGGCTTCATGCCTGGGGAAATGGAAAACCTCTGTGGATGGACTTAGAAGTATTTGAAGATATTCCCCGATGATAGTGATATATTTCTTACGTCTTTGAGACGTGTATGTGTGTGTGTTATTAGTGCATTCTGATGGTCTATCAAGGTAAATGGACATTTTGTTATTCTCCTTGCCTATCAGTGTCGCACCACATATATTTGTCAGCTCATTGACTTTTCCCAGGGTGGGAAAGCATCTAACAGTTTACGTGAGCTAAGCTCTTAAGTTAGGCTGACTTTATTAGCTGAGGGCTTGTGTACGCCCAGGAAACATTGCAGTTTGATGCATCCCGCTGTTTCAGCGGTAAAATATTATAGTCAAGGTCTGACCCACCTTGCCTGCCAGTCACAGAGGCTAGTTAAACTTATAGGCCTGCTACCTTAAGGCCTGTTGCATGCAAGCAACACATCTGATGAACTCATGTCAGGAAAGAGTTGGTTAACTCGTGTATCAACACCCGCGAGCAATGCGGGGTATTTTTTGCTGAGGCTTGTTTGGAAGGGAACTTAGGTTGTGGTCAACAATCGTGCTTAGGCCCAGCTTACTGACTTGTGATATATGATGCTATCCATGTACTATCGTCATGTCTACATATTCCTGAGTCTTGTTAAATGATCATGTCTACAACGTTCCTGAGTCTTGTTAAATGATCATGTCCTGATGTCGTCGTACTACATTAAAGCTTGTGAAAAGTCAGTTGCTGTTACAACCTTCACTGACTTCTACTTGTGATTGAGTGTGAGTACTGAGCCAGGCTTTAGAACTGTACATGCATTCGCGTATATTACATCTACACTCATACTCTATGTCAACACTGCACTTTGCCAGCGCCTCAAGACTTAACGAACAGGCTGACCTACATTCACGTTCCTGCACTGCTTGGGTTGACCTGACCTCTACCCTCACATACACAGTGCTGTGCCCTTTATATTTGTAAACAAGTAAACGGTCAGCTGCTTTATGATAAGGTATCAATGTGACTGTACCAGAATTTACACCTTATCAGGGGTCTATCAGCTTCATATCATATTCCAATAGGTTTGAATGCCCTGGTCGGTCTGTTAACACCTCTGTATGATTATCTAGAACCTGTTGCACTCTCTCTTTCTGAGTTTTCGTTAAATGTGTACTGATTTTCACCTGTGCCGCTGTCTCACAGGGGTGTAATGGATATTCAAATGATGAAAGTGGTTCCTTTTTCATCTCCATGGCAATGGACACGGTCAACAAGTGTGTCTCTTCCTGATGTTCTCTTTCCAAATATTTCTTCAGGAGATTCACATGATAGATTTTTTCTTTCCCCTTCTTATCTATCTTATAATTGGTTCTAGACACCTTCTCTAGAACTGTATATGGACCTTGCCATCCAATTTGTAACTTATTCTGGCTACCGGGTAGAAGAAGCAGTACCTTCTCTCCCACAGCCAAATCTCTGTCTTTAGCTTTCCTGTTATAATAGGCAGCATGTTTCTTCCTGGCTTGTTTCAAATTTTCATTGGCAAGTTTCCAGCCAGTTTTTAAACGAGTGGTCAGCTCATTCACATATTGGTATGAGGATGTAATATTTTCCTCTGCTTTTTCATCAGTCCACGTTCTTAACAGAGCTTCGAGTGGACCTTTTATTGTGTGGACCTATTTGTCCATGCACCGGTATGGTCTCTTCCACTTGAAGCGCTATAGTGATGATTTTTCTTCCCAGAATTTTCATGCCCAAAACGACCGCTACCAATTTTTCTCTTGGGGCTGTCTCCCCACTTAAAATTCTTGATGAGAGATTTCCTCTCTACATCTTCTTCCTCCAGTTTGTTTAAGTCCGATTGAGGGATTTTCGGCTTATCCTGGGGTAAGACATCTTTTTGCACTCGCCGCATAGTGGCCATTGTAAAACAGTTAAGTGAAGCTTGTCCGTGAAAAGGGGCTTCCCATTCCCTTTGGTCCACTTTATCAAATTTATTTCTTTCGTATGTTCAGGCCTAATTTTGCCCCTTTGCGTATCCAGGTCCTGATCAATGTTCCCACTTGTGGGTGTTCCCTCATGTGCTATGCTACACCTTTCTACAAAATTCTCAATGTCCCATCTTGCCTTGGGCCAATAATAATTGTGAGCCACCTTTTGGATGATGGTACCTATCTTCTCATGGTCCCCATCTGGTTTCACATGTAGGCTCCTTATTAAGTCTGCCCTATATCTCTTTGGAAGAACCAACTGTCCGTGACCATGGGATCTAGTTCCGGCCTTCCTGTAAATCAACTTGTTTTTCATGTAAAAATCTCCCTTGCCTGGAGTTGTATGACAAGTTGACAATTTCCTGAAACAAGGCTTGAGGGTCTTATCCCCAGCCTGTGGGGTCCAAATGGGGCAGTGATGCGCAATACAAGACTCAACATGTCTCTTAGCCTCTCCTGCCCAAGTCTACCTCACCTACTCGTGGTGGACCCCGTTATACCCAGTAATCTTGCCGAAGGTTGGGTATCAACCCCAGCGGGAGGCAAGATGGGACAGCAAACGAGGTAAAGGCAAAATCAAATCCCCCAGCCAGAGGGGGAGGCATGAGCACACTCTGCCTTAAGAAACAGGTGCTGAAGTCAGATGTACCAGGCCAGGAGGCGCACCAGCAACCATGGTACCATGCAACCCGCTTTGGTTTAATATGTCTACACAACAGATGTAAAAAAATTATCGTTATGGTGCTCGCCCTGTGAAGTCCCTCCAGGCAGGAGCAGTGCCGGATTCTGAGCCTCGACAGAATCCACCCTCAGCTACTGGAGGTCTCCTTAGTCCGCCAAATGGAGCCAGGAGGCGGAAGGAGAAAGTAACTGGCCAACCAGATAAGACGACGGCCCCTCTGAATGTCATGCATTGGAATGCAGAGGGAGTCAACAACAAAAAGACTGAACTAGAGAATACCCTATTTCGGAAAGAAATTAGCATATGCTGCATACAAGAAACTCACCTACAGGAAGGAAAACATTTTAAGATACGGGGCTATCAATGCTTCAGAGTTGACAGAAAAGATCGGAAGAAGGGTGGCATACTAACACTGATAAGGAATAACCTCAACGCTATAGAATCCAAGACATATAAAGAAGGTGCAGAATACCAAGTAATCCATCTAAAACATAACACTCTGGAACTGGATCTCCTAAACTTCTACTGCCCCAATGACATACCACTGAACATGACTAGCATAGATGTCCCCATTGGCAACTTCATAGCGGTGGGAGACTTCAACAGCCATTCCCAAAGCTGGGGATACAACCAGCTAGATAGAAGGGGCGAAGAGATAGAAAACTGGCAAGACGACAATAACCTAACCCTTCTAAACAACCCTAATGATCCTCCAACCTTTTACTCCAGAAGATGGCATAGCACCTCTACTCCAGACCTGGCATTCTGCACACCTGATTTGGCTGGGATAGTGGAAAGGGAAATAGGAGAACAACTCGGTGGAAGTGATCATCGTCCTGTATTCATCAAAATTAATAGAACAATTAATACAAGTCCAAGTCAGCCAAGATGGAATTATAAAAAAGCAAATTGGTCCATTTATCAACACAGAGCAAATCTGCTTACAAAAGATATTAAGGTACTAGACAGAGACATTAACAGAGTCATCTGGGATTTTAATAATGGAGTACTCAAGGCAGCAAAGGAGACAATACCGAGAGGAGCGAGGAAGAACTATGTACCATATTGGTCCAACACACTACAAAACCTACATGAAGATATGAATGAAGCAAGGCACACTGCAGAGGTACAACCATCCCAACAGAACCATATCATGCTACAAAAGGCAAAAGCAAAATTCATTAAAGGAAAGCTAGAAGCCCAGAGGAGAAGCTGGAGGGAAAAAAACATATAAACTAAACCTTGAAAAGGAAGGGAGAAAGTTGTGGAAACTCACTAAACAATTGAATGACGATAACAATTCTCAACGACAAAACCATTACACTAGACGATGCAGGGAAACTATATACCGGCAAACAAGCAGCAGACATATTTGCGGAATCCTACAGAAATGAAAGTAACATCTCCGTCAATTTACGCAGACAACGAGACATTCGTCAAGAAATAATCCACACTAGAACTAATGGAAACAGTCCGGACGTTATGTCCAAACCTTTCAATATGGACGAGTTAAAAACAGCCGTGTGGAAACTTAAAGACAGGAAATCACCAGGCCCGGATGGTATAACCAACGAAATGCTAAAACACCTAGGATATACAGCAATGAGCAAACTGTTGCAAATATACAACTACAGTTGGATGACAGGCAGTGTGCCACAGATATGGAGAGAGGCGCTCATGTGTCCCATCATAAAGAAAGGAAAAGACAACAGGAAGGCCACCAGCTACAGACCAATAAGCCTAACAAGCTGTGTATGTAAGACAATGGAGAGGATGATCAACAGAAGATTGAAATGGTACTTGGAATCCGAGAAAATTTTAGTGCCAGAACAAGCAGGGTTTAGAGAGTGCAGCAGCACAGAAGACCAAATCACATACCTGTCACAGATCGTTGAAGATGCCTTCCAAGAAAAGAGAAAAGTCTTTACCCTATGGATAGATCTCCAAAAAGCTTTTGACAAAGTATGGAAAGACGGGTTAATAGTAAAAATGCAAAGGAACGGAATCAAGGGTAATATGAGAAAATGGATCCAGTCGTTCCTACACAATCGGAAAGCAAGAGTCACTATGGAAGGTCACAACAGCAAGAAAATCCTCCTAAAACATGGAGTTCCTCAAGGCTCAGTATTGTCTCCCACCCTGTTCCTTGTATTCATCAATGACCTCATCCACGATCTGCCACAAGGTGTGAGAGCTGCCCTATACGCTGACGACTTGGTGGTGTGGTGTGTAGAAGAACATCTAACTATCGCTAATAAGCGAATACAAAGGGCAGCAGACAACATAGCAGCATGGGCAGAGAAATGGATGGTGCAGATCAACGCTGAAAAATCATCAACAACACTTTTCACGCTCTCCAACAAAGACAAAGCAGGAGAGATACGACTTGGAAATATACATGTCCAAACAGATGAGGAACCGGTGTACTTGGGCATTACATTAGATAAGAGAATGACATGGAGGCACCACATCGAGAGAACAGAGGCTAAAGCGAGAAGAAAACTTTCCATACTGAGGAAAATAGCTGGATCAAGTTGGGGAGCTAACGAAACAACACTAAAGAAAGTGTATACAGGTGCAATAAGACCTATATTAGAGTACGGATCAGCAGCATGGTCTACAGCAGCCAAATCACACCTACAAGCCTTAGATAAAGTACAAAATCAAGCGCTTAGGTTGATCACGGGTGCCATGAAGACCACACCAATAAATGAAATGGAAAAAATCACAGGCATTCCACCTTTATTATACAGACGAGACACTAAGACCCTGATCCAAGCAGAAAAGTACAAGAACATGCCCGCACATCCAATGAAAACTAGATTTGGAGATTTAGCCAGTGGGAGGTTGAAGAGAAGCAGTTTTGTGCATCGGTCCAAAAAACTAATTAGAACATACAAGGATGAACTACCAGACATCACTAAGGAAATAACTCCCACACTCCTCCCAACCCCATGGGAACAACATCAAAATGTCAGTATTAAGACCTCCATAACTACCACCTGCCCCATGGGAGAGCTAAATACTCTCCAAAGGAAAATAGCAGCATGTGACATGATTGAAGAACTATACCCCAGAGAAGCATGGATCCAAGTATATACTGATGGATCTGCAACCAGAGCAGTGAAGAACGGAGGCGCAGGAGTTTATGTGGTCTATCCAGACAAAGAAAATGAATCCACCTGTTCACCTACTGGAATATTCTGTTCAAACTATGCTGCTGAAGTACAGGCCATAAGCATTGCTGCAGGAATAATAAATAACACAATAAGCCAATGTCAGCAGGTTGTATTCCTTACCGATGCAATGTCAGTTCTGCAAGCCCTCAACAGTGATAAACTGCCAGAATTAAACAAAGTCCTATGCGAAGTAAATATCAAAAGAAGGGTAGTGCTACAGTGGATACCATCACACTGTGGCATACCAGGAAATGAGAGAGCAGATATGTTAGCAAAAGAGGGAGCAACACAGGAACAAAAAGAACAAACAATCACATTCCAGGAAAAGAAGACCCTTATCAAGGCCATCAGGAAAATTGATCAACAAAGAGACAACTATCAATATCTTGATCGAGCAAAACAGGTGATCCTGTTCCGTATGAGAACAGGACACAACAGACTGAACAGTCACTTATACAGACTGAGATTGGTCCCATCACCCCTATGTACGTGTGGACAGGCAGCACAGACAGCCGAACACATCCTGCAAGACTGCCACATGCTTAGTCAATTGCGAACTGAACATTGGCCCACAGAGACGCACATCCACACAAAGCTGTTTGGGAGTGTGGTGAGATGAGATGTTATAAATATTTATAGGGGACTTAGTGTACTGACTGAGATCAGCTGTGAAGGTATCTATATCTATTAAGAGTAGTGTATTATAGATAACCTTACTTGCTGCCACATATATATATCTATCTCAGGCAGAATTATTCTGGAATAGTGTGATGACTACGTTATGTGTCTAGGGTATGTGTATGATGAAGTGTAAGTCACAACAACAGACAGATAAACAATTTAATTTATTCCACTACACTTGACAACACTGTGACACTCACATACATATAACAATCTATGAGAATATCTTAACGGAGTCACTGATAACTTTTCAAATAACAATATGTATTCATTTCTGTCATGAATATATATGTGTGTCCTGATTCAAATACAAAGGAACCAGGAATCACAATCAATTTTAATTACAAGTTATGTACAGAATGTATTAATATGAATATTGTAGTGACATATATTATTACAAATATCCTATGTGTGTCAGTTGTGTAGTAGTAATATGAGGTAATACTGGTTTTGTTTTGTTCAAGCTCTGTTGGTATTTGTCATCATGACTTCAATAGTTTGTCTTAAGGAAACTAGTATTGGAGATGTTCTCCGTTCTTGATATTAACACAATTTACTTCCCCTCTTAAGTGTATGTTACAATGTTATTTTAAGACGGGGTACATAATGTTGAGCTCAGCGGGTCACATCAGCTTATCTTGCGTGATGGCGGCAGGAAAAGACTCTTCTGCTCGATTCTCCCCTGGGCTCTGGAGACACCTCACTGATAGCTAAATGGACCAAGGAGTATGCTGTCCGACTCTGGATTCAGCAAAGCTCTGACCAGGTGCTGCTCAATACCATCAAGACCACGGTCCCTGAAAACAAGAAGGATGTACCTTCTACTTCATAACTAACTTATACTCTCTTTTTACACTGATCACAACACATCACAAACATTGAGTTCAGAGCGTTAGGCCAACTGTCAGCTTCATCTGAAATACTTTATACCAGTATTAACCTCCTTAATGGTTACTACGCCTCTGCACTTCCAGCATTATTTCTGTCTAATCAATAATCTAGGTGTCAGTGTACTGTTTGGCCATTCCATGCAGTTTTACTTTCCTCCGACACCTTCTGTTCAGGCTGGAGCATATAGGCTTTACATCATGTTTGCTACTGAACTACACATATATACAGGCATAAATTAACAATTCACATTCAATTTTCATTAAAAGATACTGAATGTTTCAAGCTTACCACAATTCATGGAAACAAACACAGATACGTTGATTAGCAATGAATTCTGGCACAATTACTGGCACAAATTCCCATCTGCTTATGTTCCAGGCTTTTATTTAGCAAAAAATATGAGCTGGCTTCAACGCACTGTTGCTTTATCAAGCTTATTTGACTAGTGGTCTCGAACTAACGCTCCTAAGTGAGTATATCAGCGAGTCTAGCCAATGGAGCCACGTTTCGACAAGTATTTGAAAAAATTTTAACTTCCTACGTCTCCCCTAACAACGAAAGATAGTATTTATAGCCCGACCAATCGTGGTTAGTCTTTCATTTGTTGCGCTCCAATCAATTTGGAGTTTACATGGTAGGCTATTTCTGTAACGTAAGGTTTTTTTCAAACACGTTATAAAAAAAAATTTTATGAGCAGAAATGATTTCATGTTGTCAGGCATCCCCACTATTTTATTTTGGTTATAATTTATTAATTCCTGGACTATTTGCGTAACGTTTTACATATTCTTTGTCAGCAAGCCCTAAGGAACCCAAATATCCAAATTTAAAAGAGCTACGTGGCTGCGTTCAAAATATGCAATTTCTTCTACCTCCTGTTTCGAAGATGTGCTGTCTGGGTACTGTAATGTTTTCAAACGTAAACCCATCTATTGTCATCTTTCCTTATAAGCGTTTTTTCAGGATTTTAAAACCTAACTCTGGGATGGGTAATGTATTTTATCACTGTCCGTCTGGAAAAAAAAAAATTAGTGCAGGTGGCCTTACACGCGTGATAGTAGTAATTGTGTATCGCGCGACGCGTGTTTAATTTTGCATGCGTTCCTGATTTCATTCGCCCCTCTCTCTCTTTCTATTTGAGTCCATCTGTTCGTTCGTTTTGGTAACGTAATATAATTAATGTTAGGATTAATTTAGGTCATTACGCAGGGTGCCTCTCAATGTTTTTCCAAGAAATACAGCACACGTTTCATTGAAGAAAGCGGGTAATAATACAGTAAGCTTTTACTATCAACGTGAAAGCGTTACAATTTGCAGACGAAGCAGAAAACAAGGGGGATTTCGAGTACCTTCTTTGTGACAGCACTGTTATTTTACCATTGCTCTTTTCTTTATTAATTTTATTTGTTAGGCTTCATATTTACCTAATAATTTATATATGTGGATTAGAATATTCCACGACACCTCCCCTCTTAAAACAGACATTATATGTCAGTCCTTTATTCTATATACACATAGAGAAATTTATTATTATTTCTGGGGTTTACGGTGATTCTCATCACACGGATGGCGGCTTAAAAAATCCGCTCCCAAATTGGTTTTTCCAGATATATACTCAATGCTAAAATTATAGGGAGCCAGAAGTAAAGACCATCGGAGTAACCTAGAGTTCTCATGCTTAGCCTGTGCTAGAAACGATAAAGGTTTGTGGTCTGTTTGCAACTTAAATGCCTTCCCATATAGATAAATATTGAATTTCTTTATCGCCCATATTACTGCAAGACATTCTTTTTCGCTAGTTGAGTAGTTGATTTCAGCTTTATTCAACTTTCTGCTAGCATATGCCACTGGGCTTAATTCCCCATCCAATGCATCAGATCTCTGTAGTAGAGTTGCACCCAGCCCAATATTACTTGCATCCGTCCTTACTATGAATTCTTGACTTAAGTCAGGTAATTTCAAAATGGGTTTACTTGTGAGCTTTTCCTTCAATTCTTGGTAAGTCATTTCACATTGTGGTGTCCATGTAATGCGATCTGGATGTCCTTTACGTGTCAATTCAGTTAACGGTGCACATATGGAATTAAAGTTTTTGATATACTTCTGGTAGAAACCACATAATGAGACAAAGGATCTCACGTCCTTCTTGGTTTGTGGTCTCGGGGCTTTCTGTAGTTTCTCTAAATTCTTTGGGTCAGGGGTCATGTTTCCCTGATAAACTGTGTGTCCCAAAAATTCCAATTCTTTACATCCAACGCAACATTTGGTTGGTCGGGCTGTTAAATTTGCCTCCCTAAGTCGATCAAACAGCATGTTCAGAGAGTCAATGTGTTCCTCAAATGTTTCTGTTGCTATAAGGATATCATCCATAAAATTTGTTATACAGGGATTATTCAGAGGATCCAATAATTTTCTCATCATTCTAGAGAAGACACTAGGCGCATTCTTCAATCCAAATGGCAATCTATTAAACTCATAGTGTCCTTCTGAGGTACTAAAAGCTAGGTATGGTCTAACCTCAGGCTTTACTGGAATCTGATAGTATCCTTTACTCAGATCCACTTTTGAGAAATATTTAGCTTTATTTAGCCTGGCAAACAGCTGATTTGTATCCGGCAATGGATCCACCTGTCCTTCTGTAATAGCATTCAGTCTCCTGTAATCTATACAGAGTCTATGTTCTCCAGAGGGCTTCCTTAAGAGTACCACACCGGAACTATACGAAGACTCACTGTGCGAAATAATTCCTTCCTTCAATAGATAGTCTATCTCTTCCTTCAAAGCTTTCTCCTTAGCAAACGGAATCGAATATGGTTTCATACAGACAGGTGTGGGGTCTATTAGTTTCATATCATATTCCAATAGGTTTGTATGCCCTGGTCGGTCTGTTAACACCTCTGCATGATTATTTAGAACCTGTTGCACTCTCTCTTTCTGAGTTTTCGTTAAATGTGTACTGATTTTCACCTGTGCTGCTGTCTCACAGGGGTGTAATGGATATTCAAATGATGAAAGTGGTTCCTTTTTCATCTCCATGGCGATGGACAAGGTCAACAAGTGTGTCTCTTCCTGATGTTCTCTTTCCAAATATTTCTTCAGGAGATTCACATGATAGATTTTTTCTTTCCCCTTCTTATCTATCTTATAATTTGTTCTAGACACCTTCTCTAAAACTGTATATGGACCCTGCCATCCAATTTGTAACTTATTCTGACTCCCGGGCAAAAGAAGCAGTACTTTCTCTCCCACAGCCAAATTTCTGTCTTTCGCCTTCCTGTTATAATAGGCAGCATGTTTCTTCCTGGCTTGTTTCAAATTTTCATTGGCAAGTTTCCAGCCAGTTTTTAAACGAGTGGTCAGCTCATTCACATATTGGTATGAAGATGTAATGTTTTCCTCTGCCTTTTCATCAGTCCACGTTCTTAACAAAGCTACATATGGACCTTTAATTGTGTGGACCTATTTGTCCATGCACCGGTATGGTCTCTTCCACTCGAAGCTTTATAGTGATGATTTTTCCTCCCAGAATTATCATTCACAAAACGACCGCTACCAATTTTTCTTTTGGGGCTTTCTCCCCACTTAAAATTCTTGATGAGAGATTTCCTCCCTACATCCTCTTCCTCCAGTTTGTTTAAGTCCGATTGAGGGATTTTCGGCTTATCCTGGGGTAAGACATCTTTTTGCACTCTCCGCATAGTGGCCATTGTAAAACAGTTAAGTGAAGCTTGTCCGTGAAAAGGGGCTTCCCATTCCATTTGGTCCACTTTATCAAATCTATTTTTCTTTTTATTATCAGGCCTAATTTTGCCCCGTGGCGTGTCCAGGTCCTGATCAATGTTCCCACTTGTGGGTGTTCCCTCATGTGCTATGCTACACCTTTCTACAAAATTCTCAATGTCCCATCTTGCTTTGGGCCAATAATAATTGTGAGCCACCTTTTGAATGATGGTACCTATCTTCTCATGGTCCCCATCTGGTTTCACATGTAGGCTCCTTATTAAGTCTGCCCTATATCTTTTAGGAAGTACCAGTTGTCCTTGACCTTTGGATCTAGCTCCAGTCTTCCTATACATCAACTTGTTTTTCATGTAAAAATCTCCCTTGCCTGGAGTTGTATGACAAGTTGACAATTTTCTGAAACAAGGCTTGAGTGTTTTATCCCCAGCCTGTGCCTTCCTCATCTCTTCTGGAGTGGTATCCAACATAATATCCTCCTCCTGTCTTGAGGTCGACCTGACCTGAAGGGTTGCCATATACACAGGTTTCCTTCTGCAACGGTCAGTGTCATGATTGTCCATCTGACAATTTTTACACCACCTTTTTCCTTGGTTGAAAGATTTTCTTTCATCATATTTCCTTTCATCGAATTGTGGGAATTTATTTTTATTTTCATACCGTGGCCTATCAGACTGGTGCTTACCTTTGTGTTGATCCCTAGGATCAAATTTATTAAAGTTCTGTGGTGCCCTAAAGTTATCCACTTGTTTCTTTTTATTACCTGTTACCTCTGCTTGAGCTGCTTGATACCTTTCAGCAACATTTAGCAACTCACCCAGCCTCTCTGCACCTTGTTCCATGAGAAACTTTCTCAGGTCTGGAGCCATGGACTCTCTTAGTTGCTCTATAAGGACCATTTCCTTAAGATCTTGGGTTTTCCCCAGAGAAGTCCATTTCTCCAAGTATGTCTCTATTCGTGCAGAGAACTGGTGATAGGTTTCACCTGACAGTAGTTTAGCATTCCTAAATTTTTTCCTATAAAATTCTGCATTCTTTTCATATCTTAACAAAAGAGCCTGCTTTAGCATGTCATAATTTTCCTGATCACCTCTGCTCATTTTTGCAAAAACTTCATAAGCTGCCCCACGAAGTCCCTGAGATAACTTTAAGCTCCACCTTTCTCTCTCTAACCCATACGTGGTAGCTAATAGCTCATACCTATTTATATAGCTCTCAATATCATCGTCTTTCTCAACAAAATGATCTAAATGAAAATTCATAGCTGAGGTTGAGGCTCCTTGGCTAGCAGTGGCATCAGAGGCAAAGGGACTGGCACCATTTTCAGGAGCATGGCCTTGAAACTCAAACTCCCTTAGTCGTAACTCATGTTCCCTTTGTAATCTCTTCTCCTCCTTTTCTGCTTCCCTTTCTGCAGCTAATCTCTTCTCTTCTCTTTCTGCAGCTAATTTCTTCTCTTCTCTTTCTGCAGCTAATTTCTTCTCTTCTCTTTCTGCAGCCTGTCTTCTTTCCTCGGCTTCCCTTTCTGCAGCTAATCTTTTGTCTTCTCTTTCTGCTTCCAATTTCTTAGCCTCAGCCTCAATCTGCAACCTCTTAATTTCCCTTTCAGCCTCTAACCTTCTTTCGGCTTCAAACCTTCTTTCTTCGCGTTCAATAAATTTGTCACATTCCGTGGTGACATAGGCAACCATAACTTGCCCATCTAATCCTAACTCTTTTGCAGTCTGAACAGCAGCAGATCGAAATTTGGCTAGGTCCGCCATTGTCTATCAGGTAAAGTTATACAATGTCTAACCAACAATTTAATCTCTAAATATATCTAATGGACAACACAGGCACCGTGAGCTCAACCTTATTTAATTCCACCCAAGGATACCTTTTAATTCTTATATTCCCTGAAGTGAATTACCCCCAATATTTTTAATAGGTAAAGATTCAAAATCCCAAGAGCGAGACCCCAATATATGTGGTGAGATGAGATGTTATAAATATTTATAGGGGACTTAGTGTACTGACTGAGATCAGCTGTGAAGGTATCTATATCTATTAAGAGTAGTGTATTATAGATAACCTTACTTGCTGCCACATATATATATCTATCTCAGTCAGAATTATTCTGGAATAGTGTGATGACTACGTTATGTGTCTAGGGTATGTGTATGATGAAGTGTAAGTCACAACAACAGACAGATAAACAATTTAATTTATTCCACTACACTTGACAACACTGTGACACTCACATACATATAACAATCTATGAGAATATCTTAACGGAGTCACTGATAACTTTTCAAATAACAATATGTATTCATTTCTGTCATGAATATATATGTGTGTCCTGATTCAAATACAAAGGAACCAGGAATCACAATCAATTTTAATTACAAGTTATGTACAGAATGTATTAATATGAATATTGTAGTGACATATATATTATTACAAATATCCTATGTGTGTCAGTTGTGTAGTAGTAATATGAGGTAATACTGGTTTTGTTTTGTTCAAGCTCTGTTGGTATTTGTCATCATGACTTCAATAGTTTGTCTTAAGGAAACTAGTATTGGAGATGTTCTCCGTTCTTGATATTAACACAATTTACTTCCCCTCTTAAGTTTATGTTACAATGTTATTTTAAGACGGGGTACATAATGTTGAGCTCAGCGGGTCACATCAGCTTATCTTGCGTGATGGCGGCAGGAAAAGACTCTTCTGCTCGAATTCTCCCCTGGGCTCTGGAGACACCTCACTGATAGCTAAATGGACCAAGGAGTATGCTGTCCGACTCTGGATTCAGCAAAGCTCTAACCAGGTGCTGCTCAATACCATCAAGACCACGGTCCCTGAAAACAAGAAGGATGTACCTTCTACTTCATAACTAACTTATACTCTCTTTTTACACTGATCACAACACATCACAAACATTGAGTTCAGAGCGTTAGGCCAACTGTCAGCTTCATCTGAAATACTTTATACCAGTATTAACCTCCTTAATGGTTACTACGCCTCTGCACTTCCAGCATTATTTCTGTCTAATCAATAATCTAGGTGTCAGTGTACTGTTTGGCCATTCCATGCAGTTTTACTTTCCTCCGACACCTTCTGTTCAGGCTGGAGCATATAGGCTTTACATCATGTTTGCTACTGAACTACACATATATACAGGCATAAATTAACAATTCACATTCAATTTTCATTAAAAGATACTGAATGTTTCAAGCTTACCACAATTCATGGAAACAAACACAGATACGTTGATTAGCAATGAATTCTGGCACAATTACTGGCACAAATTCCCATCTGCTTATGTTCCAGGCTTTTATTTAGCAAAAATATGAGCTGGCTTCAACGCACTGTTGCTTTATCAAGCTTATTTGACTAGTGGTCTCGAACTAACGCTCCTAAGTGAGTATATCAGCGAGTCTAGCCAATGGAGCCACGTTTCGACAAGTATTTGAAAAAATTTTAACTTCCTACGTCTCCCCTAACAACGAAAGATAGTATTTATAGCCCGACCAATCGTGGTTAGTCTTTCATTTGTTGCGCTCCAATCAATTTGGAGTTTACATGGTAGGCTATTTCTGTAACGTAAGGTTTTTTTCAAACACGTTATAAAAAAAAATTTTATGAGCAGAAATGATTTCATGTTGTCAGGCATCCCCACTATTTTATTTTGGTTATAATTTATTAATTCCTGGACTATTTGCGTAACGTTTTACATATTCTTTGTCAGCAAGCCCTAAGGAACCCAAATATCCAAATTTAAAAGAGCTACGTGGCTGCGTTCAAAATATGCAATTTCTTCTACCTCCTGTTTCGAAGATGTGCTGTCTGGGTACTGTAATGTTTTCAAACGTAAACCCATCTATTGTCATCTTTCCTTATAAGCGTTTTTCAGGATTTTAAAACCTAACTCTGGGATGGGTAATGTATTTTATCACTGTCCGTCTGGAAAAAAAAAATTAGTGCAGGTGGCCTTACACGCGTGATAGTAGTAATTGTGTATCGCGCGACGCGTGTTTAATTTTGCATGCGTTCCTGATTTCATTCGCCCCTCTCTTTTCTATTTGAGTCCATCTGTTCGTTCGTTTTGGTAACGTAATATAATTAATGTTAGGATTAATTTAGGTCATTACGCAGGGTGCCTCTCAATGTTTTTCCAAGAAATACAGCACACGTTTCATTGAAGAAAGCGGGTAATAATACAGTAAGCTTTTACTATCAACGTGAAAGCGTTACAATTTGCAGACGAAGCAGAAAACAAGGGGGATTTCGAGTACCTTCTTTGTGACAGCACTGTTATTTTACCATTGCTCTTTTCTTTATTAATTTTATTTGTTAGGCTTCATATTTACCTAATAATTTATATATGTGGATTAGAATATTCCACGACACCTCCCCTCTTAAAACAGACATTATATGTCAGTCCTTTATTCTATATACACATAGAGAAATTTATTATTATTTCTGGGGTTTACGGTGATTCTCATCACACGGATGGCGGCTTAAAAAATCCGCTCCCAAATTGGTTTTTCCAGATATATACTCAATGCTAAAATTATAGGGAGCCAGAAGTAAAGACCATCGGAGTAACCTAGAGTTCTCATGCTTAGCCTGTGCTAGAAACGATAAAGGTTTGTGGTCTGTTTGCAACTTAAATGCCTTCCCATATAGATAAATATTGAATTTCTTTATCGCCCATATTACTGCAAGACATTCTTTTTCGCTAGTTGAGTAGTTGATTTCAGCTTTATTCAACTTTCTGCTAGCATATGCCACTGGGCTTAATTCCCCATCCAATGCATCAGATCTCTGTAGTAGAGTTGCACCCAGCCCAATATTACTTGCATCCGTCCTTACTATGAATTCTTGACTTAAGTCAGGTAATTTCAAAATGGGTTTACTTGTGAGCTTTTCCTTCAATTCTTGGTAAGTCATTTCACATTGTGGTGTCCATGTAATGCGATCTGGATGTCCTTTACGTGTCAATTCAGTTAACGGTGCACATATGGAATTAAAGTTTTTGATATACTTCTGGTAGAAACCACATAATGAGACAAAGGATCTCACGTCCTTCTTGGTTTGTGGTCTCGGGGCTTTCTGTAGTTTCTCTAAATTCTTTGGGTCAGGGGTCATGTTTCCCTGATAAACTGTGTGTCCCAAAAATTCCAATTCTTTACATCCAACGCAACATTTGGTTGGTCGGGCTGTTAAATTTGCCTCCCTAAGTCGATCAAACAGCATGTTCAGAGAGTCAATGTGTTCCTCAAATGTTTCTGTTGCTATAAGGATATCATCCATAAAATTTGTTATACAGGGATTATTCAGAGGATCCAATAATTTTCTCATCATTCTAGAGAAGACACTAGGCGCATTCTTCAATCCAAATGGCAATCATAGTGTCCTTCTGAGGTACTAAAAGCTAGGTATGGTCTAACCTCAGGCTTTACTGGAATCTGATAGTATCCTTTACTCAGATCCACTTTTGAGAAATATTTAGCTTTATTTAGCCTGGCAAACAGCTGATTTGTATCCGGCAATGGATCCACCTGTCCTTCTGTAATAGCATTCAGTCTCCTGTAATCTATACAGAGTCTATGTTCTCCAGAGGGCTTCCTTAAGAGTACCACACCGGAACTATACGAAGACTCACTGTGCGAAATAATTCCTTCCTTCAATAGATAGTCTATCTCTTCCTTCAAAGCTTTCTCCTTAGCAAACGGAATCGAATATGGTTTCATACAGACAGGTGTGGAGTCTATTAGTTTCATATCATATTCCAATAGGTTTGTATGCCCTGGTCGGTCTGTTAACACCTCTGCATGATTATTTAGAACCTGTTGCACTCTCTCTTTCTGAGTTTTCGTTAAATGTGTACTGATTTTCACCTGTGCTGCTGTCTCACAGGGGTGTAATGGATATTCAAATGATGAAAGTGGTTCCTTTTTCATCTCCATGGCGATGGACAAGGTCAACAAGTGTGTCTCTTCCTGATGTTCTCTTTCCAAATATTTCTTCAGGAGATTCACATGATAGATTTTTTCTTTCCCCTTCTTATCTATCTTATAATTTGTTCTAGACACCTTCTCTAAAACTGTATATGGACCCTGCCATCCAATTTGTAACTTATTCTGACTCCCGGGCAAAAGAAGCAGTACTTTCTCTCCCACAGCCAAATTTCTGTCTTTCGCCTTCCTGTTATAATAGGCAGCATGTTTCTTCCTGGCTTGTTTCAAATTTTCATTGGCAAGTTTCCAGCCAGTTTTTAAACGAGTGGTCAGCTCATTCACATATTGGTATGAAGATGTAATGTTTTCCTCTGCCTTTTCATCAGTCCACGTTCTTAACAAAGCTACATATGGACCTTTAATTGTGTGGACCTATTTGTCCATGCACCGGTATGGTCTCTTCCACTCGAAGCTTTATAGTGATGATTTTTCCTCCCAGAATTATCATTCACAAAACGACCGCTACCAATTTTTCTTTTGGGGCTTTCTCCCCACTTAAAATTCTTGATGAGAGATTTCCTCTCTACTACATCCTCTTCCTCCAGTTTGTTTAAGTCCGATTGAGGGATTTTCGGCTTATCCTGGGGTAAGACATCTTTTTGCACTCTCCGCATAGTGGCCATTGTAAAACAGTTAAGTGAAGCTTGTCCGTGAAAAGGGGCTTCCCATTCCATTTGGTCCACTTTATCAAATCTATTTTTCTTTTTATTATCAGGCCTAATTTTGCCCCGTGGCGTGTCCAGGTCCTGATCAATGTTCCCACTTGTGGGTGTTCCCTCATGTGCTATGCTACACCTTTCTACAAAATTCTCAATGTCCCATCTTGCTTTGGGCCAATAATAATTGTGAGCCACCTTTTGAATGATGGTACCTATCTTCTCATGGTCCCCATCTGGTTTCACATGTAGGCTCCTTATTAAGTCTGCCCTATATCTTTTAGGAAGTACCAGCTGTCCCTGACCTTTGGATCTAGCTCCAGTCTTCCTATACATCAACTTGTTTTTCATGTAAAAATCTCCCTTGCCTGGAGTTGTATGACAAGTTGCCAATTTCCTGAAACAAGGCTTGAGTGTTTTATCCCCAGCCTGTGCCTTCCTCATCTCTTCTGGAGTGGTATCCAACATAATATCCTCCTCCTGTCTTGAGGTCGACCTGACCTGAAGGGTTGCCATATACACAGGTTTCCTTCTGCAACGGTCAGTGTCATGATTGTCCATCTGACAATTTTTACACCACCTTTTTCCTTGGTTGAAAGATTTTCTTTCATCATATTTCCTTTCATCGAATTGTGGGAATTTATTTTTATTTTCATACCGTGGCCTATCAGACTGGTGCTTACCTTTGTGTTGATCCCTAGGATCAAATTTATTAAAGTTCTGTGGTGCCCTAAAGTTATCCACTTGTTTCTTTTTATTACCTGTTACCTCTGCTTGAGCTGCTTGATACCTTTCAGCAACATTTAGCAACTCACCCAGCCTCTCTGCACCTTGTTCCATGAGAAACTTTCTCAGGTCTGGAGCCATGGACTCTCTTAGTTGCTCTATAAGGACCATTTCCTTAAGATCTTGGGTTTTCCCCAGAGAAGTCCATTTCTCCAAGTATGTCTCTATTCGTGCAGAGAACTGGTGATAGGTTTCACCTGACAGTAGTTTAGCATTCCTAAATTTTTTTCTATAAAATTCTGCATTCTTTTCATATCTTAACAAAAGAGCCTGCTTTAGCATGTCATAATTTTCCTGATCACCTCTGCTCATTTTTGCAAAAACTTCATAAGCTGCCCCACGAAGTCCCTGAGATAACTTTAAGCTCCACCTTTCTCTCTCTAACCCATACGTGGTAGCTAATAGCTCATACCTATTTATATAGCTCTCAATATCATCGTCTTTCTCAACAAAATGATCTAAATGAAAATTCATAGCTGAGGTTGAGGCTCCTTGGCTAGCAGTGGCATCAGAGGCAAAGGGACTGGCACCATTTTCAGGAGCATGGCCCTGAAACTCAAACTCCCTTAGTCGTAACTCATGTTCCCTTTGTAATCTCTTCTCCTCCTTTTCTGCTTCCCTTTCTGCAGCTAATCTCTTCTCTTCTCTTTCTACAGCTAATTTCTTCTCTTCTCTTTCTGCAGCTAATTTCTTCTCTTCTCTTTCTGCAGCCTGTCTTCTTTCCTCGGCTTCCCTTTCTGCAGCTAATCTTTTGTCTTCTCTTTCTGCTTCCAATTTCTTAGCCTCAGCCTCAATCTGCAACCTCTTAATTTCCCTTTCAGCCTCTAACCTTCTTTCGGCTTCAAACCTTCTTTCTTCGCGTTCAATAAATTTGTCACATTCCGTGGTGACATAGGCAACCATAACTTGCCCATCTAATCCTAACTCTTTTGCAGTCTGAACAGCAGCAGATCGAAATTTGGCTAGGTCCGCCATTGTCTATCAGGTAAAGTTATACAATGTCTAACCAACAATTTAATCTCTAAATATATCTAATGGACAACACAGGCACCGTGAGCTCAACCTTATTTAATTCCACCCAAGGATACCTTTTAATTCTTATATTCTCTGAAGTGAATTACCCCCAATATTTTTTAATAGGTAAAGATTCAAAATCCCAAGAGCGAGACCCCAATATATGTGGTGAGATGAGATGTTATAAATATTTATAGGGGACTTAGTGTACTGACTGAGATCAGCTGTGAAGGTATCTATATCTATTAAGAGTAGTGTATTATAGATAACCTTACTTGCTGCCACATATATATATCTATCTCAGTCAGAATTATTCTGGAATAGTGTGATGACTACGTTATGTGTCTAGGGTATGTGTATGATGAAGTGTAAGTCACAACAACAGACAGATAAACAATTTAATTTATTCCACTACACTTGACAACACTGTGACACTCACATACATATAACAATCTATGAGAATATCTTAACGGAGTCACTGATAACTTTTCAAATAACAATATGTATTCATTTCTGTCATGAATATATATGTGTGTCCTGATTCAAATACAAAGGAACCAGGAATCACAATCAATTTTAATTACAAGTTATGTACAGAATGTATTAATATGAATATTGTAGTGACATATATTATTACAAATATCCTATGTGTGTCAGTTGTGTAGTAGTAATATGAGGTAATACTGGTTTTGTTTTGTTCAAGCTCTGTTGGTATTTGTCATCATGACTTCAATAGTTTGTCTTAAGGAAACTAGTATTGGAGATGTTCTCCGTTCTTGATATTAACACAATTTACTTCCCCTCTTAAGTGTATGTTACAATGTTATTTTAAGACGGGGTACATAATGTTGAGCTCAGCGGGTCACATCAGCTTATCTTGCGTGATGGCGGCAGGAAAAGACTCTTCTGCTCGAATTCTCCCCTGGGCTCTGGAGACACCTCACTGATAGCTAAATGGACCAAGGAGTATGCTGTCCGACTCTGGATTCAGCAAAGCTCTAACCAGGTGCTGCTCAATACCATCAAGACCACGGTCCCTGAAAACAAGAAGGATGTACCTTCTACTTCATAACTAACTTATACTCTCTTTTTACACTGATCACAACACATCACAAACATTGAGTTCAGAGCGTTAGGCCAACTGTCAGCTTCATCTGAAATACTTTATACCAGTATTAACCTCCTTAATGGTTACTACGCCTCTGCACTTCCAGCATTATTTCTGTCTAATCAATAATCTAGGTGTCAGTGTACTGTTTGGCCATTCCATGCAGTTTTACTTTCCTCCGACACCTTCTGTTCAGGCTGGAGCATATAGGCTTTACATCATGTTTGCTACTGAACTACACATATATACAGGCATAAATTAACAATTCACATTCAATTTTCATTAAAAGATACTGAATGTTTCAAGCTTACCACAATTCATGGAAACAAACACAGATACGTTGATTAGCAATGAATTCTGGCACAATTACTGGCACAAATTCCCATCTGCTTATGTTCCAGGCTTTTATTTAGCAAAAATATGAGCTGGCTTCAACGCACTGTTGCTTTATCAAGCTTATTTGACTAGTGGTCTCGAACTAACGCTCCTAAGTGAGTATATCAGCGAGTCTAGCCAATGGAGCCACGTTTCGACAAGTATTTGAAAAAATTTTAACTTCCTACGTCTCCCCTAACAACGAAAGATAGTATTTATAGCCCGACCAATCGTGGTTAGTCTTTCATTTGTTGCGCTCCAATCAATTTGGAGTTTACATGGTAGGCTATTTCTGTAACGTAAGGTTTTTTTTTCAAACACGTTATAAAAAAAATTTTATGAGCAGAAATGATTTCATGTTGTCAGGCATCCCCACTATTTTATTTTGGTTATAATTTATTAATTCCTGGACTATTTGCGTAACGTTTTACATATTCTTTGTCAGCAAGCCCTAAGGAACCCAAATATCCAAATTTAAAAGAGCTACGTGGCTGCGTTCAAAATATGCAATTTCTTCTACCTCCTGTTTCGAAGATGTGCTGTCTGGGTACTGTAATGTTTTCAAACGTAAACCCATCTATTGTCATCTTTCCTTATAAGCGTTTTTCAGGATTTTAAAACCTAACTCTGGGATGGGTAATGTATTTTATCACTGTCCGTCTGGAAAAAAAAAAAATTAGTGCAGGTGGCCTTACACGCGTGATAGTAGTAATTGTGTATCGCGCGACGCGTGTTTAATTTTGCATGCGTTCCTGATTTCATTCGCCCCTCTCTCTCTTTCTATTTGAGTCCATCTGTTCGTTCGTTTTGGTAACGTAATATAATTAATGTTAGGATTAATTTAGGTCATTACGCAGGGTGCCTCTCAATGTTTTTCCAAGAAATACAGCACACGTTTCATTGAAGAAAGCGGGTAATAATACAGTAAGCTTTTACTATCAACGTGAAAGCGTTACAATTTGCAGACGAAGCAGAAAACAAGGGGGATTTCGAGTACCTTCTTTGTGACAGCACTGTTATTTTCCACAGCAACATACATCCAGAAAACCGGACTTCTTGTGTAGACATTTCTAAACAACAGCGAACGAGAAGAAGAAGAAGAAGATCCCCAGCCTGTGCCTTCCTCATCTCTTCTGGAGTGGTATCTAACATAATATCCTCCTCCTGTCTTGAGTTCGACCTGACCTGAAGAGTGGCCATAACTATAGGGTTCCTTCTGCAACGGTCAGTGTCATGATTGTTCATCTTACAATTTTTACACCACCTTTTCCCTTGGTTGAAAGATTTTCTTTCATCATATTTCCTTTCATCGAATTGTGGGGTTTTATTTTTATTGTCATACCGTGGCCTATCAAATTGGTGCTTACCTTTGTTTTGATCTCTAGGATCAAATTTATTAAAGTTCTGTGGTGCCCTAAAATTTTCTACCCGTTTCTTTTTGTTACCTGATACCTCTGCCTGAGCCGCTTGATACCTTTCTGCAACATTTAGCAACTCACCCAGCCTCTCTGCACCTTGTTCCATGAGAAACTTTCTCAGGTCTGGAGCCATGGACTCTCTTAATTGTTCTATAAGGACCATTTCCTTAAGATCTTGGGTTTTCCCCAGAGAAGTCCATTTCTCCAAGTATGTCTCTAACCGTGCAGAGAACTGGTGATAGGTTTCACCTGACAGTAGTTTAGCATTCCTAAATTTTTTCCTATAAAATTCTGCGTTCTTTTCATATCTTAACAAAAGAGCCTGCTTTAGCATGTCATAATTTTCCTGATCACCTCTGCTCATTTTGGCAAAAACTTCATAAGCTGCCCCACGAAGCCCTTGAGATAACTTTAAGCTCCACCTTTCTCTCTCTAACCCATATGTGGTAGCTAATAGTTCATATCTATTTAGATAGCTCTCAATATCATCGTCTTTCTCAACAAAATGATCTAAATGAAAATTCATAGCTGAGGTTAAGGCTCCCTGGCTAGCAGTGGCATCAGAGGTAAAGGGACTGGCACCATTTTCAGGAGCATGGCCTTGAAACTCAAACTCCCTTAGTCGTAACTCATGTTCCCTTTGTAATCTCTTCTCCTCCTTTTCTGCTTCCCTCTCTGCAGTCAATCTTCTTTCTTCTGCTTCCCTTTCTGCAGCTAATTTCTTCTCTTCTCTTTCTGCAGCCTGTCTTCTTTCCTCGGCTTCCAATGCTTTAGCCTCTTTGTCAGCCTCAATCTGCAACCTCTTAGCGTCAGCCTCAATCTGCAACCTCTTAATTTCCTTTTCAGCCTCTAACTTTCTTTCGGCCTCTATTTCTAATCTTCTTTCTTCCCGTTAAATATATTTGTCACATTCAGCAGTGACATAAGCAATCATAATTTGCTCGTCCATTCCTAACTCTTTCGCAGTCTGTACAGCAGCAGATCGAAATTTGGCCAGGTCCGCCATTTTCTAACAGGTAAATTTATATAATGTCTAACTAAACAATACAATCTGATATTACTTATCCAAAGACACCACAGGCACTGAGAGCTCAACGTTAGTTATTTTCACCCAAGGATACCTTTTTAATTTCTATTATTCCCTGAAGTGAATTACCCCCAATATTTTTAATAGGGAAAGATTCAAAATCCCGGGAGCGAGACCCCAATATATGTGGTAAAGTGGGATGATATAAATATTTATAGGGGACTTAGTGTACTGACTGAGATCAGCTGTGAAGGCATCTGTATCTAATAGGTGTAGTGTTTTACAGATAACCTTACTTGCTACCACATTTATACCTCAGTCAGAATTATTCTGGGATATGGTGATGACTACGTTGAATGTCTAGGGTATGTATATGATGAAGTGTAAGTCACAACAACAGACAGATAAACAATTTAATTTATTCCACCACACTTGACAACACTGTGACACTCACACACATTTAACATTCTATAAGACTATCTTAAATGAGTCACTGGTAAAGTTTCAAATATATATGTATTAATTACTTTCACTAATATATGTCCTGATTCAACTACAAAGTGAACCAGGAATCACAATCAATTGTAATCACAATTTATATATACATAATTTATAAATATGAACCTTGTAGTGACATATTTTATTAATATTATCCTATGTGTGTCAGTTGTGTAGTAGTACTATGAGGTAATACTGGTTTTGTTTTTCAAGCTATGTTGTTATTTGTCATCATGACTTCAAGTGTTTGTTTATCTGGGAAATAGTATGGGGGAAAAGTTCACAGTTCCTGTCAATTTAAACAAGGTATTGTCCCTCTTTTTTTACTAAAATGTCAATTTTTGAGGGGACACATAATGTTGAGCTCCACTGGCCACAGAGGCTTAACTTTCGTGATGGCGGCAGGAAAAGACTCCTCTGCTCGATTGCTCCCCTGTGTTCTGGAGACACCTCACTAGTCGCTATCTGGACCCAGGAGTATGCTGTCAGCCTCCAGATTCAGCAAAGCTCAGACCAGGTGCTGCTCAATAACTTTAGGACCACAGTCCCACAATTCATGGAAATAATACAGAATTATCTTGACTGGCAATGAATAGGCACAAAATCCGACCTGCCACTGTCTCAGGCTTTTATTTAGAAAAATATAAGCTGAATCTCAACGCACTGTTGCTTTAGAAAGTTTATTTGAAAATGTGGTGCTGACCTGACGCTCCTAATTGACTATATTGGCGGGTCTAACCAATCGAGCCATGTTTACACAAGCGTTTGAAAAAAAGTACCCTTCCTTCCGACTCCCCTAACAACAAAAGATAGTATTTGTAGCCCGACTAATCGTGTTTAGCCTTACATTTATTGCGCTCCAATCAAATAGGATTTAACATGGGGACCTATTTCCCGTACAATGGTGGTTTTAAAATCTGCCACTGAGCGATTCTGATTTTGGTGTTGTCTGACACCCTCACTATTTCTTTTGGCTATAATTTGTTAATTCCTAGGCTATTTGCGTAACGTTTAACATATTATTTGTCAGCAAGTCCTAAGGAACCCAAATATACAAATTTAAGGGAGCTAAGTGGCTGCGTTCAAAATATGTATTTTCTAGGATAGTCGTGTAGTTGTTTTTTTATTTTTTATGTTTAGAACCGCCACCTGTCCTGCTGTACTGTCAGACTAATGTCAGGATTTTAGACATAAAACAGTAGAATGTCATGTTTCCTAATAAGCGTTTTGTAAGTTTTTTTAAACCTAACTCTCGTATGGGTAGTGTTTTTTTTCACTGTCGATTTGAAAAAAGCTAGTGCTTGTGGCCTTACACGCGTGATGGTAGTAATTGTATAGCGAGACGCGTGTTAGTGTGGCATGCGTTCCGGCTTTCAGCCCTCCCTTCTCTCTATCCTAATTCCATCTGTCTTTCGTTTATGGTAACTTAGTGTATAAAATGACATGAATGGAATATTAAATATAGGTCAGCTTGCGTATCTCAAGGTTTTTCTTAGAAATGCAGTACACGTTTTATCGTAGAAAGCATGTATGCTGCAGTAGGCTTTTACTATCAACGTGAAACGTTACAATTTGCAGACGAAGTAGAAAACAAGGGGGATTTCGAGTACAGTCATTGTGACAGCACTGTTCTTTACCATTCTTCTTTCCTTTTATTGAAGTTATTTGTTAGGCTTTACATTTACTTTTTAATTTATATATGTGGATTAGAATTTCACACGACAATCATAAGGAAACGTGTCGCTTTCAAACGTTATAAAGCCTAGTTTACACAGCTCAAAAATGACATGACGTGTTATTTATGTGCATATGTACAGTGGACATAACAATGTAGAGGTCTGTGTAATTTGTTATGTGAAAGGGCTGTATGAGATGGGTCTATCAGTGCATGATCAAGACCAAACAACTTAAAATGTTGCCAATGTTCATAATGCACCAGACAGTGGTGTACTAAAGGGGGTTTCACCCCAGGTGACAGCCAGGAGGAAGGGGTGTCGTCAGACACTATTATGACACTCATCCTCAGCATCCATTTTGCTCCGTATAGACCATGGAACCACTATTGCAGCTAATGCCCTTGCATGAAGCCCACACCAAGCACTCACGTCCTCTCGTTTCTGTAGCAATTGATGAGATTGCCAGCCTCATTATAATGGTAGTACTAAATAGTTTAAAAATCTACTTGCAAGCATAATATAATATTCTGCGTTGACTTATGGGGGTACCAAGGAAGGTGACAAATACTTGAGTACGCCTTTGGTACCAGATAAGAGTTCTCTCCACTTGTCATGGTGTTACAGCATAGTTTCACCTGTTATCTGTCCGTTTCTGTGTTTTGACTTTCTTCACATAATGTCCGAAATTCAACAACAGATCCTTCAAGAGTTATGCTCTTTTAACACAGTGGCATCCCTCAAGAATTCCATTTAAGTATTTTTAGCTTCTCATGGAAGTCTTCTGTAAAACTATCTCTGTAGCCACCAGTGATTGTTCATACAATCATCTCTAGAAAATAATTCGTACATCAATCGGTACAGCTTTTTTTTCTCAATATATAACATGCTTTTAAAATTCTATTTATGTACAAGCCCCAGTTGTGTTTTGTAATCTGAGCAGAACCTTTCACTGATTTTATTAGCATGCTAATGTATATAAATTCGTCCGCTTTTAATAAAAGGTGTTCCATTTGTTGCGAAACTACAGTTTGGATGTCTTTGTGGCCATCATTCTCACATAACCATATCTACTTTTGTCACACAGATGGATTTTTTTAAATAACTGATGAAGAAAAATATCCCATTCAACCTCTCAAATAAAAATTTCCAAATTGTGTGTCACTCCTTACCTCACGGTAGAAGGGGAATGACTAAGTAAGTGTAATTCCTTAACCCCAAAATACACGCGCGGGACTTCCGTTGTTGCTTAGCAACAAACTAAGCAACCTGTTGCCAGGCGCTTTCAGGTGAATTGGACTGGAAAGGGTAATGTATTCAAGCTTCATATTTCCTCTAACTTTTTGCCAGTTTCAGTTTAGTTAATTCACTTTCATTTTATACAGACTGTTTATACTATTTATAATACTCATATTGTATAATTAATATGTACTTAATTAGGGACCTAAGACGCGTCAACAGTGAGAAATGCAGTAGTGAACCAGAGCTGACCAAGACCCTACTCCACCTTCAAGTGGTGGTCCTGGAAACAGGCTGCATCACTGCAGTCTGGCCGAGTCAGTAGGGATCGAAGAGGGAAAGCTAACCCGGTCCCAAAAATGCAGTGCTGAAGTCGGCTGGAAGGCGCAAATATGTAAACAGCAAATAAATATTAGACAAACATAAAGGTATGTATTCAGGCACTCGTAAGAAATAAAGAAGTAGAACACTAGACAACAGAAAAACCACGGACATGAGTTATGTGTCTAATATTTATTTACTGTTTACAGGCCTCGGGTTTCCCTTCCTTATGTGTTATAAATGTTTATACAATACCAAAAACCTACCCTCTGTTCTATACTTACTGTTCTTAAGTCTACTATCATTTAATAGACACAGTATTAAGGTCTTTGTCTTGTGTGGACTGACCCATACTGTATAATAGGGGAACAACAGAAGTGATTGCGCCATTAATAGGCTGGGCTGCCCATTGTAAACTTCTGGTGCTGTGTCTTGCAGTTCGCACTAATGACCAGTCATCGAAGTTCTGGGGTTCGAGTCCTGGGTAAGCCACTCTTGTCTGTTGTTTTTCTGTTGTCTAGTGTTCTACTTCTTTATTTCTTACGAGTGCCTGAAAACATACCTTTATGTTTGTCTAATATTTATTTACTGTTTACAGGCCTCGGGTTTCCCGTCCTTATGTGTTATAAATGTTTATCTTTTCATATCCTAGTTGTGAAACATTTGGACACTTCCTTATGTACGGTATTTTGGTGTAGTCTATTAATGGCAAACAGATTTATCATGACGCTACTGGCATTCTTATACAACATATGCAGGACTGTGTATTTTTTTTTTTGCCTTTAACAATACGGTACTTGTCATCACCAACTGATAGTTTTATTTACTTATCTACCTAACAATGTCTTTCATTGATTTTCTGGCTGAAAAGACCAACTGACACATAGTATGACTCCTAGTTTCTTTGGCAAAGCTACAAATATCTGTATTGTAGGACATTAGGTATGCGTCTATTGTCAAAGACGCTTAAGAGAACAATATTACGAACAAAGTAAAAATCAGTACATAACAAAATTCACAAATGAAACTTAAAATGCAAATGACTAGAAAAATGATAGTTTTAGAGAAACTTTTATTAATGCAAATTATGCTGCTGGCTGCTGTTCTGTGGGCATGCTGCGGATAATGTCAGAATCACCTGCAAATGTGAGAGAAACAAATACATAAATTTCCAGCACCACAATTAAACTAACAGTGCAAGAGCAAACAGAACAAGTACATAAAAAGATGGAATGCAATGTTCAAAATTTCCATGGTGAAAAAAAGTTATTTCACCACAAGAAGACTGTACCATTGTGTATGATCTACGGCACCATGGAAGGGCTGGCTACATCAGGTGGAGTAGGGCCCATGGTTTTGCCGAAAGAAATTTTTTTTTAGCATTGTATTGTGACTAGCATAAAATGACAAAAAAACTACTGATATTGATAAGACTAACACACCTTAAATGATAAAAAGAAAGATCAGGATACATTCAAGTAATAATAGCTGAATTAGCTTTCAAATAGCCACATATCGCAAAGAAACTGGCATCTTTTTCGGATTCTTTCTCAATAATGTTAGGAAGTAGCCATGCTTGTTTCAGAGAGGCAACACTCCTGGAGACTTGACCAATACAAACTGCAGCAACCAGCCTAGTCTTAAAAGTTATCACCAAATCTCTATATTGCCACAGCCAATAACCGGCTTTTCTATCTAAATTAAAGCAATAGTTGACTTCAACAACAATCAAGCATAGCCAGAGGTGCCCTTGACTGGAACCCACAAGGGAAAAGAAGAGTGGGGAGGCCAAGAAGAACAGTGGAAGAGGAGGCTAAGGAAATTGGAATGACTTGGGCACAGCTGAAAAAAGACAGCCCAGAATAGAAATCAATGGACAGCAACTGTTTCAGCCCTATGTTCCATGGGGAACGGAAAAGAATGATGATGACTTCAACAAAGTGACCCCAAAATAGGAATTTTTAGTTATCAATCGTCAAGCAGACTTTGCTCCTTGTCTTATAAGCATTTTTTTTAAATGTGACTACTTAATTCTCTGTAAGCTGTCCTGAACTCAAGTTCGCAGTGTTTCTCATCTCACAGGGTGTCTGCAGCTGATTTCTAGACACACTGTTTATGAAAGGGAATGCTGGAATATTACAGACAATGATAATAAAACATTCTTCCAGACACAAGGAAGTATTAAACTAATCTGCAGGCAAAATACCATCTGTGATGCTAAGTTCACAGCAGAGACAGTCTGAACCACTAACCACATTGATGGAAAAGTAGTGGCGGCAGTGTCAAGTTACACATTACATGCAATAAGATGGACACCCATAGTGCTACTAATTAGGCTAAAGAAATATGGAGACACACAACAAAAATGATAAACAACTGAGATCTGGATAAACAGCCGGGTAGGAAGCAACAGACTGACATTTACATGGAAGACATCAGAATGCTACAGTTATGATATAATTACATGTCTACCTGCTATATCATGTATAAATGCTTTTATACTTTTTGTATATTGAGTGCAGAATTAGTTTTCAACAATACAGAACGTCCTAATGCTAGACATGAGCACAGACAAGGAAAACAAAGCTGGGCAATATAAGTGCAACCTGTAAGACAAACACTCGTAGGTGATTCCAGCGAACTCAACTGTCATTACGATGTCAACCCTAGACATTTAAACGCAATAAAGAGTAAGTTCTATAAACGATCATGTTGCTAGTTTACAGGGTTGCTAATGAAATGGTAAAACCATTTTACCTATAGCTTCTTTTCGTGGTATCATGTTAACTAAAAATAAATGCAAAATGTTTAAGGGGAGGTTTCACCCATATTTTGGCATTTTGTTTAAAAATTATCATTTTTGCAATATTGATGCTACAGTTTAGTGTCACCATTTTTCTACCTAACGCTATGTTTTTTATTGCAGTTTTCAGCTTAAAAATATTTAAAATTAATTTTTTCAAATATGTATGTTCAGCCACAAATCAGCTAATTATATATGCAAAAAAATTATTTTGTTATAACTTTTTTATTTATTAACATATTTTAATAATTTTTTCGGTATTTAGTCCAGCCAAGGCATTAGATTAAATTTTTTAACAGTTATAAGCCTTAAAACATAAAATAAAATTTCATTGGCTGAAACTTCTCATGAGGGTCAAAGATCGCCAGCTTCAACCAATCAGAATCAAGCTTACATCAAACTAGGCATGCTTGTATGTTTATACTGAATCGTGCTTCCTGTCAATTTCGAAGTGGAATTTGCGATTATGGTTAGATTTATAGTGATTTCTTATTTAATAAATGGATTGTGTTAATAAATCAACAGCATCATGTAAAAGAAGGAAGGATAGGCCCATTAAGAGGAAATTTAGAGGTAACAGGTATTCTGGTTCCATGAAACTACCGAAAATCACGGCTAGGCCTACATGTCAGACAAATGAAATATCATTCTGTAAATTAAATAGTGTTACTTCTACAGCTGTGAAACACACTGATCCTGAAACTATTGAAGGATACAGAATTATCAGCATTGAAAGCGTCTTGCAGTTTGTTAAACAGTTCCCATGTCCATTATATGTAGTGATGGAAGATCAAGTAAAGAAATCAAGACTTGAGATGGCCTCAGCTGCCATGACAAGGCTGAATGTGATCTGGAAAAGTAACATCAGTTTTCCTGTGAAGATCAAATTATACAAATCACTTGTATTATCTATTCTCTTGTATGGGTGTGAGGGCTGGACACTCACTGCAGATACGGAGCGAAGGATTCAGGCTTTCAAGCATAAATGTTATAGAAGAATTTAGCGCATTTGCTATAAAGAGCGCAAAACAAATGTCTATGTTAGAGAGAAGATAAACACCTATGCAGGCCACCAAGAACCACTTTTGTCAGTAGTGAAAGGTCGAAAGCTTGCCTGGTTTGGGCATGTAACTCGTCATGACTCCATGTCTGCTGATGCTTCCACCATGGCACCCCTACGACCCATGACGGGTTACGGGTTGAGATGATGATGATGTCCAAAGTGTTTAACATCACCTGTCACTACGAGCAGTGAGCAGAATCAGTTTACAGAGTCTTTATACACAGTGAATGAGACTCACTATGGCCTGTCAAGTTCATTTACTTTCACTTGTTTATAAAGAAATACAAAACATGAAGAATTTGCAGTGTGGATGAAGGTCACAAATCAATGCCAAAAAAATCTGATGAAATCAAATGGAATGATTAATATTTTTAGAAGATCTGAGGAAAAACATGGTTTGAAGTATGTAAAATATCTTGGAGATGGGGATTCAAAAAGTTTTAAATCTGTTGCCGAGGCAAAGCCACAAATGTATCCTGGACTTCAAATCGAAAAATTAGAATGCTGCGGCCATGTTCAGAAACGAATGGGACGACGTCTCCTTGATAAAGTTGCAGAATGTAAAGGCAAGCAGAATGAAGAAGATGGGAAAAAGTATAAGGGTATTGGAAATTTTGGAAGATTAACAAAGAGTGCTATTATGAGAATACAAGGTCATTACGGTGCCGCAATAAGAGGAAATATTGGTTCAATTTCCAATATGAAAAAAAGCATAATGGCCATTCTCAAGCACCGTGCTGGAGATCTGGAGATTGGTGCCCAAAGGATATAAACAAGGCTAACAAAAACAGGCTGCCTAAATTTGTCATTAAAGAAATTCAGCCTGTCTTTGATGAATTGTCTTCAGACTTCTTGTTGTCAAAATGTCTTCATGGAGGAACACAGAACTCTAATGAGTCTTTCCACAATCTGATCTGCAACAGATGTCCCAAAGCAGCATTTGTAGGAAGAGACAGATTAGAACTTTCAGTTTATGATGCTTTGATAGTTTTCAATGATGGAGAACTTGGGAGAAGAGGAATTTTTGAAAATCTTGGTCTATCTTTTGGGAAATACTGCTTCAAAGGATTTTCTGGTTTTGACGCGGCATGGGTCTCTGCTTCCCTAAGATTATATGATATGAAAAAAGCAGAATACAGGCACAGAAAATCTTTCCTGGATTATAAGAATACCAACAAAGAGAATGGATATGGAATTGGTGGATTCTAATGTGAGTATGACTATTTTAAGGCATGTTTTCTCTGTATTTTGCTTATTTCTACGATATTGTTTTTCAGCAATTTTGATGACATCATGTCAGGATTACTCAAAAAGTTGTAAAGCTAAAGGCTTTAAACTTTGTATACTATAATCTCATACTATAGTGCTTGTCCCCTGCTAATTTTAAAAGTATAAACCTGTAACTTTTTGATCAGTGAATTTTTAAAGTATCTCTACCCTGTATTTTTATCAAGAAAAATGGGTCTAATTTTTGAAAATTCATAAAACATCACTCGGACAGTTTATGAAAATGAAACTAGAAGGGAGTCTTGAGAATGCTGTGATCTATGTGCAAGCCAAATTCCAATGTCCTATCTTTGCAAATAAAGTGTGCATCTTGACACAAAAAAGTTTCTATTTTTAGTAACAATATGCAAATTAGGACCCAATATAATTATTTTCCAATGATTGAGCATTTTTTATTAGATGCCTTGATGTCCTAAACATGCCCAAAAAAATTGGAGCTTGTAAAGACAAAAATAAAAAAAAAATTTTTTTAGGTGAAACCTCCCCTTAAAACAGTCTCACAGGGCGCAGAATGAATTTTCAACATCACCCACAACAAATACTTAACACTTTAATATGAAGTAATATGGCAATCTATTTTCCAGTTACAATGGACTGTGGGGTAAGTTATGACCCTTAAAGAAATATCATACTTAACATAACCTAAGAATACAATGTCCAATATGTAAAATTTCCATGGTACCAAAAGCACATTACCACAGGAAGACTGTACCATTGGGTATGATCTACGGCAGCATGGAAGGGCTGGCTACAACAGAGTGAGTAGAGCCCATGGTTCTGCCGATTTATGAAAATGTGCACAGAGGCTAATTTTAACAACTAGCCCATATGCTGGATACCGATAAAATTCTAAACTCTGCACAGAAACAAACAGCTGATCACACAAAAAAACCCATACAACGGCTATGAAACAGGACAAATGCTTAAGTAAAATTGTATATTCAGTGTCCCTGAAACATCTGGAATAAGACAACTTACCAGGATCTGTGATTGAGAGTGTGCAGCAACGGAAGTATTTTCCACAAGCTGTGCCAAGCTCAATGTTGTTGCCACTGTAGTGGTGGACACCAGTCTTGGCCAACATGGCATAATACTCAATCTCAGACTTTCTGAAAAATTAATAAATAAAACATCAAATACCATAACCAGTCACTTTCATTTTGCTGCTTTGTTTAAGAAATCTGGGTTTATAATGATATAAGAAAATCTACATGGATGTAGATTGGATAGATCTATATATTGAAGTCAACCGCTACAGCAGTGGTTCCCAAAGCGGGCGGTACCACCCCCCCTGGGGACACTGGAAGGATCCAAGCGGGCGATACGGAAAAAAGGGGCCAGAGGGGTGCGTTCAGTAGTACAGGGTGGTTCAGGATTTGACAGGCTGAATTCAGTACATGCGGGGGAGAAAGGAATTGTGGATTTGAGAGACAACATCAGTGAGGTGGGGATGAATAAGATTGAGAGGGAGATTCACCAACACCACAATAATACAATGCTACGCACCAACGAAAGGCAGCGATGATGAGGTCAAGGATGAATTCTATCAACAACTGCAGAAAGAAATGGAAGACACACCTAGATATGATCTTATCATAGTAATGGGAGACCTCAATGCAAAAGTTGGAACACACAATACATATAATGAAAGAGTAATGGAGAAATGCAGCAGCGGAACAGCAAACGAAAATGGGGATAAATTAATAAGTTTCTGTAGCATTAACAATCTGGTCATTGGAGGAACACTTTTCCCACACAAAGAAATTCACAAATTAACATGGGAATCACCAAATGGTCGGGACAGAAACCAGATAGACCACATTATGATTAACGGTAGATGGAGACATGCATTACAAGATGTGAAGGTAAGAAGAGGTGCGGATGTGGGAAATGATCACCATTTAGTAGTAGCAAAACTGAAAGTGAAACTAAGAACGGCTGGACCAACTGTAACTACACAGAAAAGGTTTGACAACCGCAAATTGAAGGACCCCCTTACCAGAAAAGCTTTTGCAGCTGCTATAAAGATCAATTTGCCAAAAGTCAGGAAAAGACATTGACTGATGATAAAGACCAGAAATTCAACACCATTTCAACAATATATAAGCAGCAAATCATTTAAATTTCCAAACCCGAGCCAACAAAAGGAATTTCCTAGACGATCTTGCAGAAGAGGCAGCACTGAGAAATGAACAAAGCACAATATACAAAATAACTAAAATCATCAGCGGAAAATGAGGTGCAAACAATATTATATTAGAAAGAGATTAGCAAGGAAATCTCGTCACGACAGCAGAGGGACAGGAAACAAGATGGGCAGAGCATTTCAGAGAAACTCTGAACAAGGAACCACCAGAGACACAATTAAATGTTCCTGAGGCTGAAAATGATCTAGATGTTAATACAGACATTCCACAAAAAGAAATCATCACAGCAATCAAAGGGTTAAAGAATGGAAAAGCTCCAGGCCATGATAACTTAATTGCAGAGCTATTTAAGACAGACCCTGAGCTAGCAGCGAACTATTAGAACCACTATTTGCACAAGTCTGGAAAACGGGGACAACACCATCAGAGTGGAACAAAGGAATAATTGTCAAATTGCCCAAGAAGGGAGATCTTGCAGACTGCAATAATTGGAGAGGAATAACTCTTATCTCAGTTCCCAGCAAAATACTAGGCATGATAATTATACAGAGAATTTCAAAAGCAGTACACCACAATCTGAGGAAAGAACAAGCAGGATTTAGAAAGAACAGAAGATGTGTAGATCATATATTTACCCTCAGGAACATTATAGAGCAGTGCTCAGAATGGCAAAGACAGCTGTGCAATTAATTTCATCGATTTTGAAAAGGCTTTTGACAGTATACATAGGGACAGTTTATGGAAAATACTGAGGGCTTATGGAATTCCAAGCTGCATAGTGTCAATCATAAAAAGCCTTTATGCCAACTTTACGTGTGGCGTTGGGCAGAGCAACCTAACCTTTGAGGTGAAGACAGGAGTATGACAGGGATGCCCCTTATCAACCACTCTATTTTTAACAGTCATAGACTGGGTGATGTGCCAGACAATAGAGGGCAGTCCAAGAGGAATAAGATGGACTACATTTTCTACATTGGAAGATCTGGAATATGCAGATGACATTGCACTACTAGCACATTCACATCAACACATCCAGGAAAAACCGGATAGACTTAATAAGTATAGCCAGCAGGTGGGCTTGAACATCAATCTAAAGAAGACAGAGGTCATGACGCTCAATGTGAGCAACCCTGAGCCCATATCAGCAACTGGAACAGACAGACACCTTCACATACCTAGGATGCATAGTAACACCAGACGGAGCAAACAGTCATCAACAACAGAATGAGCAAAGCAAGAACAGCCTTTTTTAGTCTAAACAACATCTGGAAGTCCTCTCAGTACAGCACAAAATTAAGATTATATCAGAGCTGTGTGCTTTCTGTGCTTCTCTATGGTGCAGAATGGTGGAGAGTTACAGAGAAGGAAATGTTGAAATTATCCTCTTTTCACACAACATGCCCAAGAAAAATTCTCCGAATCTTTTGGCCGAATACCATCACCAAGCAAGATCTGCTTACTCGGAGCAAGCAAGAGGACATGCACACCATCATAGCTGGAGCTGGGTTGGCCATGTCCTCAGAAGAGACCCCGATGCCATCACAAGAACAGTTATGCTATGGACCCATGAAGGAAAACGAAAGAGAGGCCAAAAACAACTTGGCGGAGGACTGTGGAGGCTGAGATGCAAAGAATGAACCAGAGTTGGGGCACTGTGCGAAGGATGGCCACCAACCGAGCAAAGTGGAATCAATTTGTTGTTGCCCTACAAGACGCCACCAGACGTGATGGCCACTGACTGCTTTGACGGTCGGCGGCTAAGGATCAAAGAAAGAAGAAGTATTAGCAGTTGCTCTTATTTTTCACTCTTTACATTTTTTTAATGTACTGTGGGGAAATGTGGTGGGATGGCACGCTCGCAGGAGACATACCCTGGGAGCCAAAGGAGTAGTGACCCACAAAAGTTTGAGAAACACTGCGCTAAAGTAACTCAGGTTGAAAAATTTAACATGTCTGAGATACTAGTTAACACAATTGACTGGTAGGAAGGAGAAGGGACAAGGGAACTGAAAGAGAGTTGCTAATCAGGACATCCTGTAGGCACATAATATTTGTGATTACAAATAGAGAGAAAGCTACTTCTAAGCCAAGCCACCTGAAGAAAAGGAAAAAGAAATGAAACTGCAAAGGGACTAAGAATTAAAAAAAAACAGGATTTTAAATGTTCACACAAGGTATAAAAGCAGCCAAAGAAAGAGGGATTATGATCCACAGGAAATTTAACCCTTAAAATATTGGTGGAGGGAAAGAATAAAAAATATCAGACAGGTCTTGTTAGCTGACATGATTAATGATGTCCCAGAGGAGACTGTGAAATCTGTAAAATGTGAAGCTGTAAGCTAAGAGTAATGAGGATGTCCTGAAAGAAACCTGTGTGCAAAGTAAGGTTATTATTGATATCAGAAAGAAGCTCCAAACCTCAGAAATGAGGCATCTGAGGAAGGTGGTTGAAGTAACAAGAGACATGGTCCACAACCAGATGATACATCAGGACCTCAAAGCCCAGACACTGCAGACCCAAGTGGACAAGTCCCAACTGCGATTGTTTGGCAACGTATACAGAATTGTAGAGGACCGGCAACCACAACAAATATAGGAAACTAAGACTCAAGGATCCAGACCTCTAGGACGACCTAGAGTTTGCTGAGAGGACAAAATTAGACAATCCCTGAAGGACTAGATTGGAACCAGGCCAGGAGAATGACAGCTGAAAGGATAGTGTGGCATTCTCTCTGGCAAACCTCTACATCCTAGTGTAAAGAAGAACGGCTAAGTAAGATAGAAAGAATCAGCTGACGTTTGACATGTTATGACATCAGGAATATATTGTAACAATAGGAAAGACAGAAGGAAAGAGGACAACATAAAGATACTGCAGTTTGACATGATATGAAAATAAGTCGACAACAGAACTGATAAACAGCATCGGGGACATGAGGCTGTGGATAGACATGTTTATCTATGCCAACTGGTATAATACTTAAAGAATTATGACTGGACGCTTAATCAGTAAGTGTTCTCCATAGATATGCTAACATCCATAAGTGACATAAACCTTTAAGATCTTGTGTCCATAGCACTACTTTAGGTTGACCTTTGGTGTTGATTCAGCATCAACGTATCAAGTTAAAAAACCCATACTGCAGCTTCAAAGAGAAAAGTCAATTTCATTAGTATCGGTATGACTTCATCTTAACCATCCATGTATGGCTCCGAAGTCATGAATAACAAAATAAATGATACACATCACACAAGCTTGTTTTTTAATAACATTATGTTGCAAAAGAAATGTATGCCATTAAAAATCAAACGCTGGGTAAGTCTCAACTGTTACTTTTTCTTAAATGCAAAGGTTTCATTGATAATACTTTCATGCTCCAATAGGAGCAGTTTGTTCCCTGGCAACCTGCACCAACACACATGTGATCCTGCTGTGGTGGTTTCTGTAGCATTTTATTTAATGATGTGGTTGCCATCATCAAACTAGTCTTCTCTTCAAATATACATGAGAGCAAAGGTGTTTTTTTCCACTCTTTACATTCCCCAGGAAACCACATGGGGCATTCACAGAATCTGTACTTTGAGCACGAGGGAGAGTAATAAATGTGGTCCTCTATAAACTATTAATGAAAATTCAAAAAACCAAAAATTGTTGTAAGCGGGAACAACGTTTTTCAAAAATATATTATGAACAGTCAAATAATATCTGACTGATATATTAAAGCAGTTTACTCCTGTAAATGTTACAGAGTACACATATAGTTAGTGACAGAAGCAGGGCAGGCCCTCTCAGATGAGGCCCAGGATATTTCACATAGAGGCTCTTCATCGGAAAAACGGATAAAAAGTGAAGGATCATATACCCTTGACTGTGTAAGGCCAGTGTTAACTGATTCCCCCCCCCCGTGCTGCCATATTACATAGAGGAAGTAGAATAATGTATGCTACACTGGTGTGAAAAATGAAGAATATCAGAAGATATTACCTGAGAGGCGGGGTATTATTAGCAATGATGACCAGTTTAGATTTGCCACCTCTCAATGTCTTTAAAGTCTGTTTGTACCCCAAGACATATTTGCCTGATTTCATCACCAATGCCAGGCGGGCATTAATGTTGTCTGCTGTCTTTTTCTGAAGAGGCAAAGAATATAAATATTTAACCTTATAAAATAAGCAAGAGAAAACGAAGTTCATTTGAAACAAGTAAAAGAGAAAAAATTTAAGACTCCACTTTTACTGTCATCAGCTGCAAAAGAAAACTAATACATTCTACATAAACTAAATGTTGGCCAGTTATAATTATGCAGTTTCCACGACATGTCAAGTTTTCACCAGGGAAAAAGGACGGTTTGGGAATGCTAACTGATAATGAATGCAATAGTGATAGATGACTTCTTCTTCTTCTTGCGATCGCATCTTTGATGATTACACCGTCAGACGAGTTCTCATGATGAATTCGACTGTTGTTTGAAGTTCCTCTTTAACTCCATATAGCTTGATAGATGACAAAGACAGTAGACAAGGTTCATCATGTTGCCAGAATGGCTATCTCTACATTACAGCTAGCTTTAACCTAACACAACTCCGCCAATGCCGGTCCCAAGCCCGGATGAAAAAGGAGGAGGGCGGCCTGCATGGAGGCCGTAAGGAGGCAGCCCCTCCACCATGCAAAGGCACAACAGGCCAATCACCTGTTTGCTTTAAATAATGATTACGCGAACTACAAGAGAGAAAACTGGACTGATTCTAAAGGCGACGAACTGGAACGGACTACGGACTATGACTTATGGAACTTGGAACACAAGAAGTATAAATGGGAAGGAAGAGGAGCTGGTGGAAGAGATGAGGAAAGCAAAACTAGAAATCCTGGCTATAACGGAAACGAAGAAAAAAGGACAAGGAGTCATGGATCTCGATGGCAACACGTTGCTCTACAGTGGTGTACCCATATCTGAAAGAGCTAAAGGGGGCGTGGGTTGCATTGTGGCCCAAAATCAAAAAGATAGTATCAAGGGATGGAACTTTGTCTCGGAGCGCATTATGGTTGTAAAACTAAAAGAAGGAGAAACCATAGTCAACCTGGTCATAGTGTATGGGCCAAATGAGGATGAGAGAGCAGAGGTCAAGGAGGAATTCTTCGAGCTGCTTCAAAGGACAGTGGATGACTGCCTAGATGAAGTTATTATGCTCGGAGATTTTAATGCCAGAGTTGGAAATGACCATGCTAGATGGGGTGGAGTTATCGGAAGATATGGAGAAGATACTCTCAATGACAATGGAAAGCGACTCCTTAGATTCTGCAGTGAGCAGAATCCGATCATTACAAACACAAAGTTCCCCCATAAGCGCATACATGCATACACTAGATGTGAACCAACCAAGAATGAGAAGTCAGTGATCGACTATGCCATTGTTCGGAGAAGCTCATTCAGATATGTCTGAGATGCAAGAGTCTGGAGGGGGCCAGAGATTGGAAGTGATCACTACCTGCTAACAATCAAACGAACAACTGAAAGAGTTGCTCAGCCTAGGAACTGCCCAACATCACGCAAGAAACCAAGTAAACAAGCAGGAGAAATGAGCATTAGGACCTACAAGCTGAGAGAGCCAGAAATTAAGACCAGATATCAGGGGCTTATTGCTACAGCAGTGAGCAACACAGAAGAACGACCTGATGACTTGGAAACCCTCTGGAATAAATTCAAGGATATCATAAAGACAGCTGCTGCAGAAGCATGCGGTGAAGTCCGACTTGGGAACCAGAGAAAGAGGACACCTTGAAGGACAGAGGAAGTCAAAGAGAAAATAAGAGAGAAGAAAATGGCATGGAAACAATACTTAGGAGCTAAAAACACAACAGGACAAATGGAAAAATATAGAGAATATGTGACACTCACAACAGAAGCAAAGAACAAAGTGCTAGCAGCAAAACAGAAGTCCTGGGAAGAATTTGGAGAAAAGCTAGAAAAAGATGCACAAGAAAACCAGAAATTGTTCTATAAGACCCTAAAGAACATGAGGAAAGAAAAACAATGCCCTCTCAAATTTATAAAGGACAAGCAAGGCAAATTGCTTACTGCCCCGAAGGAAGTAATGGAAAGATGGAAAGAATATTTCTCAGAACTCCTGGATGGTGAGCATGATGAAGCATCAGAAATGATAACCACTGACACAGAAGAAGAAACCAATGATGGTGAAGATGACATAAAGATGGAAGAACTGAGGGCAGCACTAGAGAAAATCAAGATGGGCAAAGCAGCAGGGCATGATGGTATAACACCAGAAATGGTTAAGTACATGGGAGCATCAGGCGACCTATTACTCTTAAAGGTCCTACAGGCAGCATGGTGCAACAAGACCATACCAAAGGATTGGGAGATTGCCATCATAACACCAATTTTCAAAAAGGGTGACAATCGACAATGTGGAAACCATAGAGGCATATCCCTTCTCAGTGTCCCTGGTAAAATCTACTCTAGAATCCTAGAGCAGACTCCGACGCCTAGCTGAGCCACAATTGGATGAGGTCCAGTGCGGATTCCGAGCAAACCGAAGTACTCAAGACCTAATCTTCACACTCAGACAGCTGAGTGAAAAGGCCCTTGAGTATAAGAGTGAGATCCATCTTTGTTTCATAGATCTGGAAAAGGCGTTTGACAGGGTCCCCTGGAGCAAACTTTGGGACTGTTTGGCAAGGAAGAATATTCCAGCACCTCTGATTCATGCTATACAGAGCTTCTACAAGTCTTGCAGAAATTATGTGAGGACAGCAAACCATAAGTCAGAAGAGTTCAGGACCACCACTGGTGTAAGACAAGGTGATATCCTATCACCTTACCTCTTCATACTCCTTATGGACGATGTCATCAAGGCATGTAAGGAGATAACAAGAAAGTATTCAGTGGGGTACTGGAAGATGAGACAGGTCTATATTTCGGAGCTGGCATTTGCTGATGATGTTGCCCTGATTGCTAAATCAGAGGCACATCTCCAATCCAACCTGCAAGTCTGGAAGGAAGAGCTGGAGAAGAGAGGGATTATCATAAGCAGCTCTAAAACAAAATCCATGGTGATATCACGAGAAGAAAGAAAACATCAGATTAAGTTGGGAGAACAGGTCCTGGAGCAGGTCGACCACTTTAAATATCTCGGAGCTATTATAGACCGAAAGGGAGGCATCAAAGAAGAGTTGGCCACTCAAAAAGCAGCGGCTGGGAGACTTTTTCAGGCCATAAATCGTGGATTCCTCAGCAAGAAAGAGGTTGGTAAGAAAACGAAGATGGCTGTATACCGCTCCACCTATGTCCCAGTCTTGACATATGGATGCGAGTCGTGGGCAATGACTACAACCCACAAAAGCCAGATCCAAACCTCAGAAATGAGGTATCCGAGGAAAGTGGTTGAAGTAACAAGAAGAGACATGGTCCGCAACCAGACGATCCGTCAAGGCCTAAAATCCCATCCGCTGCAGACCCAAATAGAACAGTCCCAACTAAGATGGTTTGGCCATGTCTGCAGAATGGGAGAAGATCGGCTACCACGACAAGCATGGGAAACAAAGAGCCAGGGATCCAGACCTCCAGGACGACCCAGAGTCCGCTGGGAGGACAACATTAGACAATCTTTGAAGGACCGAGGACTAGAATGGAACCAGGCCAGGAAGAAGACAGCTGATAGAATGGTCTGGCGCTCTCTCTTCCAAACCTCTACACCTCACGGTAGAAGGGGAATGACTAAGTAAGTAAGTTTAACCTAACACAAAACCAGTTTTGAGCTTCTCAAAATTAAAAACACCTGACAAACACTTAGGTCATTTAAAAAATAACCAAAAAATAATAATTCCAACCTGAAGCAAAAAGCCATTTTTATTTTGAGGAACATGACAACCCCCATCTACTGTCACTACAAAGGTCGTAAAAGCTACCTAACATGTGAGGAGCTTGCCATTTCTTACGAAAGATTGATATAATTACTTCCAGTTAATCAATACAGAACAAAAAAAAATTATCAGGAGCAGTCACAAGTAAAATCATTGGAGATTTTTAGCACTGGGTGCCTGCACTCAATTGCAAAAATAAACTAGCCTACTTGCTTATTCATCCACATTTGAAGTTCGGATACAAGAATAATTCTGCGAGTAGGCCTACTAAATTTTAATAGGTTAATTATTCTGACAAATATGAATTTGTTTAAAAATGGCAAAGTTGATCATGCATAACTTGTTTTCTTTTGCAGTTACCGCATGTGGTTTGAAATTCTGCTGAAATGAAAATGTGGCATGTTCTTCTATGCCATCCAAATTATTCGGCCATGTCGTTAGGGTTAGGATTTCTATATCTAACCCCTTATTAGCCCACTGCTTCTCATAATTATTTTTTGAGGTTGTATCAACCACAAGGCCCACTTTTCATTTAAACTCAAAATTCACTTTAAAATAGGGTGATCATCTGCCCTCTTTTTCACCTTAAGATTGGGCGTCCAGGCGGCGTTTTCCTCTCGGAGATTGACTTCAGTGAGGTCTATCTTATGCATGTATAGTCTTTAAGGTGTATTTTTCAAGCACATATTGAACGAATTGCTCAGGAATATAGTTGAGTTTTTGAAGTGCAAAACTATTAAAACAGCGCTTATGTCAAAAGTGTGCCTTTGAAGATTCTGAATATGCTAGTTGAAAAACAAAAAGGCAGACTGGGTAGTTTGTGTGACAAGTGTCATGAACTTTTCATCAGTTGTTTAGAAGACTTAAAAATATTGATGGAAACCGGGAAGATTTAATTTATTTTTCATGGATGACCTTACACGGAGTTACAACATATGCAGATGTGCGAGCTTCTGGGCAATATTTAATTGATAAGATGTTGCAAGTGCTTTGTTCAACTTAACAACCTGACAATTTTTGTTGGAAAAAAAAAAAAGTTTTGAGAAGCGCACCAAAATTGCAAAACAATCAGTAGGTAAATTTTGAATTTCATTGTGAATTTTTTGATCATCGCATAATATATTTTTGCGGTGCCTGGTCAGAGTGCAAACGTAGACAGGCTTTTTTTCGGCCATGAGGAAGGACGGTGAACTGGACACTGCCATATTGTGACTCTGTGCGGTGGTGTTTGCACGTAACATAAATTTCGTGAGCATGATTTATTATGGAATTAGAAATCTGAGGCATTATATATCATAATTGTAGCCTATAAGATGTTGAAATAGATATTTTCGTTTGTTTTAGTTGCATTTTGTTTAGATTGAATAGTGAGTGTTTTGCACTGTCGAAGTAATACGGTTCCTAATCCGTACAGATAACGTTTGGGGAAAATGACGGACCTTGTTCTACTATCCTTCCCCTTTATTCTTTGAAGAAAAGTCACTGAACACAAGAGAAACATGTTCAATGTGGATTCCATCAATGGAAAACTACCCAGACAGTTTTAAAGACGCAATCACTAATATAACTTTCCTATCAGCAAGTATAGACCAAATAAAGGCCGAAATACTTGTGTCCAGTAATGTGTAGTGGAAGACGAATAACACAGAATAGACAGGTATGCTGAAGTCACGGATGGGTGAACTCTTAAATAAATAAAGGTAATTAACAGGTAGCCTACTCGTTGGACATAAAGGATGGCACTAGACAACAGAAAAGGAAATATAAGTGATAGGCTTACTGGGAATCGAATCTAGGACCAACCAGACAGGTCCTATACCATAGTTGTGTGAATGTCATGAGAATGAAAAATGCACTTTTTCTGGGGGTGCAAAATTGGCTCAGCATCCATTCACGATGTACTGTCACAGCAAGGTGATGGCGCCATCTGGTTGGTCCTAGGTTCGATTCTCTGTAAGCCTATCACTTATATTTTCTTTCCTGTTGTCTAGTGTCATCCTTTATGTCCAACGAGTGTCTGTTAATTAATAATAATAATAATAATAATAGCCCCTTCAGTCATAACTGACTATGGGAATGTGCCCCTGAGGTGACAGCCCTCAGCTGCTTATTTTCCTGGTGCTCCTTTCGACGTTTTCTACCCACCTCTGCTTGTGTGAGCCTCTCTTCACCCAATCTGAGGTGGCGCCGTAAATAGCATCGCCACTTAGTGCGATCGGCAGCTTCATCCTCCCATGTCCAGTGCCCTCATATCTCTATTGCACACATCTTTGAACCTCAGCTGTGGTCGCCCAACTGTTCTCTTGCCATCTGCTAATTGTCCGTAGAAGATATCTTTTGGGATGCGACCATCTTCCATGCGGCGAACGTGGCCAAGCCAGCGAAGTCTGCGCTGTCTAAGCAGTGTATACATACTTTGAAGGCCAGCACGTGACAACACCTCGACATTTGTCACTTTATCTTTCCACGAAATGCCAAGGATGCGGCGTAGACACCGTAAATGGAAGGTATTGAGCCTTCTTTCTTGCTTAGCATAGGTCGTCCAGGTCTCGCTGCCATATAGGAGTGTGCTGGCGACGCAGGCGTTAGGCCCTATATACCGCAGCTTTGGTCTTCATTGTGAGTTTGGAGTTTCCCCAAACACGCGATGTGAGGCGGGCAAAGGTAGCTGCAGCTTTGCCAATGCGGCTGTTGATTTCTGTATCCAGTGAGAGTTTGTCATTGATGGTAGACCCCAGGTATGTGAAGTGGTGCACCACTGCCAATTCATAGTTATCGATAGTGATAACTGGTGCAGCACCCGCATCCTGACTCAGCACATTCGTTTTCTTTAGACTTATTGTGAGGCCAAAGTCCTTGCATGCTTTAGTGAAGCGATTCATCAAGTTCTGAAGCTCCTGTTGGCTTTGAGTGACGACTGCAGCATCATCAGCGAACAACAAGTCTCTTATAGTGACCCTTCTGATTTTTGTTTTTGCCTTCAGCCTTGAAAGATTAATCAGACGGCCTTCTGACCTAGTGTGAAGGCATATTCCTTCAGTTGCATCTCTGAATGCATGTTTCAAGAGTAAGGCAAAGATTAGGCCTACCTTTATTTATATTGGTTAATTCAATGATCTTTTAAAGAAAATTATGAATTGTTAAAGACAGGCCTAATGTTAGCAAAAATAAATAAAATAATTATATCAATAGCCTACTGATTATGATTAGGCTAGGCCTGGGCCTAATGTGTGAGAAGTTAATTATTGATGTTAGGCCTAAAATTATTTATTTTTTTTAAACATTTTATTTCAATTTTTTTTTCTAATCTAACGCTGAAACTAGAACTAGCTCTTGTCATCGCTATTATGCATTAATATATTGAAATAAATAGGCCTAAGCCCTTTTTTTACGCCAAAAATGCCTTTTTTTAAAAACAATAGCCTAGGCCCTATGGACACCCTAGGCCTACTTTAATTTTTAGGCTATTCGTTAGGGTAACAGGGGGCAAAAAGCACCTGGGGGCAACAGGCATGGTCCGCCGACCAAGCTGCGTTTGTTCTGTTGTAATACTACTCATGAACCATGGGGGCAATAGGTGCTGTGTGTTTTCGTTACTGACCAATCAAATGCAGTGTTTCATTCCCCATAGGGGCCAAAACAACTAATGAAATAGGTCGAATCTTTACAAATTTGAAGGTGTCACCTGATCACCTCATGGGCAGCCATTACAAACGCGCCTTAAAACTTTTAAGTCGCTTTGCATCCCTGCGCTAAACTTAAGTTTTCTTGCAAAGTAAGCAGAAGGAAGTCATCATCTTTTCATCTGAGGTAGAAAAATGGATAAATTAACTACTAATACTATGTTGTTATGAATAAATAATGATAATTCATTAGTTTTCATCAATGTGCTACCATTCTCCATTGCCATGTGCATTGCTGCCTATGAGCTGTTGCTGTGTCACATGTCGATTTAATTTTTATCATCCGAACCATAATAAAATGATTTACTTTTAAATGGAAAGATATTTATAATGTAATTTAAATTTATAGTATATAACGCACAGTATACAAACTAAATAATATTTTATGGTGTCTTTTAACAATTAGGTTATTTACTTACAAAGAGGCTCAATAAATGAACGCCTGCTAGATATAGCTGAGGCGAATGCTAAAATAAATTTACAGTAGCACATAAAGCAGTGGCTGCTGGCCAGTGTTGGGTGCGGGACTGGTGATTTTACTAGCTCCTTGTCAAACAAACCACAGCAAACAAAACGGCAGAGATGATGGCAATACTAAAAGCACTAGAAATATTCTCTAATAACACTGCCAAGAAACTTACAATTTTAACAGACTCTGTTTCAACAACTCAAGCACAAAGAAACTTACGAGAATGCAGTAGAGGAGATATTTCTGGCTACTACATGAGAGGATAGCGAACTGGGGATAGGAATATATATTCCAATATAGCAAAAGAATATAGCATCACGGAAAATACATCCATTTTCACCGCAGAGATGGTGACAATACTAAAAGCACTATAAATATTCTCTAATAATCCTCCCAAAAAACTTACAGTTTTAAAACTGACTCGCTTTCAACAATTAAAGCACTTAGAAACTTACGAGAATGTAGTAGCCCTGATATAGCAGAGGAGATATTTCTGGCTACTACTGACTTATATTCCAGAGGATGTTCAATCTTAATTGCTTGGATACCTTAACATGTTGGCATAGAAGGAAATAAAAAGGCAGATAAAGAAGCCAAGAAAGGTAGATCTGATAAAAATCTAACAAATGTAGGGACGTGTACATCAGAGATATTGGAACGGAATCGTTCTGTATGAAAACACAACAGTCCACCCCAGCAAGTTATGATCAGAGATTAAATCTGATATGTGGACGACGTGTCCTTTCTGACCGCCTTGGAGGAACTGGAACAACCACTGATCTGTAATCTGCTCCGGAACAGTAAGTCTCAAGTTAGGTGCTGATTTGTTGACTTGTTCTAAGATTTCTCGGTTTAACAGAAAGTCATCATAAGTATTATCAGTGGCTCTGCAGTGCTTGAGAATACTACCTGGTCTCATCTGATTTTGATGTCGTCTTACATTCTGGTGACTGTCCACGCGAACAAGGTATATCATGCTTCCCAGTGTGCGTAGGACTTGTCCGTGCAACCATGGATCACTGTTGGGTCGTTCATACTAATGGTGAAGAACTTCATTACGCGAATGGTTGCAAAGGAACAAAAATTTCAGAAAATGTTCTTCAAAACGAACTCCAACAAGTAGTGTTTAACTGGTCACTTACTGGCAGCACACAAGTCTGTGATGACTGTACATATATTTTATTTAACGTGACACATACGGAGTGGAACAAGACGATCATAGTTACAGGTGCAAAAGGGTCATACGTCAAAAATGTTGATAATTACTTTTCAAGTTCATGAAGATTCTCTAACAATTAAAATCTCAGGTTATTACTAATGTCTAACCTGACATTGATTTTACGTGAGTATCCCTTTTTTCTTGTACAGAGACAGGTGTCCCTCGCCATTCAGGCAAATACTCTCCGATTTCGGAGGTACCCATTGCAGCTGGGTCGGCTCAGGAGCCGCCAATCCCTGGTCGACGACACTCCTTCAAATGTCCTCGCCAGGTCTCGAGTTAATCCAGTCCAATTCCCGGTCAACGAAAAATCCTCAAATGCCGTCGCCCGGGTTTGATCCTGAATCACCCGGTCGCCAGAGCGGTGTTGTAACCACTACGCTAGCGCGGCTCCATTCCAACGGATTCATTCTCAAGGAGCAATACTTCTTATCATACTTGTAACAATTCCAGACTTTTTTTCCATACGATACTTAGGTAGCATATATATAAAATCCAAACAAAGTCATCCACGACAATACGACCAGGTTAGAGTTCTGTGTTGACTAACCTCTCTATATCCATGCCACGACTTTGGCATTGACGAAAATACGGCATATAAAAACATGTGAAGCATACAAATCAATTAACTTCGTTTACTCGTAGGTATCCTCCCTCTACGGTAATTCAAAAGGGCTAACGACTCCGTCTGTCCATTCTAGGAATGACATACTACGATGAATTCCCGCTAGACCAAAACTAGGAGCGGCCTGATACTTTAATTTAACTCAATAAACATTCGATATGACATGGGGCGACACTTACTTGATACTTCCACTATTGGCTTCATCATGAATACCAGTAGATATCATTACAAAATAATGGCTTCTTCAAACTTGCCAGAAAAATCCAAGAAATATATATCGGACATAAACATGGTCCGAACTGCCCCGTTCAAAACATGACGTCACAATCCCTTAAACTAGGTTACCCGTGCGTCCAAAGCAACTCACACTGCATTGTGCACGTCAGTGCGTGAATCAATCGAACGCACAAATAATATAACTATATTAAGACTGGTGCGTACATTTGGCAGGACCGAAGACTACCCCCTTAGGTAATAAATGTACGTAACAGCTCCCTTATTACCTCCCCTTAAAAAAAATTAATTCTATTAATTTTTTTGAACTTAGTACCCGAGAGAGGTGAGTCAAAACTACCACAAGATATATGAAATGCATAAAGTTATACCATATTAAGAAAAGAATATTAAACGAAATCAATATAACTAAATGATAGTATGCATTAAAGCACACATCCACAATCGACCTACTTTGGAACGATGTGGTAATATTCGAAGTAAAAACAAGTTTGAAAATGAAAAATGAAAAAACCATAAAAAAAAAGATGATAATAAAATTCAACTAAGTTTTCAAAAAAAAAAATTTGAAACATATGATTTCAAAAATGAAAATGAACAGCAACACTGATGATGATCAATGACAAGAGAATCAATAAAACAGAAAAATTGAAAATACAATGTGCAAAAATGAAGCAATGCAAAATTAAACACTTTAAGAATCAACACCCTTAATGTTTTCTAACACTAGTACGGTTGACTAGTGATCTAACAGTGAGATATCATAACTAAGACCCGTGAATGCAGGTATTACGTGACAACTAAGAAAGTTAGTACGTGTGTGATCCATAATCAATTAAATAGATTAAATTGAATTATTCTAATTTATATATTTCTTAATTACTAACAAATAACCAGTTACTAATATATTCTAAATAATTCCAATATCAATATCAATATGTCAATGTTCAGTTACAAATAGTTAGTAATCGACGAGACGATGTTCTCAATGTTCCATACACGATAAAAATATATTCTCGAACACGATATGTAGTGTAATATGTTCCACAGGAATAACAAATGTATATTTGTCGCTCTTAACAATGTTTCCATACTAATAAAAAGTTACTGTAGTACCAATGTTCCCGTACTAATAAAATGTTACTCTAATACCACTGTTCCCGTTCTAATAAAACGTTACTATAGTATCAATGTTCCCGTACTAATAAAATGTTACTACACAAGAAGTAATGTTATAATCTCTAAGTAAGTATATCCTGAAAGTTATACTTATACGAATACTTCAGTTATATAAACAGTCTTTATAGATGTACAATCAATGATAATGTACAAAGTTATTCATGTTATCGGTGAGGATGTTTCAACATCTGGAAGTGGTTTAGTTTCGACAAGTTCGCTTGGGCATCTCGACAAACAGTCTGCGAACACATTCTTCACTCCAGGAATAGCTCGTATTTCAAAATTGAATGGTTGAAGTGCTATAGCGTAACGCGCTGACTTCGATGATTTAACGTTCTTCGTGTTCAGTGCGGTAAGAGCTTTTTGGTCAGATTCCACCACAAAGTGTGAGCCGAGGAGGTAACGTTCCAGTTTTATGATTGCCCATACTAATGCGAGGAGCTCTTTATCCAGAACGGAGTATTTGAGTTCGCTCTCCGTAAGTTTTCTGGACGCGTACATCACCGGAAATAAGGTGCCGTTATATTCCTGCATCAAAACTGCAGCAATAGCGTAAGAAGATGCATCACTGAGAAGAATGAAAGTGAGATTTTTGTTAGGCAACCTCAAAAAAGGTTCATTTGAAAAAAAATCGTTTTATATAGTCTAACGCCGTTTGGTGATCCTGCGACCACTTTATTACATTAGATGTGCCTTTCTTCAGTAGAGACGAAAAAGGTGCAGTTATAGTAGACAAATGAGGGATGAATTTTGAATAGAACTGTATTAGTCCTAAAAGCGACCTAACTTGTTTTTTTGTCTTAGGTGCTGAGATGTTTAAAATTTTAGAGACGTTACTGTCTTCTGTATACATGAAACCATGACCTATGCGGTGACCCAGAAATGAGATGTCATGAAAACCGACAAAAGCCTTTGAAGGTTTCGCTGTTAAGTTATAATCCCGTAAGGTAGAAAGTAAAGCTTTTAATCCATGAATATGTTCATCCCAAGAGTCACTGAAAAGACAGATGTCATCTATATAAGTAATGACATCGGGACGATGAGACAATATGCGGCGCATCATGCGTACAAAGGTAGCTGGCGCATTCATTAATCCGAATGGCATAAAATTCCATTGAAAAAGACCCCGTGGCGTCGAAAAAGCGGTGAATGGCTTTGCTTTAGGAGTGAGTGGCACTTGCCAATAGCCCTTTGAAAGGTCAAATTTCGAAAAGAATGTGGCATAAGATAATTTCTCCAATAAGTCGTCTAAAAGAGGTAACGGTTCCGCATCGAATTTTGTAACTTTGTTTAATTTCCTGTAATCTACGCAAAGACGTATATTGTTGTCTTTCTTCCTAATGATTACCATAGAAGAAGAATATGGTGATGAAGATGGTTCAATTATATTTAATTGAAGCATCTCATCCAATTCCTTATCAACCTTATCACGAAAGTGTAAAGGGATAGGATATGGGCGAACTCGAATAGGCGTATCGTCAGTCAGAATAATGTCATGTTGGATGACTGACGTATGACCCTGGATGTCAGTGAGGACATCCTCATACGAGTGTAGAATATTAGAGACTTGCTGACGTTGATCAGCCGAAAGAGTAGATGAGATTGTAACATCATTCCATTTCTCAGTGGAATGGAGTGGTACAACTGGTATTGGTAGTTGTACATCATCGAAAGAAGATTCTTCTTCTTGGATGACTGACAAACTAGAATAGTGTTGAATAGGAGGTGTAGGATCGTCAGTTGCCTGGAACACCGACTGTAGATAATCAGGACGTGAGTAATACTCCTTCAACATGTTAATGTGGAAGGTTTTATGTTTACCATTAACATCAACGATGTAGTCGACATCGGATATTCTTGAGATGATCCTGAAAGGACCTCTCCAGGTAATTAAAAGACGATTGTTATGCGCAGGGAGTAATACAAAAGCTTCGTCACCAGGAATAAGCTGACGAAGACGTCTATACTTGTTTGCAAATAGACGAGCTTTTTCTTTGGCTTGTTCGGATGATGCAGTAGCTAGTCTACAAGCATCTATGATTCTCTTTCTCAGAGAGATCACATACTCATAAGAGGATTGAGTTTCCTCTTCAATATTCTCGTCAACCAATAAGTCGTGGATTAACGACATCGGACCGCGTGGTTGCATGCCAAAAACTAGCTGGAATGGAGAAAACCCCGTGGCTTGATTTTGTACTTCGCGATACGCGAACAGAGCAGCGGGTATGACCCGATCCCAGTCTTGGGGATGGTCTTGGGTCATCTTACCCAACAACTGCTTGAGTGTCCTATTGAGACGCTCAATTAACCCATTTGACATCGGATGATAAATAGAACTAAGAGATCTGTCTATACCTAATGTCTTCATAACTTGAGACATGGATTCAGAAATGAACTGAACCCCATGATCCGACAAGATTTTCCGTGGAAAACCAATGCGTGAGAAGATTAACATCAATGCCTCTGCTACACTGGCAGATGAAGTGTTCTTGAGAGGGATGGCCTCAGGCCAACGAGTGCACATATCAATGCACGTAAGAATATGCGTATGCCCTCTAGCAGATGGAAGCATCGGACCAATAATGTCTATAGCCATTTTATCAAATGGTCTAATCGGGATGTCCGCAGCTTGAATAGGAGCCGCATGAAATGGACCCCGTACCTTAACTTTCTGACATATCAAACAGGACCGACAATAGAGAGTGATGTCCCTATGGACGCCTGGCCAGTAGAATGCCGAAAGCACTCTGGATTTGGTATGCGAAAAACCCATATGGCGCGCACATTGCGAGTCATGCGCATGTCGTAATATACGAGATCTCATAGAGGATGGGACTAAGATCTGATAACATAAGGATGAATCCTTTTCCCGTATTACTCTAACCAAAATCCCATTTTTAAGTATAAAGTCATGTCTAGATTTTGCAAGTTTGTTGCTGGTATTCTTTTTGTTCACATACTGAAATTTTTTTTTTAATGAATCATCATTCTTTTGCAATGTTGCAAACAACTCCCGTGAAATAGGAGCATCATCATCACAAGTGGTATGAACTGTAGGTTCAATAGGTGTATCATGCGACATATTAGTAGCTTGCGCTCTAGTCACTACTGCATTTGCAGTTTGAATATGTCGCTCTTCCCATTCAGCAATTTGCTGTGGTGTACACTCTTTAATACCATGTATGCGACCAAGTATTACATCACAAATTGGATTCGGAAGGAGACATGCCTGGATCTTTCCTGAAAAAATGGTGTATTAAGGTCAATAATAGCAGTGGGAAATGTTTCAACGGTGCCACCAAAAGTCACACACTTGACAACCCTGCCCGTGGCACAACTTGGGTTGATCAGCGAAGTCCGGACGCCCACAGTACTACAACCTGAGTCAAATAGGAGAGAGCATGAAATGTTGTTGACAAATCCCTTGTTAAACTTAAGAGAGCCCTGTCCCTGGTGTACTGACGCAGCAGTGGCCGTACAGACTACAGGTAGACTAGGCAAGGTATGTCCGCAACGCAGCGTCGTGATCGCCTTAGGCTGGAAAAGAGTCGAGCATTCTAGACAGTCTTTCACCTGGGTACAATCAAGAGAACAAGACATAGCATTGTGAGTTTCAGCTACTTTACCCTGTTCAATGTTAGCCTGTGTATCACTTAAAGCGACATTAGAATGTCTACCCGTATTACTCGACGATCTATCTCTACGACGCGATCGATTTTGATTATTTGCATTAAAATTGCCATAATTGTCGTTTCTGCTTGAGTTAAAATTTGGATGAGTCCGATAATTTGTATAATTAAAGTTATGATGTTCTTTAAAATTTTTATTCCAAGAACCTTGTCTGTTTTGCGGACCCTGAGATCTTGATCTCCAGTTTTGTTTATTATAATGTCCTTGATTATTTTTTAAAATTATTGTTACCAAAATCTCGCGATCTGTGAGCTTGGTTCCAAGAAACATTAAATGGAGCAGATTGTTGAAATTGCTTCCCTTTGTAAAAGTTATCATTGTTAAAATTGTAATTATTTCCCTTATTGACATACCTGTCAGCACTAAAGGAACGATTTCGTGAAAAATTGTTTTGTTGTGCTGCAAAAGCAACAGGCAATTCACTCTTAATCTGTGCATTACTTAGATCCATGGTTGGGTGAGCAGTGCAGAAGTTTTTTGCATGTTCTTCTAAGTCTTTCATAGATAAAGGTTTCCGTTCGTGTAAAAATGCGAGAAATGTAGGATTTACAGACGATAGTACCTTATCGCGCATCAGTAAATCGAAGAGACCTTCATACGACTTTTCAATTTTGGATAATTCGATCCATCTTTCTAGGGTTAGTAGTATTTGTGACAGAAAATCACTGAAATTTCTGCTTGATTGCGGTAGTAATGTACGAAATCTTAATCGGTATTCATCTTCTGTCATTTGAAATTTCTTCAGAAGTGCGGCTCTAAGAGCATTATAATCATTCTACTCATTAATACTGGTAGTATGATAAACTGCTAAAGCATCCCCAGTAAGTAACCTGGATAAATATGTGCAATACAGTGTTTTATCCACGTTATAAGACCTACAAGTGGCCTCAAATCTATCTAGGAAAAATATTACGTCATCCGACGGGGGATTAAATTTAGGTAATTTAAGGTGAATTTCCTTAAAATGATCATGTCTGGATGAAGTTTGGCTTTCAAAAGTTCTCTGAGAATTAGCTTCCTGAGTTAACCTAAGTCTCTCATATTCTGACTCTGCTAATTTCAGTTCATGCTGTCGTTTTTTTATCATTCTCTTCCATCTCAAGCTGAAGTCGTTTTGTATTTTGTTCAGCTATTAATCTTCTTTCTTCCATTTCCTTTTGTTTAACTTCCATTTCCTTTTGTTTAACTTCCATCTCAATTTTAAGTCTTTCTTCAGCCTCCCTTTGCTTCTGTTCTGCCTCTCGCTGAAATCGTTTCTCTTCTAATTCAGCGGCTAATCTCATTTTTTTCTCCTCTTCCTCAGCTATAAATTTCCTCTTCTTTTCACCCTCCTCAGCAGTTAATCTCATTTTTTTTCTCATTCTCCTCAGACTCAATCCGTTTTTGATCTGCCTCAAATTGAAGTTTTTTCTAGTCTTAAAGTTTCTAACTTTCTCTGTTCGGCTTCTATTTCTTGAGCTTTCTTATATTCTGCAAGTGCAAATGTTTTTGCTTCATCAGGAGCCATCTGAAGAGCTTTTGCTTGCTTAATGAAATAATCTAGTGAATACATTATGCTTTATAAGTAGTCACAATACTCTTGATTTATAAAATGATAATTAATCAATGTAAATTAATTAACCTTGTTACTATAACAAGTGTTCTTCGTTCCTGTCCTAGAACGGTATATTTTGTAATCATACAATTATGAAATATGTTAATAATCAATACAGTAATTTATGTAATGAAATGTCATGAAATCAACAACGTGAAAGACAATAGAAACATTACCGACAAGACACGATAATCAAAGACGAGTGAACACAATCGTAGAAATCAACAAAATTAGAAATGTATAACTAAAATAGAATATCGTAAAAATTTACGATGACAACTACGATCAGATACTCAATAGGACAATTGACAACACAGTGTAAAAACATAGGTTTTGTAAAAAACTGAACGACAGGAAAGGTGAGACGGACGCATAATACAAACAAAATTCATCATAAAACTAAATACGAGTAAAAATAACTACCAAAAACAACAAGTAAACGTGACGAAACAGCTAAACAGATACTATCATAAGGAACAATTAGCGATCGGAACTTCGGCAAGGTTTCTAGCCTTGGACCGGAATTATCGCTCAATTGAAACTTACAAGTTGAGCCCTACAGAACGTCTGACGAAGAGCCCGAATTGGCTTCGAGATGGATCTCGTTTCGTCAGATCAACCTCCCTACCTCCCACGACGAATGTACAACATATAACATATAACATGGAAAATGTAAAGATGGACATAACTATAGAAGGCACAGCTAAAAGTAATAAAATGTACAACGAAAGCACGTTATACTCATCTCGCGTGTGCCGGGAAAAAAACAATGTGCCTCGTCTCCGTGGATGTACGTCTGAGGATAAAATACTTCGCTCTGCGTATATAACAACAGCTCACACGTAATAATGACAAATAGGTGATCCCAAGGCAGTCAGTCACTGTAAAACTTGACGTGGAGGTTGATTGATGACCTTGAGCATTTGGTAACCGTAAGTTGATTCTGATTCATCATCACACTAGGTTCCAAGTTTGAGATGTTGTCGCCTTGAAAGTTCAAATCTTCTTTTCAACCGATACTTGGATTGAGTACGTTCCTGTGAAATTATTTATTTCCAGACCACACTGGCATACCATTTACTGTTGGGTCGTTCATACTAATGGTGAAGAACTTCATTACGCGAATGGTTGCAAAGGAACAAAAATGTCAGAAAATGTTCTTCAAAACGAACTCCAACAAGTAGTGTTTAACTGGTCACTTACTGGCAGCACACAAGTCTGTGATGACTGTACATATATTTTTATTTAACGTGACACATACGGAGTGGAACAAGACGATCATAGTTACAGGTGCAAAAGGGTCATACGTCAAAAAAATGTTGATAATTACTTTTCAAGTTCATGAAGATTCTCTAACAATTAAATCCTCTTATTCAAGTGACTAAGGATCACTTCCTCTACCATATCATATGTATTGCAGTCAAGTCCGTTGACCTTCTTTCAAGGACGTATCTTATGGCCAACGGATTCATTCTCAAGGAACAATACTTCTTATCATACTTGTAACAATTCCAGACTTTTTTTCCATACGATACTTAGGTAGCATATATATATAAAATCCAAACAAAGTCATCCACGACAATACGACCAGGTTAGAGTTCTGTGTTGACTAACCTCTCTATATCCATGCCACGACTTTGGCATTGACGAAAATACGGCATATAAAAACATGTGAAGCATACAAATCAATTAACTTCGTTTACTCGTAGGTATCCTCCCTCTACGGTAATTCAAAAGGGCTAACGACTCCGTCTGTCCATTCTAGGAATGACGTACTACGATGAATTCCCGCTAGACCAAAACTAGGAGCGGCCTGATACTTTAATTTAACTCAATAAACATTCGATATGACATGGGGCGACACTTACTTGATACTTCCACTATTGGCTTCATCATGAATACCAGTAGATATCATTACAAAATAATGGCTTCTTCAAACTTGCCAGAAAAATCCAAGAAATATATATCGGACATAAACATGGTCCGAACTGCCCCGTTCAAAACATGACGTCACAATCCCTTAAACTAGGTTACCCGTGCGTCCAAAGCAACTCACACTGCATTGTGCACGTCAGTGCGTGAATCAATCGAACGCACAAATAATATAACTATATTAAGACTGGTGCGTACATTTGGCAGGACCGAAGACTACCCCCTTAGGTAATAAATGTACGTAACAATCACCTTTTGATGAAAAATTCTTGACGAACACAGAATCTCCACTGTGGAACTTCTTCTTCTTCTTCCGTCCTTAGCCACCGACCGTCAAAGCAGTCAGTGGCCATTACGAATAGTGGCGTCTTAGGGCAACAGCAGATAGGTTTTCTTTGCCATTGTTTCCCATCACGCCTATTGGCGTCTTTAGGGCAATGGCAAATCAATCCATCTGCTGTTGTTTCCGTAATCGAAGTGACTGGCAAATGGGTGATCAGACTGTGGAACTTAGATACCTTCTTTCCACTGGGCCTACTTTTCGGTGTTGTCTGGAGCATTATCGTTGATAACTGTGTCCTGGGTTGACGGCTGTGCAGTAATTCTGCATGTGATTTGCCGGAGACTGCGTTTGGTGTTGTCCTGTATGCGAAAAGCAATTCATCTAGCGCACGGTATCGAGTGCTTCCTCCCCAGCAAATCTTTGTCATAGCAGACTTGTGAAGAAATGGGCGACCTCTTCACGATCTTTGTTTCTTTTCGGCCGTATCGATACATTTGTGGTCCTGATTTTTATTATGTGCTGTCAATTATCGCACTTTTCTTTCTTTCTTTCTTCCTTTCTTTTCTGCTTGTGTGGCAAATAGTTTGTATGTTCAAACATTTGTGACAATCCTTGCAAATAATGTTTATCCTAGCTTGCGGTGAGCAACAAGAAAGATAGTCGCTGGCGTGTTTAGATTGAACCGATGATAAGACGCATCGTCTGGTAACCCAGATGGGCAGACACGAAGTTTTGCGTACTCATACGATAGATAACGAGATTACTGTCTGTGTGACACATGTGGGCAGACAAGTGTCACACAATCGCTTCCGGACCGACTTGTTATGACAACATTACTTTCTAATGAAGTAATAAATATTACAGCTTACCCAGGTTGTCATGTGTGTCTACCGACCTGTCTGTAAGTTTGTACACAAGGGCATCGGACATCATATTACCATATATGGGAGACGTGACCTTTGCAAAATTTTTCCATGTCGGAAATATTTTGAAAGTACCACACCCGACCTGTTTGAATATGATTGGAGCATTTATTTAACTCCATAACAAACGAAGGCTTGGGAAGATAGGAAAATAGTCTGACCATTTCGCAGTGTTATTTCACTGTGAATTTCACGCTCGCCAAGACAGCATCAGACCTCGCCAGTGTGAATACTTACTTCCTTAGTCGTTCCCCTTCTACCGTGAGGTGTAGAGGTTTGGAAGAGAGAGCGCCAGACTATCCTATCGGCTGTCTTCCTCCTGGCCTGGTTCCATTCTAGTCCTCGGTCCTTCAAAGATTGTCTAATGTTGTCCTCCCAGTGGACTCTGGGTCGTCCTGGGGGTCTGGATCCTTGGCTCTTTGTTTCACATGCTTGTCGTGGTAGCCGGTCTTCTCCCATTCTGCAGACATGGCCAAACCATCTTAGTTGGGACTGTTCTATTTGGGTCTGCAGGGGGTGGGATTTAAGGCCTTGACGTATCGTCTGGTTGAGTACCATGTCTCTTCTTGTTACTTCAACCACCTTCCTCAGATACCTCATTTCTGAGGTTTGGATCTGGCTTTTGTGGATTGTAGTCATTGCCCATGACTCGCATCCATATGTCAAGACTGGGGCATAGGTGGAGCGGTATACAGCCATCTTCGTTTTCTTACCAACCTCTCTCTTGCTGAGGAATCCTCGATTTATGGCCTGAAAAAGTCTCCCAGCTGCTGCTTTTCGAGTGGCCAACTCTTCTTTGATGCCTCCCTTTCGGTCAATAATAGCTCCGAGGTATTTAAAGTGGTCTACCTGCTCCAGGACCTGTTCTCCCAGCTTAATCTGATGTCTTCTTTCTTCTCGTGATATCACCATGGATTTTGTTTTAGAGCTGCTTATGACCATCTCTCTCTTCTCCAGTTCTTCCTTCCAGACTTGCAGATTGAATTGGAGATGTGCCTCTGATTTAGCAATCAGGGCAACATCATCAGCAAATGCCAGCTCCGAAATACAGACCTGTCTCATCTTCCAGTACTCCACTGAATACTTTCTTGTTCTCTCCTTACATGCCTTAATGACATCGTCCATGATGAGTATGAAAAGGTAAGGTGACAGGATATCACCTTGTCTTACATCAGTGGTGGCCCTGAACTCTTCTGACTTATGGTTTGCTGTCCTCACATAATTTCTGCAAGACTTGCAGAAGCTCTGTATAGCATGAATCAGAGGTGCTGCAGTGTGAATACTAGATTCATAATTCCTTTTTTTTAACCAGACCTTTTATTTGAGAAGCAAATAAGACTTACAAATAGCAGGAAATCTCTACAATTTAATAAGGAACACCGGGACTAGGAAACTGAAGAAACACACGGAGTCAGAGAGGGAATTATTGTAAAATTAAAGACCCCCGAGACGCGTGTAAGAGACCGACTCGTCTCTTTCATTCATCTGAGCAACAAGTCTGTAGCCAAGATTGGCGTAAGTAGTGCATTTCCATTCTATGTTTTATTACTAACATGTGAACTAACACACACACACACACACACACACACACACACACACACACACACACACACACACACACACACACACACACACACACACACACACACACACACACACACACACATATACAGTACTTTGCAAAAAAAATGGCAGTCATATTGCTCAGCTAAATATGCTGAAAACTAATTAAATATGCATGTTCTGCCCCAAATTTGCACTCCACTTAAGTGAGCAAACACTACCAAAAGTAAAAAAAAATTAGCGGAGAGTAAAGTCAACTGATAATAGAGCAGACGACAATTTCTAATGCTGGTGGCAGAAAATGGATACAAAGTCAAAGTGTATGTTAATTTCACAGCTTTGAAATGAAGGAAATCAAACATGTTCCAACATTTCTAAAACCTTGAACATTCCTGAGCGGATTGACTACAAAGTTGTGAGTAAATTAAAAGCAGGTAATGGAATCGAGCGAAAAGAAGGTAGTGGGGGTCAAAGAATTTTGGACACAAAGGACCATCGGCGTTTCGCCCAAATCGTTCTGGCTGGGCCAATGAAGAGTGTAGAAAACATACGGCAGCGCATGATCGAGTTGGGAAACCCAGAGGTATCTAATGCTACTGTCAACCGGGAGCTACACAGGATGAATTACACAAAAAAGCTGGTAATTTCGTCACCATTGCTCACAGAGACTCACAAACAGATGCGCTTGAACTGGTGCCACGAACACCAAAATTTGTCATGGGACAATGTGATTTTTTCAGATGAATGTTCTGTTTGGTCTTATCCTGCCCAAATAAATATTTGGACGAAAGACTCTATAACGCCTGTGTACCAGCGACCGAAACATACCCAGAAATTTCATCTTTGAGGAGGTTTGTCAGCAAGAGGTGCCATCCCACTGTTTGTTTTCACAGGAATTCTCACGAAAGAAAGGTACATCGACATACTAGAGGGACACCTTCTGCCATTTATGCAGGTCATGTACCCCGATGGGTGCACATTTCAACATGACAATGACCCAAAGCATACAGCTCATACCACCAAAGCATGGCTGCAAGAGAAGAATGTGATAGTGCTGAAATGGGCCCAGCAACAGTCCCGACCTAAACCCAATTGAAAACGTTTGGGCACTACTCAAGAATCATTTAAAAAAGAGTGGACTCAGAGACGTTGAACAATTGAAGAAGGTAGCTGAAAAATACTGGGACAGTCTGACTCACAATTATCTACAAACACTTGTGGGAAGTATGCCTTGCCGCATCCAGGCTTGCCTTGCTGGAGAAAGCAACATTATATTGCACTGAAACCACTGTTAATAGATAGGGGAGATACCAATCTTCCTCTGGACATACAGTTTTTATTATTATTTGCTTCTTTGAGTGTGCTGTGTTGCGAAAATATGACTGCCATTTTTTTTGCAAAGTACTGTATATATATATATATATATATATATATATATATATATATATATATATATATATATAAGATAATATATATATATATATATATATATATATATATATATATATATATATATTACCGTGTGATATTTAATATGTGAAACTCGCTACTGGATGTCAAAGTCATTTGAGGCTGGCAACCTCAGCGTATAGAATAATGATTCATGAACCACCACTGCACGGGTTGATGATTGCTTTATTGATAGTTTCGTAAGAGAACTAAAAAGCATAAAGTAGTTCCAGGTTCTCTATGGAGCAGGGAGGGAAAGATGACAGAATTCTAAGAATAATGTACTGAAGCACATTAAAAACGCACCACTATTATATATACTGATGCCGAGAAGCTGGAAAAAAAAAAAGTGTGGGAATGGATTTTCCCCGTGTTTGTCATGAGGTAGAGAGCGAATGGCTGCTGGAATGGAAAGTGCATGATTCAACCCACGGGTTTGTGTACAGACTACATGAAAACAATGAAAGTTACACGTGCAACACGATTCCCAACAGCTATGACCCTGAAAATGTGTACGCGTTGTGGCAGTATACTCGGTATAAAAAAGGCCGTTTAGACAAAACACCCAGTGCATGTGCTTGAAATGCCACGACTATCTGAAAACCACCGCCAACGAGCCATTGGTATGTTGGAGACCGGAATGAGCTCGCGGGCCATTGCTAGAAGGATGAATTGCCACCACAGCACTATTGTACGTCTCAATGAACGTTACGGAACCACTGGCAGTGCTCGAGATAGACTTCGGAGTGGCCAACCACGAGTTATTACCCCTGCGCAAGATCGTCATATTGTGCTGAGTCACCTAAGGAATCGTTCTCTCCCGGCAAGTCAAAGAGCAAGAGCAATAGTGGGTAGACGTGGGCAAGTCTCTCGAATGACAGTCATACGACGACTCAGAGATACAGGCCTTACTGCAAGACGACCTTATGTTGGGCCAAACTTGACTCACAGACATCGTCAGCAGCGCCTGCAATGGGCAGAGCAACATGTCAGATGGACTAGACTGCAGTGGAATGCTGTCCTATTCACAGACGAGAGCAGATTCAACATATCCTTTGCTGATGGACGTATGCGGATTTAGGCCACGGTGTGGAGAGAGCGCTTTGCAGATTTGCAGTGTTCGTCAGCACAACCGATTTGGAGGTGGGGCAGTATTCGCATTTGGGGAGGGGGATTCAGTTTTCACCATCGCTTGCCTCTTCACGTCTTCCGTGGAAATGTTAATGCTGTGACATATCGAGATGATGAGGTTCTGGATGCATTGGTTGCTCCTGCGTTCACAAATTATCCAGACTTGCAGCTTTTCCAGCAGGATAACGCACGTGCGCACACCACATGCATTACGCAGCTATATCTACAGCAGCAGAACATTGTGACGATTTATTGGGCCTGCCCTATCACCAGACATGTCCCCTATAGAACATCTGTGGGACGAGCTTGGACGCAGAGTCTACAGGCAAGGTTCTTCAGCTAATCTGCAACAGCTCGAAGCTGCTCTTACACGTGAATGGGACTTGATTCCCCGGAATTTCCTTCAGAGACTTGTGCGTTGCATGCGGAGCCGCTGCCAAGCCTGGTTTGCAAGCACACACGGTGGATATACCAGATACTGAGGATAGTGTGAATGAATTTTTTTATTGGTTGCATTTTTGGTTTTCTCCCTTGCCTGCACAGAATGCAATGGATTTCATAACAATCAAATGTACAAATTAATGACCAGCATGGATTCATAGGAAAATGAATAAAGATTCCAAATATGTAAACTTGTAAATACTTATATTTATATTTCACACTCTGTTCCTGGATTATACAGGTGGTGCGTTTTTAATGTGCTTCAGTATACTTACAGTGTCAAAGCTTTTCACTCGGTGTAAACGTAAACGAAAAAACATATTCATGTTAAAATTAATAGAAATTTCAAACTTTTCAACAAGTGTAAATATAATCAATCAATCAATTCCCTTTAGCTCCCCGAGGAACATAGGCCTTCAACAAACACATGCCAAGTCTTCCTGTCCTGTGCCATCCGCTCACATTCTTTCCATGTTTTCCTCATCATTTTCACTTCTGTTTCCAGTTCTCTTCGCCATGTGTTTTTCGGTCTTCCTCTGCCTCTCTTTCCCTGTGGATTCCAGAACAAGGACTGCCTTGTAATGCTATCAACAGGCTTCCTTAATGTGTGTTCTATCCATCGCCAGCGTCTTCTTCTCAACTCTTGTTCCACTGGCACTTGACTGGTTCTTGTCATCAATTCCACATTTGTGACTTTGTCATACCATTTCAGTCCTTCTATTCTACGCAAGCACCCGTTTATAAAAGTCTGTAGCTTTTTGGTTGTTGTTTTTGTTGTCCTTCATCTCTCAGAGCCATACAATAGGACTGACTTTACATTTGAGTTGAAGATTCTTATTTTCGTTGGACTTGATTTCTCTTGTTCTCCATATGTTTCCCAATGCAATGAAAGCTCATCTTGCTTTTTTAATTCTTATTTTGCTATCACTGTCTGTCCCTCCAACTTTGTCTATATTACTTCCAAGATGTGTGTACGATTCTACATCTTTTAGTGGTGTTTCTTCAAGTTCAACCTTGTAAATATAAAGGAAACATAAATGAATTTATATTGTGAACACTTTTCAAACAGTGGAGATGTAAATGTAAAACATATTATATCTGTACGTTTAATCTTTTCATTTAAATGTAATGTAAAGCTAAAGCTATTCAGTTTAAATGTAAAGAAAGTTTTATCCCGAGGGATTAAATTTAATTCTCATCGAGGGTAAATTCTGACATGAGATAGTAGAATAGAAGAGGGTGGGGGGGGGGGGGCCCGCACATAACTATGTGTCTGAAAACGCCATACTCAGAAGAGCGTTTCGTTTCTATGTCTATTACCAGTTATTGGTGGTACCAACAAAAAGGACCATTTCTGGCACAAGAAGGGACAAGCGGCCCACGCTTCACGACGGAAGACCCGCTTTGAAGACTCTCCTTGACGTTTCCTTGGAAATGAGCTTCACCCTACAAGCCTTGACCAGTGACGAGTGACAGCAGTGTACAGAAAACCTACCCATCAAGAGGAGGATTAGAAGCATCATTGGCAGCTAAGTTAACCTATATGTTGCCACTTGAACTTTTTGTCTACCAAACACTACCATCACCAACGTGATGAGTAACTTTTCTCTTGTAATTAACCTTTCTTTTAAACTGTCAAACTTAAAGTGATTATTAAATTTTATTATTCGTAATTATACCAATTTAACTTCGGTTCAATCATTTTAAATGTACTACATGTTTGTCTCAGTCAAAGTTACTAAACACAAACTCTAAACAGAGCTATATTATAATAAAAATTCCACTGATTAACTCGGGGGGGGGGGGGGGGGGGGGGGGGGGGGGGGCTTAACGAGCTAGAATAAACCATTGCTTAAATTCTTCACAAAAGTTGTCGGCAGATTCCAGAATTAACGTGCTCAGCAAATGCCAGCATTGTTTTCGCTTATCTGAATATCTTGTGAACACTCCTTTGTGGTAGAAATGTAATTGACCTTCTATCTACACATCTGCCAAGAGTAATATTGTGCGCAGGTAGATACCTTAGAAGCCACTGTTAGATACTCTTGAGCTTTGGCCACTGTTGGACCACTGCTGCAAAGAAGAGGAGGCAATACCGTCACAAGACTTGAAAGTAGGAACAAAACGTTCTGCTTCGCCGTTTGAAGCCGAATGAAATGGTGCTGTTGTGAGGTGCTCGATTCCATGTGATGTACAGAAGCTACGGAACTGATGAGAAGTGAATTGCGTTTCGTTGTCAGATACGATGGTATCTGGAAAACTTTCATGGAGGAAAACTTTGCTGAGTGCACGTATGGTTGCATCTGTTGTAATAGACGATGTATGGATACTTGAAGTATGCGTCTATGCTAATTAACCAATGTTAATCCACGTGTATCCTTTCCCATGGACGTTCGGTAGCAAGTTATGACTGGTAACACTGATGGGGTCTAGTCTGATTAGCTTTACAGGCATCACAACCAGTCGTTACAGCTTGGATGTCTGCATTGATATTTGGCCACCAGCAGTGTCGCCGTGCTAACTGCTTCATCCTAACAATTCCAAAGTGACTTTGATGAAAATTTGAAGAATTTTCTTTTGAAGAGATGCAGGAACAATGACTCTGTTCGCTTCAGCTTGCCATAGGAGTATACCTTCGGGAACTGAAATATTCAGGCGACGATCAAAATAAGCTTTGATGTCCGTGTCCTATCGAGACAGAGATTCAGGCCACCCCTGTAATACATACTGTCGAACTCTACTGAGTAACTTGTCTTTGGTTGTTTCATTTTGAACCAGTTGTGCGTCCGAAGGGATGTCTGCTATAGCATCTTCATTCTCGATAGTTATAGAAAAACATGAAGCTTCTGACTTGTCAAACTCTGGATCTGCTCCCATTGGAAGTCTTGAAAGAGCATCTGCGTTAGCGTGTTTTGCCGTTGGCCTGTATTTTATCACAAAGTTATATGACATCAGAAGAATAGCCCATCGCTGTAAGCGTTGCATAGTTAGTACTGGTAACTTGTGATCTAGAGAAAATATCGCCAACAAGGCGATGAAACATTGTTTTATTTGTATTCAGTTGAAAACCACATTTTGTCATACATTTACATACTTTATTTATTTGCTTTTGTAGATCCTTATATAAGTTTGGCAGATGTTTCCCAGTCCTCCATATAGCAACATCATCTGCAAACTGTGACAATTTATTTGTTATGTCATTAAATTCTTCACCTAAATCATTTACCATTATTGTAAAAATTGAAGGAGATATTACTGATCCTTGGGGTATTCCATTTTGTTGCTTATATAGTTCTGATCTATCATTGTTTACCTGAACAGTGAAATATCTATCTTGCAGAAAATTCTATAAATAATTATATACTTTACCTGTTACTTTTATGTTCTTCACTTTAAAGAGAGCACCCTCTCTCCAGCATTCATCAAAAGCCCTAGCTATATCTAAATATACTACCACAGTTTTTATCTTTCTTTTGAAATCCTGATTTTAATCCATGTTCCAGTTTTATCATCTGATCCATAGTGCATCTGTTCTTCCTAAATCCTGACTGAGTTTGACTATATAGATGATTCTTTTCCAAATAAAACTTTAATCTTTTATTTACTATGGTTTCTAATATTTTACCTAGATGGGAAGTTAAAGAAATTGGTCTGTATGAACTGGCATCATGGGCATCTTTTTCTGGTTTTATTATTGGAATAATTACTGCTGCTTTCCATGTTTTGGGAAATGTGTTTCAAGATTTCGTAGCTCAAAATGTCATGCCCTGCTGATGTATTTGTTTCGTACTTTATTGTATTTTCAACTTCTTCCATAGTAATATCTGCATTTAAATGTGATATATTTTCAGTACTATAAGGTACTTCTTTACCGAGTTTTTTAAGAAGTGTTGCTCTTCTGTTGACTTCAGCCAGTCCTAGATTTTCCTTAGAACTAACTCTATGGTAGCACCTGGCCAGCACCTCTGCTTTCTGCCAGCCAGTCTCTGCCCTTTCAGGTGTTTTTATATTAGGTATTTTCATACGTTTAGTTCTGCCTTTAATGGCTTTTAACTTATTCCACATATCGGTTGTATCCTTCCGTTCTGATGACTCGGTTTCCTTGTGCCCTCTAAATGAGAGAGCCCTAACAGCTTCACAGGAGCAACTACGAAACTAAACCGTCATAAGGTGCTGCCTCAAAATTATAGTTTTTTTTTCCCCTCATCAATTTTCGACCTTCACTACACGTTCCTGTCTACAGATCTTCAACATATTCACTTGAAGAAAGTAGCAGATTTCCGATTGCTACGGTCTTTTCCTGCACTGCTTATCTCAAGATTCTTTTTGGCATCGCCATTCTTCTCTTCCCTTGTAGTTCATGCTCAGTAACTTTTTTTAATCCCTGAATATAAAATCTTTCAAAATGATAGGAAAGATAACCAAAAAGGAGGAGTGGCATTTATGGTTCATAAAGCATACATAATAACTGACTGGGAATCTTTTGCAACAGATGAAAAGGCGGATAAAGCTAAGAAATGTAGAAATTTAGAAATCAAATAAATGTGGGGATGAGTAAAACAGATTAAAAGCTTAATTAAAAGAATTATAATTGAGGAATGGACAGTAGAGTGGGGTGGAAGTCTGAAGGGCAGACATGCATATAAATTGTTAAAGGCTCCAACAAGAACATGTCGGGTATTTTAGAATAGAAGAACCTTACTGTGCAGAGTGTCTAGAAAAAAATAATATAGAGCATTTCCTCTTAAAATGTAGGAAGTATGAACAACAGAGAAAACCAATATTAGATTATTTACAGGCCTGCAATTCATCCATAAATGTGGAACAGGTATTGAGAATAGATAGACTTAGAGAATTGCACAATATAGTAAAACAGTAAATAACTAGAACTAAAATTAATGTATAAGAATCAATGATGGTGTGAGTACAAGGGGTAGTCTGATGGGGGTGCTTGATTGGTTGTGGCATATAATTGGTGGATTTGGTGTAATCTCAGACACCCTCGGGCTTTCCCACCCCTTTTCACCTTGTTAACAACAGAGCAGTTATGAGAGACTTCATTTTAGTTTTTTTTTTTATTCATTTGGTTTTTTTATTGTTTGTTTGTTTCTTGGAGAGGGGAGGTCACACACAAAAACATTTCACATAAATTTAGTTTTGATTTACTCTATGTGGACTGAGTGGAGGGGGGGAAGAAGGTACTATATTTGGATATTGGAAATCTGACTTTATTTTCTTGAATCAGTACATGTCCTAATTAAAACCAATCAAGGGTTGAACAGGATACTTTATTTAAAAAAAAAAAAGCTTGTCTGGCTATACTGCTTGGTTTTTTTACATATATATTCCCCATTACCACTTTAAGCTTCAGCTACACTGGCACTGAACATCTAGGGTGGGCAAAATATTTACTTTTATTCTATTAAATTTTTGCTGACTTGTGCCTTGTCTCTTACTCCACAGGGTGCCCACGAGCATCAACTTGCATGTCGAGAAGAAACATAAGATATAAGGAAAAACTAAAATCTTGTATTCTCACTGCCGCAGAAGCTACTTAAAATTGCATCTTTAAAACACAGTTGTCCTAAAAGAAATGTTTGCTTCTTTTTTTAAAAACAAAGGGCAAAGCTTAATTTCATTGTCCCCTGTACAGCAGTCATTCTTGTAATGTTAATGTTAATATATTTAATTGACAATGTAGAGTCTACACTGTAATACATCTCTTAAAAGCCTGATGAAATGTTCAATTTGAACATTCACAGAGTATTCTATGCGCAGAATCAGTTAAATGTTTTCATTTCAGCAACCTGCAGGCACTTAAGTTTAGAATTCAAATTTATTTAGTGTCTTCCTTGCTAATGAACCTTAAAATATCTTTAAATTTAATTGACATTTGGGTTTTACAAAAATAACTGCACAAAATTCTTTTCCAATGGAGGCACATGCTGAATTGCCTTTTTTTTTTTTTTTTTTTAAAGAATCCCCACTGACAAGAAGCAAGGAACTTGGTCCATAATATTACTTGACTGATGTAATGACAGGATCAGCACCCCAGAAATGGAAGAAAATAAACAGAAAATAAATTATATTCAAGGCAAAATCACCATTAAAGCTGAGGCAGAAAGGGGAAAACAAAAAAAGCTGTAAAAATCCAGATATAGAGGACTTCATTAAAAAAAAAAAAAAATTCTTTGAGCCCAACTTATCATTCACCATGTCATTTTAATACAATCAGTCTTTTGTTGCCCAAATAATTGCATCAAATGTATTATTTTTTTAGAAAACAGCGAGAGAAGAGGGGGCAAACAGTAACCATAAAAAAGAAAGTATTATAAATATCATGTCTTTATTTTTGTTATATTTTCACAAAACATGGCAGTTAAATAAAATTTTTTACAGTAATGATGCTCATCCTTCCCTTCAGAAGCTACCTGGCAGATTGTGTGATGAATGAATACTAAACTCGAGTTTTCTTGTTTGACTTCTACTTTACAGGTATTAGTATTATCAAAACTCATGAATGGCAGTTTATCTACAACACAGAAGAAACAGTGTAATAATTTAAAAAACTGGATTGGCATGCTCACGACAGAATTTCAGTTTCACTGCTTGGCATCTTTACATTTCTAAAAGAGAGGTTTTTGTTTTAAGCGACATTGTTAGTTATTTACATAACACAGCCATTGAAAAATTTAATTCTTTTATTGCTGGTCATAAGACAGACGTTAATATA